>JARHVA010002518.1:0-490000 GCA_037957365.1 Torreya grandis | reverse complement strand
TACATTAAGCATTATAACAACTAGTGAATATATGCATATATATGTTTTACACACATCAATGATAAATTTAAAATATTTATAACATGATAACCATAAAATGTTTCAATTACCACTGCATAAACATGCCACACTCATTTGAACCATATGGTACATAATATCTAAAAATGTAGTGAGTTTCCAAATTAGTGTTGAGATAATGGAGTAAGACAAACATATAATCATCTCATCCATTATATGATCTTATAAATGTAAGTATGGTGACATAAATGCACAAGTTATGATATTTAAATACATGATTTTCAATCAACCAAAATGTTAGAATATGTAAACACAATTCAATAAGGAATAAAACAATATGCACAAATAATAATCAATCATTTCCAATCAAGGAAACATGTCAATAATATGATTCATGTTACAAACAATTAATATTTACCAAATAATAAAACACAAACATAAAACTAAACTAGGTGGTGTGTGCAGGGGTTTCAGTTTCATTCTTTCATCTCCATTCTCTCCAATTATACCCTCCGTCAGTCATAATCCATAGGGTGGACTCCATCGTGCATCCACCTTAGTAAAATAAATAGTAGTTATAGCATATCTCAACATAATCATGATAAACTATTGTAATTGAATAAATTGCATAATCATGACCATAATGTACCATAATAGAATACAAAGAGATAAAAACAAGTTAACTATCATGAACATAAGTAATAAATAACTATCCACAATTGACATACTACTATTCCAACCATTTAACATAATAAATTAACAACTCATTAACCATAGAATCTAGTGATTAATAGATTAATGAGTCTAGAGGAAAATTAGGATGTAATAGGAATAAGTATTGATTTTGACTTGGTTGGGTACATAAATTTAAATTATGTTGGAGCTATTCAACATTTTAAGTCAACTTTAAGATAAATTTTCTCACGTGGTTTAGGTCTACTTAGTTGGTCTATGAAGAATCAAATGTTATTGCTTTTCTATATTTTGAGGTTGAGTACAAAGGATTTGTTAATGTTATTACTAAGGCTATTTATCTTCAAGGAATTCTTATTGATTTTGGTATCTAATTTAGGTGAACCATGATCATCTTCTTTGATAATCAAAACACCATCTAAATATATAAGAATCTAGTCCTACATCAATAGATCAAGCACATCAATATCAATATGCACTTAATTTGGGAGATCAATCATGGACAAGTCATTTATCTCATATTTTTCCATAATATAGAGTAGATAACTTATATCTCCACCAAACCCTTCATTGATAGATAGTATCTTCATTTATGAGATCTTTTTTGGGTGTGGACATCTTCAACTTCATCTTTTGGTGGGATATCTATCCATATATTCTTCTATGTACTTTTGATAAGAGCTTCTCCTTATTCTTATGGGGAAATTTTCTATGTACTTGAGTACCTAATCAGGCCTTGTTGTTAGGACCAAATTCCTAAACCCACCTAAGTTATACTTGATGGGGGTGTTATTGTAGGTTTTTAATTCCATTTTATGTTTTTTCTTGCATGTATTTAGCATGTTTAGGTGTAATAATGAGGTTATTAGGATAGATATGGGTTATTACCACATTCTATTTTTAAGATGCCTTATGCCTCTCTTATGCCTATTTATGTACCTCTCCTCAGGCTAATTTTCATTCTAAATAAAATCTAGTTATTATACTCATGTTTGGTTCCTCTATTGCAACATGACTCTCTCTCTCTTTCTACATTCACATTTATCATGTTAATATTTTGGTGTGTTCAAATATTTCCAATCCTCAATCATGGCCCATTTTGACAATGAGGGCCTATGCAACCTAAAGTGAAATATGGAAAGTATAATAAATTATTCAATGTAGACAAATCCTAAACAAGGATATGCACATTCATTCAATAAAAATCAAACAACATTTTATCTATTAAGTAAATAAATGAAAGAGTATGAGGTTAGAAATACTTATCTTAGAGTGGATACATCGAGCACCAATGTCCCCTTTAGTTCCACTAGATATTTTTAATAGATATTGTGGGTTGAATACATCAAATGATTTGATAAATACCTAATATATCCTCAAATATTAAATCCCAATGACTCCTCTTATTGAGCTTAAATGACACCAAGATAAAAACTTCCTCAAGATGAGGTTATAAACCACAAAATCCTCCAAATATGACTTAGGGTATAATTTTGAGTGAAATAAAAGTTAACATAGTGTATATTATATTATCAAAATAAAATATGATTCCTATATATATTGATCCAATACCAAAAATTGAACTTAAACACTAATTTGATGGTATCAAACTAGCTAAAATAGTTTAAATAATTTAGTTGTTAGAGAATGGTTTCAACCAGACTGATACAATAAATATGTCAAGAAACAAAATCAAAACTATGTCATGTTGGATAATATATTAAAATAATGGTAAATTTTGCAAAATATATAGTATTATCCAGGTTAATGTTATACGATATAGATAAGCAAGCACAACTAAACAAGGACTAGATGGAAGAGGTAGATACAAAGACTCTTTAATTATCCCAAACTAATACAAGTAATGGTATGATCATGACATAACAAAATATATTTAAAATCACCATGAGCCTTGCCAACCCATTTCCTAATGCACCCTTTAAGGGATACACTTAGGGTGATTGATTCTCGATAAGTCACTACAAGAGAAAGAGTTAGTAAATAATAAGGTAAAAAATAATATTTATACACTCCTTGCATATATGTTAATCGTAATATACATTATTTTCATGTCCTTTAGGAATATTCCTTCTCTATCAACCCCTTTAGGTGGAGGAAGATATATAATATTTCACTCAAGTAACTTTTGTATGAGATTCTCAGGAAGTTCAAGTAACCCTGAAAATTATCTCCTTGGTTGATTAGATAAAACAAGATCATTAGTATTTTGTGACACTGAATTAACTAATATTTTTTCCTAATTATTAGTATCATTCACTTTGTCCTTATAACTTTTTTTCCTTTGAAACTTTTTAGTTGAAGTATTTATAACACTAGCCACATACTTTATCTTATTCAAAGATATGAGATTAACTTTTTGATGTCTAATTGTATGTAATAACTCATCAAATGATTTTAATATATTGAACATAATAGAGTGATGGAGAGGATAAATCAACATTTTATTAAATATATCTTGTAACTCATTCTCATCCATTAGATCTTTCATCTTATAAATTATAGTCTTATACTAAAGCACATAATTATTGATTTCTTTATTAAATCCTTGTTTAAGATTTACAATTTATTTATCAGATAATTTATAATTGATATTGATCAAAACATATACTATAAACTAATCTACCAAAGTATTGAATTCGTTAACTGATTGGAATTGAATTTCATAGAGCCAATGCAATATATAGTCCTTAAGGCTTTACAAAAATAAATTATTCAACAAATTGTCATTAGAGGCATATTATAAACATGTTGCTTGAAAATATCTTAGAAGTTACTCTAGATATCCTTTACCATCATATAATTTAAGATTATAAGATAAAAAAAACCTATAGGTAATATATAAGCTAAAATATGTGGGGTGAATGGATTTTGAAGTAAAGCATGAGAATCGATCAAATTAATTTCACTAGAAACACCCTACTCTAACAACAACTCCTTAGCTTGTATATCCATAATAGTCTACATGAGGGACTATGTAGTAGGATTGGGTGATGATTCATGTGATTATTGATCATATTATGTAAATAAGTTGGATGTATATGGATAGGTATATAAATTTGAGGACAACCTTGTGTTTCTCCCACACCTTAGGTGGACATCACATGTGTGATTATAGATGTAGACTTATGAATAGTAGTAGTGGTAGTAGAATAAAACCTATTGTAGGTTCAATAACTATAAAAATTTTATGGATATAATTTAAGGGATCATGTTGTGCCTTGGATGCAATAGCCTTAGATTTTTTTGCATTTTTAACTTGTAGGATTACCTTCCAAACTTGGTCCAAGTCATCATATTGTTGATATATTTTATGTTAAAAATAAGCCAAACCTTCAAATTGTTTAATATTCACCATATTAAGGGCATCAAGGTGTATTTAATCTTGGTATTCATTTTTATCATGATTAATGTTTTGTAAATCAAGCATTTCATCACTAACAATGTAATCTTGCACTTCTACATGTTTATTGTTAACTTTGCATCAAATGACTTCTACTTATTTTATTGATTTTAGTAAAAATCAAATGAATATGATTGTGTTCAATTTTTAACACCACTTAACCTAGCACCTTTCCTAAGAGGAATATAGGAACTAGCCTTCTTAAATTGCTTAGAATAAAATCATGAAGATATAGAGAAGGATAGGACCAAGGTGAAGCTATTTATCACCTTAATGTATGGGGAACTAATAAATCATAATTGAAAACCTAAGGAAACATTTGAAACCCTATAAATAAGGAGTAAATCTTAAGGTAAGACCTTGGGTTTTACTATATTATAGATAAATAAAAGGTTTACTTATATGTTTTACCTTATTTTTTTGTTAATGTGATCTAATAACATAAAACTTTTGCATTATTTAGATTGTTTAATATATGAAGATGTAACATATATCTGAATGTTATAAGATTTTGATTAAACAATTACAAATAATTATAAATGGAAATAACCTAAGGGATTTTAATACTTAGTGTGTTATTTTTTTGTTTAGGTTTGAGATTGAATGAAGGTGACTGAAAAGGATATATTATGGATTATAAGTTACTCATATCAATAACAAGCATTTTTGGATCTACTTGGATGAGTTTTTCATCATTTTGATTCCTACATTAGTATGGAGGAAAAAAATTGGATTCATCCCAATAATTTTTTTCTCGCTATTTTGACATAGGCCATTAGGTCTGCTTGAAAATTTTCTTCCTATGATATATCAGGTGTTCATTATGTGAATATATATAAACCTATATCATTCACTTTGAAACCCTAGTTCCACTTTTAACACTATTTTTAGGCCTAAAAATTGAAATAAAGTTGGTTTGAGATGACCTCAGCCAATCCCTAATGAATGGTTGAGTGCTAACTATGTATCTAATACTCCAAGGACATAATTTAAACATGATGTAGGAGCATCCTAGGCATAGAACAATCTTTCACATTTTTATGAAGTTCCAACTTAGAAGTACAAGATGTGAATGTATAAGGTGAAAAATTTGGAGGACTTTGTTTGAGTACATGGTTTCCTCAAAATTTATGTAGATCTTGTTGTTTTCACTTGGATTTGAATGGAAAACTAATGCCTTTTTGGAAGCCAAGTGTGCAAGGTGCATGAAAGAGAACTTTCTTAGAGTGTAGGTATTGAGAGATCATTTCCAAATGATTTCAAATGATTAGGCTTGCAACCAATGCATGGAGAGGCATGTTTACAACCCTTCCCCTTCATTCCAATCATCAGACCTATCCCTATTTTATTATTTTTTAAAATAATGGATTTTTATTCCTAATTAATAAATAGGTCTAGAGTAAAGTAAATTAGTAAATAATATACAATAATTAAGCCACTAATTTATGTGAATAGATTGTATTTTTGCCTTTTCTAAAAGTAGTAATAAATGAGAGAAAATATGATAGCTTATTTTGATTTGTTCAGTTTGAGACAAGGTCTAAGAATTTAGGTATAGGACTAGGATAATATTGGAAATAGGTTCCTAAAATTTGTTTTCTAATTAGATAGGAGTGTCAAAAGTGGGACACCATACTATTTGGTGTTGTAGTCCTTTTTATCACTGTTGTCCAGGTGATCTAATTTCTTTAGGTTATGCTTGGTAGGTCTGTGTTACCCTGTCAGTGAAATATCAAAGCTTAAAAGTTTGAGAAGTTTGATGTGCATCTATTTTTATCTTTAAAAGCCTTAAGATCTCTTTGTGTTTGAACTTGAAAGGAAAATTTGGGAAAGAGAGAGAAGGGGTTAATGTGTAAAGGATATGTTGGATCCACTTCACACCCTATGTGTGGGCATATTGCCTACATACCAATACTCTAAGGAGGGATCAAGCTAATGTAGTTATCCCATTGAAGTGTTTGGTGAAATTATGTATGAAAATATAACTAGATGTGAAACTAGGTGTACTTTAGATGGTTAAGGATTGGCATAAGGGTTTGAGTAAACTTGGAATAATATTGGAAGATTATATGTAGAGAATAGGGAAAACTGTTTGAGTGTACTTTCTTGTATTCTTGTTTCTCTCTTGTAAATGAGTGCCAACCCTTTTAAATATACTTTGAATGTCTTTTTATAGGGGATTTAATTATCATGGGTTGAATGTATTCATTTTAGGCTAACATGAATTAGGATAAGGATTTAGGAGAATATGACCATTTGAAAAAAAAATACACTTGGACAATAGCACCAAAAATAAGACACCTTGGGATTCAACACTCTTATCTAGGTTAGTAAATATTGCATAGAAGGAATTGAACCTAGGGGGATGAATCTAGGCATAAAAGAGCTACCTAGGTCTATAAGGGTTAAGTCTAGAAGTATGTGGATGATTGGGAATTGGTGAAATAAAATCCTATAAGGGTTGTGTAAGCAAGTAGAATGACCTATGTATTGGGTGTCATTAGCCACACTCAAGTAACCAAATTTCACATTTTACATGACTACATTCCCCCCCATTTATTCTAGTGATGAAGCAAAGGAAAATACTAGGATAAAGGAAAATAGAAATCATACCTAAATTTACTTATAAGGGAGAAGCTCATGAAGCTGTGTGGTGTTAAATGTGCATAAAGAGACCATGTTGTGAAGTATGAATCTATAAAGAAAAACATAGAGTAGATGAGTTCTTACTATATATATTATATCTAAAGTAATAATGTACAAATCTAGTTAAGATAAAGAGGAAGAGAAAGGAACAAATATACCTCATCAAGTATGCAAACCAATACAAAACTTGTTGTGATGCTAGATTGTGTTGGATGATGATGGGTATGTGTTGAATCAAGAGTAATATCACGAATAAAGTTTAGTACTCAATTCCCTAGATCATGGCTCAATAATGCAAAGGCAAACCGTTTAGATCTATCATCACCAACTAAGTGAATTTAATGAATCATGTGTGTGTTAATCGATGTTTGGACTATGTGTTCAATCCCTCTGAATAGGTGGCTTAAGAACACAAAGGCTAGTTAGTCCTTTGGCTCCATCATTGCCCTGTGAAGTGAAGCTATGAAGTGATACTAGTATAGAATAGATTTCATATGAGATGGCTCATGGAGCCCATGGATGCTCTGAAAATATGATAATTTGGCATGTATAGCCAAATGTATGTTAGAAACTAGGCCACTCTTGGCCATTTTGAAATATGGAGGTTAGCCTTGTATGAAAGCCACTCCAAAACTGATGCAATATGCTTATGTGAAAGCCAACTCAGGAACTCAGGTACTCAAGAATTTAAACTTGTATGAAAGTTCAACTTTAAAATGATGCCAACCACGTATAGATGGAGTAAGGCATGCAACTACTAAGATTGCCTAGGTAATGAACTAAACTTAGAAATAAAAGATCAATATGCCTTGTGCATTGCCCCCAATCACTAGTGTCTAGAACATAGATTCTAATCTATAAGTTATGTCAACTACCTAATGTGAAATTGGAAGTGAGAGCCATTATTATATGCATGATACCCCCTTATATCTAGATTCTCTAAGAAAATTGTATTGAAACTACTAATTTTGATTGATCTAGATGTGTAAAAACTGTAGCTCAGTTTGACTTTTTACCTATTACTAGAAAACTTGGGTGCTTTTTTGCCTAGACAAGAGCACCAAAATGAGGACACCCTTATGTTTGGCATTATTATTCATTTTTGATTCTTTTGTCCTATGTTAAAATTGGTTGTTGATTTGGAATTGTCACTATATTTTTGTTTTATTCTGACTAGTTTGACCTCTAGATTATGAACTGGGTGATCTGAATGCTACTATTTTGACTACTAAAATATTTGATTTCTATGATAAAAACCCCTATTTATTGCCCCCTCTTCTGAGGATATGAATGATGAACCTAAATGATTTCCCTTAGAAGAAAGAGTCCTACAAGTATGTTATGTTGTATCTATACATGATATAGTAGTGATATTTGACAATATATCTCTAGATATAGTAATGTTTATATTAAGATATTTTTAGATCAATAGGGGTATGCTTAGATAGCTATAAAAATGTAAAATCAAGTGCAATGTATTGAAGTATAACTAAAAATGTCATATGTTATTTTTTATTTGTTAGTTATAGGGATGGAGCATGATGTCCATCATGGAATCTAAGAAAGCAAGGTAAATGCATGATATGTATCATGGCATTGCAAACATGTACAAGCAATCAAGAAAAAAGCATATAAATCAAGAAATAAGAAGCACATAGGGATGGCCAAGGGGCCATGAAAATAAGGGATATGGGTATATGTCACTCAAACTAGAAAGCAAGCATACAAGACATGTCCAAATGCCACATACACATACAATTTGAAACAAGCAAAGATTGCCACATAGAAGAGTACATATGATGGACATTAGAAAATGTCTGAATTTATGCATATAAGAAGCAAAAATGGAACTAGAAATGTAATAACACAAGCTAAGCTAAGAAAGGAATGAAAGAAAGTAAACAAAAAATATAAATGCATCTAACTAATCAAAGTAATAATTGAAAGTATGCAAGACATGTTAGTACAAGACTAGGCATATGCTAAGAGATACACAAGTGATAAATACTAGTGAAATGTTGATATAATAATCTATGTAATTCAATAAGTAATGTACACTAGTATGAAAGCTCAGAGTGTGTAGTATATGATTGACATAACATGGATGGTGTTGTCATGTAGAAGATGCCCCTAGTGGGTATGTATATTGATGTGTGTCTGGAATGTAGAAGTAGGAATGCCCCCTCAATGGGTAGAATGAAACAATCAAGTAGTTGGATATCACTACACACACTCAAAAGAGATCAAGTGAAGCATGGTAATGTAGACAAATTAATATACAACAGCATGAAATATCAAATGTAAGTCAAAGCATGATAGTAGTAGTGTAATGCATGGATGATGCATACAATCAAAATGTTTTTGGTGTTTTGATAAATTTAAATGTTTTTATATTTTGAAGTTTTTTGTATTGTTTTTATGTTTTGAAATAAGCTATGTACAAGAGAAATTGGTAAGAAATGATACTAACTGATGAGTCTCAGATGAGAGCCCCTATCATGGTGTCTTGTATCAAATAAATGAATTATGCATGATTATGAGGCACAATTGAATGTCTGAGATTATGAAGCTAAAATCTATGTACATTGTAACTAATATAAAATATTTGAAATGTAAAATAAATTTGGGGTCCCCCTATAACTCTAAGAAGTGTATGTAACTATAGGGCTTTTAGGGACCCATCTGAAAGTAGGAAAAGCTTTCTGAACATGTGATTTATATGTAGACACATGAGATCTCAATGAAACTACTCTAGGTGTGAATACTATGAAGCTATCTATAATATTGAAGCTATGGAGGTGTGTAAAACTTTTTTACTCGTGATAGGTGAATTAATTGTGTCTAAATTTATACATGAGGAAGAACTGTAACAAGTGGGGAAATTGAAATTGGTGACTACAAAGTAGATGGCTCTGAAGTGGGAAGTGGTAACTCATATAGAACTCTACCAACTATAATGACTTGATTAGCATGAATGAATTTCATGCATCTATGAATTTTAGATGGTACTTCTCAAATTTTATAAATCCATGTATGACTAAGTAACATGTCAAAAACTCCTACACTAGGAACTATGGTGAAATGTGTGGTCATATATATGGGACCAAGGTGTAGAGGAAGTGTAATCTTGTCTAATGAACTATGTATGTGCCCACTAAATTTGTTAATAACTATATGTTTATGGGAGTAATATATTTCTCTAAATAACTCAAATGCTATAATAATGTAATGGTGCACATGTTGACACTAGAACCATTATCGATGAGGACACGGTGAATAAGTTGATTATGAATATGTGCTCTGATAAAAACTGCATTATAATCTAAATTATCCTCCACAATATCCTAATCTAAGAAGGATATCAAAGGTCTAGCTAGAACTCTGGACTCATACAAACTTATCATACATCTCAAAAGATGTGATTCAACTGAAGGTGTCTGGTATGTATCTAGTGGAGGATGTGCATGGTATGTATGGTGAACACCTAATGTGTCCCCTTTATCTTATTTAGAGTGTTATGGAAATGGATTTGAGAATATTTTTAAAGATTTATCTTGTGTTGGATTTTCCTATGGAGGCTCAACAAAAGTTCCTAGATCAAGTAAATTGTCATTTATCAAGTCTTGTATCTTATGTCTCAAATTGATGCATCTATTTGTTGTATGGCTTGGTGCCCTATGAAAATCACAAAATGCATTATGATCATATCCACATGGAAGAGGTTTTTCTGGGTCAAATTCTTGAATAGGAGGGAGAGATATGATGTTACATTCTAGTAACTATTGTAAAACCCTAGTTGGAACAATTGGTAGATTGGTAAATTCATGATGTAGAGGTACTAATAAAAACAAACATTGAGGGGGATTTGAAGCTGCATTAACTATTGGTTGATTTTAATTCTTGTTATCATTGACTTTGACCTTGTATGGGATTTTTATGTTACTCTTGTTTATTGTGTCTAAGATACTTGAGTACTTAAGTTTGCCCATTGAAATAAGATCTTCTCTTTCCTTTAGTGTATGCCATAATTTAGTGAAGGAAGAGATCTTTTAAACATAATCTATCCATGCAATGCTAGTAGAAGTCTCTATTTAAAGATATCCTATAACTCTTGATTAGCAATGGGGATAATTAGCTTAGCCAAAATAATATTGTATCTAAGAACATAATCCATTAGGGGCTCATTTTACCTTTGTTTCTGCTATGAAATTTGTGAATAAGAAACCTTATCACCAATGTTGATACTAAAATGTGCTAGGAACATGTCTACTAAAGGATTGAATGTATTGGTTGACTAATTTGGTAGACTATAGAACCAATGTAATGCATAATCCTTTAGACTCCATGGAAAAATCTTGGTTAATAGCTAGTCATTTGGCACATAATCCAAACATGCTATGTGAAAATTTCTCAAATGTGTCTTTAGATCACCCTTACCATCATATAAAGTGAGCTTGGGTTGAATAAAACCTTGTGGCAAGGGTGTAGAAGCAATGTGATGTGCCAATGGTGTATGTAGTAAAACAAAAAAATCCAATGCCTATGTATGTCTAGAGACACCTTGTTCAAGATGTTTCACCTTAGATTGAAGAGATCTTATCTCTTGCACAAGGGCTGCCACATTAAGAGATATGGATGTACTAGCTGTAGCTAGTGGCATAGAATAAGGTTGGCCTACTATAAGAGGTTGTTGAGACAAGTCACCCTTGTAGTGTCATTTGTAATCGGATGCTTTTTGGGAATGGAAGCTTAACTTACTTAGCCTTTTTAATTTCCATGATAGATTGTAAAATTAGTGTATGATATTTAGGCTATTCCTTAAGTCTTTCTCTAAAATTTTATAAAATCAAATATTTGTTGAGAACAACTTCATTATCAACAATAGGTAGAAGTGGATCGATAGTCTAATGTGGTGGAGCATGAGAATCAGTGTGTACATCATCATTGGTATTTTCATACTGCTCATTATCAAAATTATCCTCATGAAAATTTGTGTAATATGGATGTGTAGAATCTAATTAGGAGTTGGATCTAGTTGTTTATCTATGGTATATGATTGATTTGAGGGATTCTAAGGGAACTCAGGAGGATTTCCACTAACTCTTGCACTTTTTCTTGAGGTAAGAGATGCAAGGAACTTATGTGGCATAAGGAAAATAACTTGGATAATAGTAGAAAAGATTAAATTGATATAATCTAAACAAGGAACTAGAATATGCATAGAAAGGATACGAAACTCCCAAACATGTAAGGTGATACCTCAAGAAGCAAATAGGTGTTATTATATTCAAATAAAAAAATTCAAAAATATATATGGAAAATACTATGAATTTTTTAATTTAAAATTGATTTTATGAGGTTGATATGCAACTAAAAATTTATAAAATGATTGGAAAAGTATTAGAAAATAATTGGGAGCTATTTAATGTAAATAGGGATTTTTCAAAAATATTTATGTAAAATACTATGAATTTTTTAATTTGAAATTGATTTTTTAAGTTTGATATGCAACTAAAAATTCATAAAATTATTGGAAAGTACTAGAAAATAACTAGGAGCTAGTTAATGCAACTAGGGATTTTTTTTTAAAAAAAAATAGTATGGTAATTTTAAAAATTTGATATGAATTTATAGAAAATTTGTAGAATTTTGCTTGAAAAATTTAGGAAAAATTTAAAAAAAAAATTCTAAAATTAGCAATATATTTTTCCTAGTGTTTGGAATGTTTTTGTATGCAAAAAGGACCTAATATGTGCAAACTAGGGTTTTTATAAAATATATTGAGAAATTTGTAATTAATTTGTAGATTTTTTATTTTTATATATAGGAAAAATCAAGAAATTATGGGAAAAAAAATTTACCCTAGGTTTTTAAAGGTTTTTATGCAAAATTTGATTCTTTTTCATGTATGTATACCTTCAGACATTTACCAATGTCCCTCATGTGTACTCTTATATGTGACAATCTTTTCTTGTTTTAAATTATATGTGTGTGTGGCATTTGAACATTCCTTGTATGCTTGGTTTCTATTTTGAGTGACATATGCCCATGTCCCTTATTTACATGGACCCTTGGCTATCCTTGTATGCTTCTTGCTTTATATGTTTGTTTCTTGATTGTTTATCCATTTTTGTAATGCCATGATCCATATCATGCATTTACCTTGCCTTCTTGGATGCCATGATGAACATCATGCTCCATCCCTCTAACTAATAACTAAAGACTAACATCTAACATTTCTAATTCTAGTTCAATATATTGCACATGATTTTACATTATTATATCTATCTAGTCATACCCCAATTGATCTAACAATCTCTCAATATAAAATTTCTATATCTAGAGATATCTTGTCAAATATCACTACTATATCATGTATCTATATAACATAACACACTTGTAGGACTCTTTCTTTTGAGGGCAGTCATTACAGGTTCATCATTCCTACCCTCAAAAGAGGGGGAAACAAATAGGGGTTTTTCCATAGAGAAAAAATCTCTTAATAGTCAAATAGTAGAATTTAGATCACCCAATTCAGAATCCAAAGGTCAAACCAGTTAGAACAAAATATAAAAATAGCAACAATTCCATATTAACAACTAGTTTTAGCACAAGACAATAGTACTAGAAATGGATAATAAATCCAAACACAAGGATGCCCTCATTTTTTCACTCTTGTTTAGGTAAAAAACACCCAATTTTTCTAGTAATAGGCAAATATTTCATCTTAGCTATAGGTTTTACACATCTAAAATTAGTCAAAATCAATAGTTTTAATACAATTTTCTTAGAGAATCCAAATATTTGGGGGTATCATGCACAACATGATGGATCTCACTTCTAGTTTTAGATTAGGAATTTGACATAACTTAAATATCAAAATCCATGTTCTAGACACCAATGATTGGAGGAAATGTATGTGACACATTGGTCTTCTTTTGTTTTTGAGTTCAGTTTGTTACCTAAGCATACTTAGTAGTTGTGTGCCTTACTCCATCTTTAGGTGGTTGGCATCATTATCAAATTGAACTTTCATACAATTTTAACCTATTCAATACCTAATTTCCCAATTTGGATTTCACATAAGCATATTTCATCATTTTCAGAGTGGATTTCATGCAAGCCTAACCTACATCTTTTGAAATGGCCAAGAGTGGCCTAGTTTTTAACATATGTTCAGCTATCCACACCACACTATCATATTTTAATATCATACATGGGATCCATGAGCCATCTCATATGAAATATATTCTATAACGGTATCACTTCATAGCTTCACTTCATGGGGAAATGATGGAGCCAAAGGACTAACTAGCCTTTGTATTTTTTGAGCCACCTATTCAGAGGGATTAGACACATAGTCCAAACATTTATTAGCACATACACGATTCATTAAATTTACTTAGTTGGTGATAATGGAGCCAAAGGTCTTACCTTTGCATTCTTGAGCCACCTTTTAGGGAATTGAACACTTAGCTCTATTCATGATATTAATATTGATTCAACACATACCCAACATCATCTAAAATAATCCAGCATCACAATAGGTTTTATATTGGTTCACATACTTGGTGAGGTGTATTAATTAGTTTATCTTCCTTTTTATCTTACCCAACTTTTTATGGTCTTATTTTATATATAGAGTATCTAGTAAGAACTAATCTACTCTATGTTTTTCATTGTAGATTCACACTTCACAGCGTGCTCTCTCTATGAACATATAATACAACACAACTTTGTGATCTTATCCCTTATAGGTAAGTTTAGGTATCCTTTCTACTTTCCTTTATCCTAGTATTTCACTTTACTACATCACTAGAATGAAGGTGTGGGGCAAATGTAATCATGTAAAATGCAAAATTTGGTTACTTGAGTGTGGCTAATGACATCCAATCCATAGGTCCTCCTACTTTCTCGAATAACCCTTATAGGCTTTTCCTTCACTGATTCCCAGTCATCCACAACATTCCAAACTTAACCTTGATAGACCCAAGTAGCTCTTTTAGGTCCAGATCCATCCCCCAAGTCTCATTCCCTATGGATAATTGTTCCCAACATGGATATAAGCACTAAAACCTAGGGTGTCTTATTTCTAGCACTATTGTCCAAGTGTAATTTTGATCCCAATGGTCATATTTTCCCAAATCCTTATCTTAATTCAAATCAATTTCCCCAAATGTTTTATTTAAATCTCAAGAATTGAAATAACATCAAATTTTTTTTATAGGTTTTACTATGGGAACTATATTAGAAATCCATTTAGGATGTGTTATTGGGTGAATGAAACTAGCATATAAGAGGCATTATATTTCATCTTTGACTAAGAGAGCCACCTTAGGATACATTTTGTAAATTTTTTATTTAACTAGTTTAGCATTAGGGTATAAAGGAATCTGATGGACTACTATAGATGTATCAATTTTTCGCATATCTGATTAAGACCAAGCAAAGAGTTATATAAAATTTGTTAAAGTTTGATGAATATTATCATCCTCTTCCTTTTTGAGGGTAGTGGCTAATAAGACAATGTGGGGATCCTTATTGGTTCTAAAATTAAAACTTATTATTTCTTCATTAATTAATGTGGAATGATTGAGGGTATATGGAGTTATAAGAATAGTATCATTTGAGTCAACTAGTATATCAGGAGAAGAATATATTTTTTACCTAAAGTATGCATGAGAATTTGTGTAGTTTTGAAATCTATTTTTATGATAACAAGATGGGAGGTCCTCATATGCTCTAAGAAATTGTAGGAGGGATTCATCGTAGAGAATTCATCTAATGTAAACATATTGAGTGAATCTGTGTTGTCAATAAGATCAGGGTATACCAATGATAATGTATAAGTATGATTAACTATAATTTTAGTACATGTAATGGGTGAACAAAATTTTATGTGTTTTGAAAGGGTGGGAGAAGATTTATCATGATTAAGCCAAAACTAGTATTCAATCCCTTGAATTTTATGTTGTGTGGATGCCTCAATAGGATTGACTATTATTTGTTCATGATTTCTAAGTATTTTACCCTAATAGCCCATCTTATTAAGATATTTAAGTAAAAAAGGTGAAGTGAATTAGTGATCTGGTGTTAGTGTTATGATAAAATTTGGAATTTTTTGATTTTTTGTATGGTCTGAGGGTGCATTATGAGTGATGGGTTGGAATAGTGGGGTGATAGGGCTCCTAGTTAGTTAGAGGAGGCATAGTGTCATGTCGAGTAATAGCTTCAACTATAATATCTACTATCCATATAGGAGGAGTATTATCTATAGGAGGAGATTGAAGATAATCAATGGGTCAAGGAAGTGGAGGGACAAAAGGTGTCAACTAGGCTCTCTGGTGATGGGTAGTAACCTAGGGAAGAGTGAAATGGACCATGTAACATGACTTGGTACAGGGGAGGGGCTATAAGGTAGATGATGTAGGAGATGGATTAACATGTTTAAGAATAAATTTCTTAACATCATCCCATGTAATGAAAAATAAGCATGAAATGCAAAGAATGAAACTTTATACTAACATATGATAAACTTCATCATTCATGTACATGATAGGACCTAATATGGTTTCCTTATTATTTTTTAGAATAATGGAGTTTTATTACTAATTAATAAATAGGACTAGAGTAAAGTAAACTAGTAATTAATGTGCAATAATTAATCCACTAATTTATGTGAACAAATTATATTTTTGCCTTTTCTAAAAATAGTAATAAATGAGATAAAATATGACTTAGATTACTCTTAGCTATCCAAGCTGAGATAGGGTCTAAAAATTTAGGTATAAGACTAGAACAATGTCAAAAATAGGTTCTTGAACTTCATTTTTTGATTGGATAGGAGCACCAAAAGTGGGACACCCTATTATTCAACACTATAGTCCTTTTTTAACACTATTGTCTAGATGATCTAAGTTTTTTAGGTTCTGCTCAGTAGGTCTGTGTTACCCTATCATTGAAATATCAAAGCCTAAATTTCTATAGAGCTCACTATTCATCTATTTTAATATTAAAAATCCTTAAGATATCTTTATGTTTTAACTTGAAAGGAAAATTTTGGAAAGAGAGAGAAGGGGTTAGTGTGTAAAGGATATGTTATATGCACTTCACACCCTATATGTGGGAATGCTACCTACATACCAATACTCCAAGGAGGTATTAAGATAATGTATTTCTCCCATTCAAGTGTTTGGTGTAATTATTTATGAAAATACAACTAGATGTGAAATGGGTATACTTCAGATGGTTAGGGACCAATGTAAGGGTTTTAATAAGCTTGGAATAATATTGGAAGGCTATTGGAAGGCTATATATAGAGAATATGGAAAATTTATTGAGTGTACTTTCATGCCACTTTGTAATATTTTCATGACTTGGAGAGCCACTTGTTCCTTATAAGCTTTCATGGTTTATCCCACATCCTCTTATCATGCACAATTATCTAATTTTCTCATCTTGACAAGTGTCCTTATGACTTTTGGACCTCTCTCTCTCTCTCTCTCTCTCTCTCTCTCTCTCTCTCTCTCTCTCTCTCTCTCTCTCTCTCTCTCTCTCTCTCTCTCTCTCTCTCTCTCTCTCTCTCTCTCTCTCTCTCTCTCTCTCTCTCTCTCTCTCTCTCTCTCTCTCTCTCTCTCTCTCTCTCTCTCTCTCTCTCTCTCTCTCTCTCTCTCAAGTTATATAATAACTAGCCATTTTTGCCATTGTAACTTATGATCCACTTGAGTATGGTGAAGCCATGCTCATTTACATACCATTTGATCAATACAACAACTGATTTTTACCTCTTCATGACTGGTCATAGTGTGTTCTACTTGGATGATTATTTTTTCTTAAGTGATAACTCTTATTTCCTTAGCATGTTATTTCATTTTTCATCCTATTTTCAGTTGGAAATATTTTTCTTGCAAGGCATGTGAAGTGTTCTAGGAAGTTTCAAGGTTGAGTGAGTTAGTCTATTCACTAGTGCCATTCAAGGCCTCTTGTCTAGTCCTCATATTCTAAACATTCATCCATAACCTCATAATGTAGCATTGATGTGAGAAGATGTAGATTGAAGAAGTGTATGTTTGGTTAGTCTCTTGGTTTCATGTGTAACATGTAGCTATTTGTTATTCATCAATCAATTAGGTGTATCACCTCCCTTAGGATAGTTTTCTTTCAATTTTCTCTCTCCCTTCCCCCCCAAACAAAAAATTAGGTGTAGTAGTGATCCAAAGTGGTACATCAAGGGAACTATCCCTACCTAGAGATTCACCTCATCCTTAGGCTACCCACAATCCTAGAGGTGTTTAAATTATGCCACGTAGATGAGGAGAGCTTAGACATCTCCTCAAAGGTTGCATATCTAAGTGATAAGACTAGTTTTATAGAATAAGTCTAATTACATAGAGGAGATATAACTAGAAATTATGAAGATATATGAGAATAAAGATTATGAAATTTTGTCTATGGCATGAAGTGTATAGAAAGGAAGGTAACATTGAAGTTATAGGGTAAATAAATATTAAGGTTCATACACATAAAAATGAATTATTTAAAAATGGGAATTCTAAAAATTTATGAAGTGTAAATAATTACAAATGGAATGCAAGCATGGAGATAAATATCAGACTTGGAAGAGTATTTAAATAGAGTCATAAAATGCCATTTTAATTTTTTTTTTATATGTGCAATATTGTGCAAGGATGACTATGCATATTTGTAAAATCTCACATGATTTAATTCATAATAAGGTAGTATTTATCACCTAATGTAGGTCACATGCATAACATGTGCAAATGGTAGTGCAAGTAAAAATAATATTCATAATATAAATAATGTGTGGATTAGTCAATGCATGGCAAACTAGAAAAACTGTATGGTTTAGATTTAACCTAAGGGCACACCATGTGGGCCTATAAATAGTTATCCAACACTTGGCCTATAGGAGAGAAATATTGGAAATGGTAAATAGAGGATTCAAATTTTAATTATCACCACTAAACGAATAGGTGGAAATCACCATAATTAAAGTATAAATACACAAATTTAAATTTAAAAATAGATGAGATATAATGGAGCTGACATTAATGGAGGTCATTAGAAATAAAGGATATAAACAATGATAATCTGAAGACATAAATACTATATAAAAGGGTGCAAGGTTAATGAATAACATAATTCCAAAATGAGAGGGAAACTCTACCAAATTATGAATTGTGGCTAAGGACTTGAGGATATTCTGTTGAAGTGAAAATAGAGAAATAAATTATGTGCACAATTTATAAAAAAATAATTCATGTAACATTAATATAATGCATGGATATGTGATAAACTTCATACTTCCAATGAAAGGTGTAAATATTTATGGTTTTTAATAAAATCTTAGCATGTACATTAAGTTATGGGAGAAAACATATGTAAATCTTGGTCTCATATTAATAAAAATTTAAAATATATATTCTATTTGTATTGAGGGAATCATTTTTCATATTTATTTGTGTGGTATAAGGCATCCCTTCACTATGACCCATAACCATGACTACCCTAGTTTTTTATTAGAATGTAAGTTTCAAATTTTGTAAAAAGAGAGAAAATAGTAACTTGGCAAGTGAGGGAGTTGTGGATAATTGTGAACCAATATTTTGTGGAAATAGTTTCATAGTATACAAACTAAGGATGGTGGAAGAGTTTAGAATTGTCATTTAGATAAAGGACATGGGAATCAAAAACACATCACCGACATGAGGTAGTCAAAACATAAAGGAGAGAAGGATTGGAGTGCCAACATATTACCAATAAAAGATATTTTGAGCATAAAATGAAGAAGAGATGAAGTGTTGACTTATTTTATACCATGAAGAAATTATTGCATGGATAAAAACATATATTCCAACTATAGTGAATTAGGTAGAAAATGAAAAGGAGATGGATTAGTAGAATGCCCAAGTGAGATGTGACTTAGAGTCACAAATATTAAGGATGCTTAAGGAGATGTCATCCAGATTGCATTGCTACATAGGAGGATGTCATAAGAAGAAAAGAGGCCTACGAAAACAAATAGTATAGAACCTAAGGAGGAAACAAAAACAAATGAATTTAATGAATTAAAGTCATAATTGATGGATATATAAGATAGTTGAGGTATCATGGTAAAATTGATGCAATAGAGTGAGGGAAATTAAAAAATTAAGTAATGGATCACTCCATGCATCATTGATATGAATAGGAAGAAGAGGACAAACTAATCATAGGGACCTTGGGATTGATTAATTATGACATAGAAGAGGATACCCTCTCATAATATTGAAAGGATAAAATAGTTGTTGAGCCAAAAGGAGAGGCTCTAAAAGGCTTCTAGCCTCAAGAGATTTCCTTCAAGGAAGCACATTCAAAGGAAGTAAAGCAAAGCATTGTGGAAATATAAGATTAATGTTGTGTGTAACCAAAAATTATTGTGTGTTATAAAAGTGAGAATGGAGATAGCATTTCACCATTAGATAATGAAGGTGACAAGAATTGTTTTGTGCAATATAACTGTAAGATCCACAACATTGTGGAGGAAAATATCCCTTTAAGAGGCAATGATTTGACAAGGTAAAGGTACACAAGGCATGTTTAGATACTAAAATATGATTATATATGATAAAATAATATTTCGCACATGATAAATATACTCATGGTTTAACCCTTCCATTCATGACCTTCCCGTTGTTGAAAGGCTCACATTTACCATCTCAATATACATAAATGCTTATCCTATAGTCCAACCCTAATATAATGATTACATAGATCACATGTAAACCATAGTATATATAATACTTGATTTATATCCTACCATATTAGTTATAAATATTCATCAATTTTCTATCTTCTTAGACACTATCATATAGATTAGGACACTAGCATCAACACTAGTGTCTGAACCTTATAAATGGTCAAATTTTTAAATATTTTAACATGTATGGGTAAGCCTATTTTTATTAATTAACCCTCTCGTGAGACAATTTTAAAAAAAAAATTATAAATATAAATCAAGGATCATTTATTATGAATCAAGCAACATCTAGAAATTACTAAGTAAACATCTATCAAGCTTACACTTAATCATTTGCATAACTGAGTTCTATTTCCCTATTTTTTCATATTTCCAAAAAAATAATAGGATTGGTATTTTTATAGTTTTTAAGCATTCAATTATCATTCCATAAATATTAATTCTAAATTTACAAGCTATATCAATATTGCACTCACATTTAGCATATTGCACTATTGCTCACACACAAGCCCACATAAAGGGGAGAACTACATCTATCTAAGGCCCTCTTCAAAGTATATGTATATGTATGTATCACTAATTTATAGAGTGTCATTTTAGTTCAAATATACTTCACTTGGTCCCACTATCCCCCATATTATAAGGTGAGATTCGCCTTATTTACAATATTTTTATACCCCTTTTACATGACATTGAGTGCTCTTGTGTGTGTGCTTGACTATTTTCTAAGCTTATACTTGTTACTCCTAGAAATTTTCATGATCCATATCATGAATATTATGGCTTATTATAATTGGATATTATGAGCTTAATTGATACATATACTTATACATGATACCGATATATGCTTAATTACTACATGATTGATATAGTTCTAGTATGGTTATTTTATCCTTTTGAGATAAGGTGACTATCAAGTTTCACTTCAATCACCTCAAATATGGAGGCCTATTAGTGGGGTAATCTTATAGAGACATGAGTATACATACACATAATTGGCATAATTTGATATAGTTTACATGTTTTAGATATATTCTTATGTATTTGGCAATGATTTTACATATTTGTGATAGAATTTTTCAAATTTTTGACATATATTATACACACTTTATAGAGAAGAGGCTAAATTTTTATAGATACTTTAGCTTGAAACACATTATAGGTACATATTCCATGCAAATTCACCAAATCACATATACATATATAGATTATATACCTATTTTTCACTGATCTTACCAAGATGAATCAATTGAGATTTATTTATCTATATAAATTAGCTATCTTAAGTGTGTGTTAATGTTCTCAATATCCTTGACACTACTTCCATTTTTAGGTTTATATGGTTACACCATTTTACCTAGGGGAGATTGGTTAGATTAGCTATATTATGTATACACTTGAATTTTATGATTGAGATTTAGTGATCTCGATGGCATTAACACAACTCACCCTTACACCAGATTGGGGGCATGATCATCCTCAAATTTTCCTAAAAACCAAGTTTTAGTTTTGAACCTCTCTTCAATGCTTTATAAAATAAACATCATAACCAAATCAAACTGACAAGGGGTAGCATGGTTACATCAACACATAGGTGTACTCCTTCCTTGCTCTCTTTTATTTTAAGTATTTCAATTTTTAGATTATATGCACTAATTATAATATAACATGATTTTTTTTCAAATAATACATAAAAACTAATTCAAATGGGACTCAAGTCAAAGTAAGGTGTGTTTTAGACACTAAAGTATGCATTTATTTCCTTTAAACTAGTAATTTCATCCTTTACATTATTATATGAAAGGGGAGGGGTAAATGTAGATACTAAAATATTATTATATTTGATACATTATTCTTTCAAACTTGAAAAATATCACTCATTATTCAACTCTTCAGTTCATGACCTTCTTATTTCCAAAAGGGTCACATCCACCATCTCACTATGCCTAAATTATTAGCATATAGTCCAACCCTAATATTGTGATTAATTATATCCCTTATATCCCATATTCTATATAAACCCTAATTTATATCCTAATCTAGTATTTATAGAGCTTCAACAACTTTGTATCCTCCTAAACACTACCATCTAGACTAGGACACTAGTGTCTTAGATTTGATGCTAGTGTCTAAACCTTAAAAATGGTCAATTTTTTAAATATTTTGATATGTATAGGTCATCCTATTTGTCTTAATTAACCCTCTCTTGAGATAATTTCAAAAGGTGTGGTATAAATATAAATTAAAGGTCTTTCACTATGAATTAAGATCTGTCAATTACTAAGCAAACACTTATCAAGCTCACACTTAATCATTTTCATAACTAATTTCTACTGAACTATTATTTATTATTTAAAAATAAATATTCTTATAGGTCTTAATCATTCAAATATAAATCCATGAGCATTATTTGTCAAGTTACAAGATAGATCACTACATTCACTTGCATATAGAATATTACACAATTTTTCACACATAATCCCACATAAGGGGAAGGAATACATTATTCTAAGGCCACTTTAGAATATATGGTTATATATGTAGTGATAATTTATAGATTGTTATTTTAGGTTATCTCAAATTCACTTGATCCCACTAACCCTCATATTTTAAGGTGACATGCCCAAGTTGAAGGTAATAGGGTTTTGAGAAAAAGACTAATATCTAATACCTATGCACACAATTTAAGTTGATAATATGTAAGGCAATAGTGAAGCCTAATAATTGAAATTGGTTATTATATAAAAAAAAGCATATTTTATACTATATAGAAGCATTAGATTTAGGATAAAAGCATTGATGGTAGTGTCTAGACTAACAAAGGAGAAATATTCATAATGTGACTAATCATTATGGAAAATCATCATGTCTTCTCATATACTTACATATTCCAGATCTTCTTTTTCATTAGTAAATGAGATAAGTATTTTTTTATTCATCATTTTACTACATTCAAATTATTTTTGGAATTTTTACTTTTATATTTATCATACTTTAAGAATTTAACATTATATCATAATATTGTGAATCTTAATTATTTAATTGGCCTACTTTTAGAATATCTTACTCCATATTTGATTAGGTTATTCCCCCTAACAATTATTATATCTAAAAAGGTTTAAACATCATGTAATTAATTCCTATAGTGAAATGATCAAATATGATTCATCATGTTGCTAAAGGGTTTTCTTGGAGACAATAGTACATCATGCCAAGTGGAAGATGTACATGAGGAAAGATGAAATGTATATGAGCTATAAAATAATAACAAAATTATTTAGGTGTAAGAAATGAACTATATAAAAGATACATGTAAGTAATTAAATATTATAGTTCATGAAAATTTATCCGTAGATGGGTGCTAAAGTAATATTATAGTAGAGAACATACAAGAATGCAAAGTGATGCATAAAAATATAGTAGAAATGGAAAAGATAATTAGATCCTCCCAAGAGAGCACTGGAGGATAAAATATTAAAAAATTATAAATTAGGTAAATCTTAGTTCCCATAGAGTTAAAAAAAATCAAAATAGCATCAACAGAGGAAATGTGAATGGAATCCCATAGGTCACAGCTAGATGTGGAAAGAGGAAGGAATGTAGAGGAAAGGTAATGTGAAAATTTTATTGTACATAATGTGTTGGGTATACTAAATAATGGAGGATAAGTAAGAATAAATCAACATGTATCTTACAAGTATGTTAAAATAATCATTGTTCATAATGAATTGATTCATTAAATAAAGATATAAGAACAAATGATATTTATCCTAAATCTTATAGAAGGAGAATGTGTGGAAAGGTGAATGAATAGGAGAAAATGATGTGCATATCAGTTTAGGCATGTAAAATTAGTGAATAAAGCTAAAGAGATGATTTAAGTGAATATGAGTGAGGTAAATAAGTGTACCATGTATAAATATAATATAAATACATGAATGAGATGAAGGAAGTTCATAGAATAACTACGAGTAGTTATCTTGTGAAGGATATATGGATGAGTGACACATAATTATATCTATTTTACATAGGTGAGATAAATAAAGTAATGAAAATTAATATATTATGTAAGGTAGGAAAATATTATTCAAAAGTGCATGAAGGATGGAAGAAAATGAAGGCCATTAGAGGATTTAGCAGAGGCTTATAAATAAAAGTGGGTACATATCCACAAGGGAGAAGAACATAGTAGATAAGTATGCATGAGTGAATAAAGGGAGAATGTGTGCCAAAAAATTAGCATAGGTAAGCAAATAGAGGTAATTTAATACCAATAAGAAAAAATATAAAATGGAAGAGGAAATGGATCAGAGATAGGATGAATTGGATAGACTAAAATTGAGCCAAGTTTAGGCTAATATAGAGTGAGGTGTTAGAATCAAACAAAGGAGGATAGTTGTGACCCAAAAATGGTCTATAATAAAGATAAGATTAAAAAATATATATATGTTACCTCATTCTTATATACTTGTAAAATACCTATCATGGTTGTACCTTATAGTTATAGACTGCCCACTACTAAAAGGCTCATGTTCACTATCACTTTATGCTTAATTATTTATGTCTTAGTCTAACCATTGTTATTTTAATGACTAGGCCTTCTATATTGTGAAAAAATATCTAAACTTGATTATTATCCTTCATTTCTAGTTATGGACCTATCCCTATTTTCTATCTTCTTAGATACTCGCATCATAGGTGGACACGTGTCAATGCAAGTGTCCACTTTTCATACAAAGTGTCCACTATCCAAAATTCATCCAATGTTCAAATAAATCATATGAAAAATGTTAGCCTAATTGATTTAATGTGAGATATTTATAAAATGTATTTTTATATAAATAAGATCAACCCTCATTCATTCCTCACCTAGAAAAAACCTATAAATCTCATACAACTCATACGGCAATATACCAAGAATCACTCAATCAAGCATTCAAGTGATAAAAAATACAAAATTAATCCCTATTTATATATTATTCATAGGATAAATATCTATATAGGTCTAAATCATTCAAAGAGTAATCTATGAGCCATATTTTCCAAGTTATAGTCTAGGTCATTGCATGTCTTTTGCTTATCAAAAATTGCACATTGTGCACAAACAAGCCAAAATATAGGATATAACTACATAATTATGAATCCATCTTCAAATTATTAGCTAAGTAAGTGGTACCCATTTATATAGGAGTCCTTGGGGTAGATTGATATTATGATCCCACTAATCCATTTTTACCATAGTCACTCTAAGGGTGAAGACCTAGGGTTTGATCATTTTTTAAAATAATGATAGTTTGTGTACATGATATAGACACATCAAAAGAAAGGTGATACAAAACATAGAATGATCCAAATGGTTATATCCATATCTATAAATTATTTCTTAAAGGACACTTATGGAAGGATTATAAACCTACATTAATGTAACTATCTCGATCCAACACTAGTGTCTTAGGTCATAAAAAGAATATTTATATAATCTGATGAATTTTCCAAGATCACCTTTTAGTCCACTTTTAGTGTGTTCTATATTAGACATAAATTTGCATAATAAATCAGGATAAGTATCATTTGATTACAATTTATTATAATATGTATCAATATATGTACTTTACTTATTTTAGTAATCTTAGTTGTATAAATTTAGAATATTATTTATTTGAGTTTTCTATTAATTGGCTTGCTCATTAGGTTAATTCACCACCTTTGTGTAAAATATATTATAATCCCCTTAACCCTAGATATAACCTCACATATCTAAGCTTAGGGTTCTACTTTTTATGAACTCTACCTTTGGTCTCAAAACCCTAGATTGACATAGGGTTTCATGTTTTTATCTAATTTCTATTTTATAAAATTCAAATATTTTAAAATAATATTTCCATTTAATTTAATGATTTAATCATGGATGCATATTTAATTTACTTAATTTTCCAATATTTCATAATAACCCTTATTTTTTATACTTCATACATGGCTAAATTATATAGGCAACTAAGAAAGGATAAGAATCAAGTCTATTTCTACAACTCCTTTTGCAATACTATAGAGCCAGTACCCATATGCCAATGTACATGTTCCCAGGCCTTTATTCCACCTATATCTTATTGAAATGGAATAGACCATCATGAACCCATTACTAACCCATGGATTAAATTATATTTCACATTCCACATTATCACTACTCAAAAATGTAATGGTGCCCAATCTAGCCCACCACTTGTTAATATCTAATAGGCTCCTCCTAATCCTTAATTTTTTTCAAATAAAAATGATATTATATTATTTACCAATTGAGAAAAATACATTATTAAATTTCAATCTTCAAACTCCTAAAATAATCTAATATCTACAAGGATATCTTATATGAATCATTTTTTGAAACCCAAGTACCAAGTGATATTGAACCATCTTATTTTATATATATTATGTAAGATCTCAAAAATAATTTGTTGTATTCAACACACCCCCACTCTCAATTTTTTTGAATAGGGACCCATTACAATTTGAGAACCCAATTCTAATTCAAAAATCCTTTTCATTGACATTTATGTGTGTACTTAGTAGGTTTAAAATATTTAAAGTTCTTATCCTTCATGGTCCTAATTCTTATTAAGCATGCTTATTTCATGTTAATACACGTTGATCTTTTTTCGCAAACATCTATGTTTTTGCTATGGGTTTTATTTGACTAACCTATTGATGGATTTCATAAGTTTTGTGTGTATTAATTTTTTATAAAATACACAATAATTTTAAACTGGAAATCCTAAGTTTTTAACTTCACAAAGTTTTCACTTAGCAAAGTTGTGCATGTTAGAAAATTTTGTTTGTCAAAACTTTTGGTCCTTGGAAATTTTGTCCATCATAACTTTTATTCATTACAACTTTTACAAATTCACAAATTTCATACACCACAAGTTTTGCATAGTTAATGGCATTCATATATTTTCATCTAAAACTCTTCAAAACTTTTTACAATTCATAAATTTTGTTCATCCAAAAAAAATTTGTCGTAATATTTTTTCATCACAACTTTTATTTACAACTGTCAGCATCTCCAAACTTTTGCATCTTCACAAGTTTTAGGTATTCACATTTTTTGTCTTTGAAACTTTTATATTTACATTTCATGCATATAATACATCATGATATTTGCTTAATTCAGTTTTAATAAAAAATTTGACACCTAAATTTTGAGATCACACCACATAGCATAGTTAGTTTTTCACAAAACTAGCAATAGAATGATACGTGTCTAGGGATAATAATGTGGTATTATTTTGAATGTATATAAAGTCTTTATTTCATAACCACCAAAGTAAGTTAAAAATTTAAAATTAAATAAGTGAAACAAGCCTGGATCTATTGGGCATTAATGACACATGAACTAGAATTAAAGTCCCCATACTATGAAGCTACATGATCAAACTCTAAAGATAAACCATGCCTATTAATTACTAAATATATTTAATGAAATAATATTCCATAGATAAATTTAATCCCTAAGCCATATATCTTTACTTTCAAACCGATTCCAGCGATAAAAAAAATAGTTGAGTTATCATGAAAATACATGAGTGAACTAGATAAAGAATGTATTCATCGTCTGGTATTCATTGGAGTGTTTCCACTTATGAATTTCTCCATCAAGGATTCCATGGAATACGCAGACACCATATTTGATGCAATAGTGTTCAATGGTGAGTATGCCAATTACATAGCTCTATGGAATATGATAGAGAATGTGGATTTTCATTCACATGTGGAGAGTTTGAGATTCTAAATAAAGGAATCTAGTAGTTGACTTAATACCACTAAATCACCAATAATTACATTTTACAATAGCCAAACTTGAGGTGATGTCCTGCATTAACCTAATTCAAGAATTATTCTTCATAGGGAGGGCATCAAATGGATTTTTACACCACATGATGTATGAAATAGTTGTTGATATTTCAGGGGATGCTTTCCAAAGATACTTAAGGCTCCCTATTAAAAATTACATATATGATAAGAACACAATTGAATTATGGAATAAGACTGGCACAATAAAAAAACACTCTCAAGAAATGGATAATTCTATGGGAAATAATCACCCTCAAGGCCAAATACCCTTTCAAAATCACCGAATTCAAGATGGGAATCCATATTAGAATGGTCATACTAAATATATTATATGGTTACACCAAAATCCACTTCCTTAAACTAGAATGGGTTTTGTTTTTATATTTATTGATGGATTAAGAGTTAAATTTTTCCCTATGAGAGATAATCAGTGCCAAACTCTAGGAGAAAATGTTCAATAAAGATAAAATGATAATGGGTGTCCATTTATTCATGATGTCTTACTTGTTGGACATGGTCATGGACACTATATGAATTCACAACATATCACTATATATCTTATCCCCAAACTATATCAATAATAGGGTATGTGACTTATTTTCTTTCATACACATCTATTCATATATGAGGAACATTTTTAGGATTATCGAGAATGTTTATCCTCAAGTCTGGAAGGCAATTCATGAGGAAGCCTTGGCCTGAGTATCAAAAAATATCATGGCCAAGGGGGAATAATTAGTTTTACACAAAATACATAGTATTCATGGTGATAGGAACCAAGGTTTCACCTTTATGTATACCCAATTATGTCCCAAAATAATTAGATGAATAATAAATAGTGTATTAGCTATGGTGGAGTATTAATGAAAATAAAGATAATAAATATGAGATTATTTCATGGGTATTATTTGATGATTGGCCAAATGTATTATAAAAACAAGAGACACTTTGGTGAAGTGGGAAAGATTAGGTGTTTATACGCATTGATGTTCTTGAAACATAGGTATTGAGATCACCATGGCCTCATTCAAAATCATATCACAAACTTGGGCATCCCTTACCAACCTAAGCCATATGAGCATGATATTATTTTCTTAAATTCAAAGGATGATGTTCATGTCTTGGATAGGGCATAGGTTATAGGATTGATAGAGGATGTATTAAAATCAACACAAAGGGAGCCCTCCCTTACAATCACATAGGCACACACTAGATTACCACCTCTATGTGGATGGACTTAAATGGATTATTGGTCTTTTAGGCCTTCCCATCAGAATGTAGACAAAGGGAATCAATCCCAAACGCTACCACCCATTTAAATGATGGTTGTTAAGTAAAACAAATATGTGTAGGAGGCCCACACTATTACCAATTCTTTAAGAGGAACAATGTAGCCAATCAACATAGAATTTTCTAACTATAAGGATTTAGGCCTTCCTACCATAAGTGTAAATCTTATCACTACATGTGTGTATGTTTCACCTTATAACACTTAGTATATTCATCTTTGGGTTTAAAATATAACACTTCATTACAAGAGGAAAATAAGAGCTCTCAATGATCCTCTACAATCAATAGAGTCCCCTATGAATTCAACTATGTGGGCATTAGATGAGATGGAAATAGTGTAAGAAGTAATAGCTCCTTTGATTTACCACACTAAAGATGAAGATGAGTATGAATAACTAGAAAAGTATAAGGTCTTAAGTCTCCAAGGAATCAAATTCAAAACACCAATAGAGGCTAATAAATAAAGTGAGGTCACTACTATGATGGCCACTACTAATTCACTTTCTCCAAGTCCTACTATTTATTTAGTTGTTATGGTTACTTTAGTCCCTATTATCCTTATTGTTCCCATTAATCTTATTTTTCCTATTTTATCTTTAGTTCTCATAATTTTTATATCCCCTATTATTTCCTCAAACCTTATTACCTCTACTTTTTGTATTTCTACTTTAGTTGATGTGACAACTTTAGACCCTATTATTTCCAAGACTAAGAAGGTCCATTTTAATAAAATATTAGGATCTCTTAAAAGTGCTCAATTTCATGTTTCCTCTACTCAATTGGGTTTGCCAATCTCTTTATCTATTTCTACTTAGGCTAATTTTATTATTTCATCTACAAGAAATAGTATAAAGATGTATACATACATTATGTACCCCATGCCTCCATTTAGTAATGTTGACTAACATAAAATTATCTTTCCATCTTTGCCATACCCACTATAAGTAGAGGCATTGATGTGATCTTTAGGGGACATTTTGACAAAGGCCACTACTGAGGACACTCAACCAATTATCCCACACAATTGGTGATTCTATAGTGGGTTGTGAACTTGAAATCACAATATACAAAAAGACCCAATTTGATAATAATATAGTTTCCCATGGTAAGCTCTATTTTTTATAAATAAATAGGGACCATCTAAAGAGTATAGGAGAGAAAAATAGAAGATGAATTTGGAAAGGGGTTAATTTTAGAGGAAAAACAATATTTTTATCTCTATCCAAGATAAATAATAGGAGAATTGAAGATTCTCCCAATAAGGAAGATTTTTTAGACTCATACAGATACTTTACTCAAACTACATGCCAACACCAAGAAATCCAGGCAAGATTTGAACCAAGAGTTAGATCAGGTGTGATAACAAGAAAAAATTATGCATATTCGTAGGTAAATTGAGAATGACATCCTTAATGTATCCCTCAAGTTGTATAATGTTAACTACACCATCAATGTAATGAAAATAGATTTGTCTCCTCATATTGTTAAAATATCTAAATTATTCAAAAAATTTTAAAATATGAGAATAAATTAAATTTTATTGTATTTTAAAAAACCAATAAGGATTTCATCCATACAAATTTTATGAAACCCCTACAATTAGATAATGTTATCAATTTTTTGGTCATCAAGACATAGGAAGCTCGTGATTAGGTGTCAAATGCACAAGCCTTGGTCCCAAAGCTAATAGAGAATGAGAATAAAGTTTCACAAATTTTGGGAGGGTTAAATATATCTCAAACTAGAGACACTTATATTAAATTAATGGATATGGATAATGTTGACTCTCCAATTCACCCATTTATTAGGCACTAAACTCACAAGGATCACATAAATAATCATGTGTTTATGCAGTATTAAATTCTAAAAAGTAATTTTATGCATAGATGATTCATGTCTACACCACACTCAATAATTATCTTAATTTCACACATAAAATAAGTTCTAATCCATGCATATAAGGAGTTACAAATATACATCTCACACTAAGATCTTTCTTCACAAACTAGCATGGCATGCAAGTTAGTGTATGTAGGTCTCCTTGATTTTAAGGTGTAAAAAGAGACTAGTGTGTAGGGAATGGTTCCAAATCATAAAGAGTGCACTTAATATCTACTACCTTATTGAACACTCTCATTCAAAGACTTCCTCACACTTAAATGATGAATTCCCACACCTAATCACATAGTTTCCCATATGATCCCTTATAAAATGTAGACAACAATCTTGATCGCATAGCATTCTATTTATATACTAGTAGAAGTTAGATGAAGGCACAGGCTAAAAATATCATTATAAGAGACTAGGCACATAGGATTTTGGTTTTTAATGTATCTCTATACAATATCTCTCTTAATTCCCTTCACAAGCTCATATCCATATTATTCAGTCAACCCTCTACATAATATTTAGTGTGCACCCTCTACATAGAATGTACTTAGCTATTTTATATACATCCACATGTGGGAATATACAAATAAAAAATTTCATATAGTTCAGTGCACACCCTATCTCCAAAATATAGCCACACTATAATTCCACTGCTTTAGTAAGATGATGAGGTAAAACATAAGAATATACCTAAATAACCATATGTCAATAAACTAGTCTAAGTGGATTGAAAGGTGGAATCCATAAGTGGGGATGGTAGTTGAACTTTATTGGATATCAAAGGAACCAAATTAGAATAGAATTAAATTCAAGAGTGACTATCAAGTTCTTATAACATGGGCATGTGATATCTTTTGATAAAGATCACAACTACCTCTTCATATCATTATTAAATGTTATAACTATCCTAATAGTGGGTGAGATTCAAATTGATGATGCATGAGATACTCATTACCTCTAAAATATTAGGTCTTATGTTGTAAAGTGGCTGACATTTTTTTAGCACTATAATGCTGCTAAAATTTTCCCTCCAAATATTCCTCTCTTTGGTATAACAAAGCTATACCTATTCAAATTTATAATATTTCCTTAGACCTTGGGATTAATAAGGCTTGATTTATATTATTAATTCTCTATGTTTTGTGTGCATTCATGGTTGTTGATATTTTTTGTGTATGTTTGTCCCTCTCATTGGCATCCTCCCTTCACACCTTTGCATAGAACCAAAATTCTTTGCAAGTCTCATGTTATGTATACATGGTTCTATGTAGGCATTATATGTGGACTATTTCTCATCCCTCCTAATGTTTCATTATGTTCCCTTACCTCCATTTAAACATTTATGCCATGTGCTTAATTTTAAGTTTTGTATTTAGTCTATTAGTCTTATTATGTCATTAAACAACTGAGGTGTTTGATTTATTCTTTGTACATCACCTTTTTTCATTATACCAACCCTCTTATCTTTTCTCTCCCTTTTCCCATTTTCAATTTTGGGTTTAGTACTAGCTATATATTTCATTCTATTTTTGGTAGGTCTATGCACTAGTCCTAAACTAGGTACATCTAAAATATAATGAAGTTGATCTACTCTAGAGGTTCATCCCAAGGAGTGCAAGAGTCCCACACCTTGGAGTATAATCACATTGTTACAATGAGACACTAAATCACTCTTTGACAATAAAGTCTTAGGCTATCCAATTGGTGCATAAAAAATGAATCAATGTATTATAAGCTTTTGGAGATAGAAAATTAGTGGTAAACTAGGTCAAAGTGTAGAACATGTCTAAAAATAATCTAGTGAGAGCTTACAAACATAGGGCATGGGACATGATCAAGGAATTCAATGATTTTAATATCAATTCCATAACAAGGGAACTAAATTATGACACAAATAGGCTCATAACCATGGGTGCATAGTATGACCTTCTACATAGTATAAATAATAAGTCTATGTATCTCGTAAGACTCATATTCAAATGAATAGTCCTGAACAATGCAAGTAATTGGCAAGTGTTCAAGAGAGATGAATAAATAATCAACTTACTACAAGATAAAGCTAAGTTCTACACAAAAAATCAACCTCAACTCTAATATCAATATGAAGAGAAAATCATTCAACTAAAGGGAAACAATCTACCTAGGCAGCTAGTCATGCTAGAAAGCATATTCAATTCTAAAGACCATTTGAAAGGCACAAAGAGAAACATGATAGTTAAGGATGAAATATTCAAACCAATGTCCATATTTTATGAAAAACTATTGAAACATAGTAAGGTATATTCCCCATATTAAGTCAAATAATTCATTGACCTATGTGGAAGGTATGATGACATCTTTGCATGTAAATATAAAGACCTCAGAGGTTTTGATTCAGGCTTAGCCCAACATATGATTGAGATTGAGCCCAATAATAGGATATTTAGGTAAAATCAAATGATATTTAACCCAAATCTTGATCCCTTAATGAGGAAGGAAATCTTAAATCTCATTGAGGCCAACATAATATTTCTAATCAAACATTCCTCATGGGTGGTTAATCTAGTCTCAATACACAAGAAGAATGAAGAGATATGCTTATGAATATATTTCAAGGAACTCAACAAATCCTCCCTCAAATATCACTACCCCCTCTTTTTAATGGATTAAATTCTATAAACAATCATAGGCATAGAAAGGTTTTCATTTCTAGAGGGTTATTTAGGTTATAACTAGGTGCTTGTGTGGGAGTGTGATCAATTCAAAACTTCATTCACCACTAAGTGAGGTTGTGTTGTTACCAAATCTTTCACCCTAGAAGACGTTTTTCAAGATTCCTCTATATGTGGGCAACATGGGAATATTTCTAGGTATGCGGGTGTACCTATATTGAAAATGAGCCTCTAGGTTTAAGGGCTAGCTCCCTAAATATATCGTGTAATGTTTGTCACTTAAGCTATTACTTATTATGGGGGGAAAGATATATAAAAATGCACAAATTAAACCTACTCTAAAGAAGGTGATGCACCAAGAATGTCTTCCATATGACCATCATATTTATACCATAATGAAATAGAAAATATAGAATAGTCTCTAAGTTTTAATAGATTCTAACATGAGTATTTCAATATAAAGGTGAGATGTGAGCAATAATACAAGGTAAATGAACTAGAGGGTAGATTACACACTTCAAGGACAATTTTACAATTGAAAAATATTTACACACTAGACTAAACTCTATATGACCTATTAGACTAAGAACTCCTTCTCAAACATGAAAGTATAAGGGAGGGAACGACAAAGAATTATCACTTCTCATCACCATACTTCACTTGTAGACTTAGATAATTATTCAAAACTCATAAACAAACTTTCATTAATGTTTAAAAGCAAAATATAACATCAATACAATAGGGATTCACCATACATGCTGTGGTTATTTTTACAATATCTCAAGATATATATTTATAGAAGAAAGACATAAAGAGAAAGGGAACCTTAGTGATGAAAAAGGGAATCAATTAGTTTGAATTCTTGAACTGTAGTTACAACTAATTCTAAAGATTATGCTCCTTCAAACCATCTAATTGATTTGAATCACCACAAGTGGCTACACATGTACAATATTCCTTTATTGATCCTTTCTAATAGTTTTAATGTTGGGATCAAGTTATCTGAGCTGGATTCTAAAATTGATGTGATTAGAACAATTAGATCAATAATTAGGGCTTCATCTTAGTGATAATAATTATTCACTAGTTCACTATTGCATATAATGGTGAGGAACAAGATCCCTTTCATGTAGTTGGCATTTAGAGATGAAACCATTAAGATATACATGTCTACCTTGGTGGCATCCTTTAAAACATTGGCTCTAGTTCAAATTGAACCATGCTTGAACTCAGTTCCATACCTTTTATTTACCTTATTTAATCAAAAATTACTTTGTAAATCTTTTTGTAAGTCACCTAGGCTTGCCTTCATCTGATTGGCTATCAAAAACTAGCTCAAATCATTGATCTCTTGATTCATCTCACTTCATTAATCTTGATTTGCATGATTAAATGTACTCACACCACCTATCAATCATGCATTTATCTCAAGATCCTAGTGTCGATCTACTACTTCATGTACTTATGCCATATGGTGACCTCTCAAGCTCCTTAACTCATTGACTTGCTCTCATGCCATTAGATTTAGATCTATGATTGAAAATAGCCATTGATCTACCTAGGCCCATTCTTTTGTTATTTGAGCTTACATCATTGGATTTCTTCTTAGCTGATCTATACCATCAGATCTTTCCTTTTGAATTCTAATGGCAATTTTTTGGGACTTAACTTTGATGTCCATGCGATCATCACGTGAATATTTTAACTTCAATGGTTATCTATTGAGGCTTGAATTTGATGTTAACATAAACATCTTATGTTTCAGGTCTAACTTTGAAGGCTTATAACTTGAATCACAAAAGTCATGGAGGCACCAAAATTTGAGGAGTTATTCTCAAGGCTAAAAGGAATTAACCCACTTTATCTACTAGTCATAGGATCCTTTTGAGTGAAGATATTAAATGTACAAGTTGGCTAGTGAAAATGCTTCTACATGACATCATAGAGATGGTTAAGATCATTTGGATATGTATAAGAAACTTAGTGAAATTTGATTGAGGAGCCAACTTTACACATGCATAACTTCTATCACACTTTGGCAAATGATTTGAGTCCTAACACATTGCAATTAGGGACCAAGTTGAACAAACCCATATAGAAAATTTCTCATGAAACTACCATACGTGTGAGATATATCTTTATGAATATGCTCACTCGACTCTACGTGAACTTATTTGAAAATGCATAAGTATGGAAAAACATGTAAAATGTGACTGAGGAGTCAAATTTGGACCTTTTCAACTTATATGCACTTATTTAGATGACCTAGAACTTGGTGCATATGATTTAGTCAAAACTTTGAACAAAACCATATGACCAATTCTCTCTGACTCATCCTTACGTGGTAATAGTAATGTTAGAAAAGTACCCACTTAGAATTTCTATTAATAGGCCCAAGTGTCTCAAGAACATAATGAAGATCCAATTGGATCCCATGTACTTATAAACCATTCTAAGCATTATTGGTATCCCGTGAGGGCTATGTAAATTTGGTCCTATCCTTAGCAAATGGAAATATACATTTTAAGTGGACCCAAAGTGTCTTAGAATCCTTGTGAGAAAATTGGGATCCTAGACTACTTCTTCCTTTCTGAACCTTTTCTTTGGGCTTTGTGTATCAAATAAAATGTCTAAAATAAGTTAACCTTTAGGGAAGTTAATTAGGGATAATTTTCTAAAAATAATTGTGGCTTTATAATTACCCCTCAGACATTTTGAAATAGCCCTTTTCCCTTTGAAAAGTGTCTTTCAAAACTTATATAAAGTGCCCTTTAGATATTTTGTATCAGACCATTTCCCCAAGAAATGACCCTTCGATAAAATTTTCAAGGGACACTTTGCTTGAAAAACTATCCTTTAGGTCTTTGTCTTAGGAAAATTTGTCTGAAGAAATACCCTTCAGACTTTCTATTTGTCTCACCTTCCCTAGAAAATACCCTTCAAGAAAAGTGTTTGGGATACTTTTCTTTGGACCACTTTGCTTGAAAAGTTCCCTTCAAAAAAAGTGTATCAGACCACTTTCCTATAGAATTCCCTTCGGGAAAATTATTTGGACAAATTTATAAAAATAAATAACCCTTGTCTTTTTCTTTGTACATTTTTTCTAAAAGAATTTATGCCTTTGAGAAAATTATGGGGGTAATTTTCTTGAAATAAATTTGACACTTAACTTGAAAAAAATACCCTTCAGTCTTTTTCCAAGGTCCACTTCTCAAAGAAATACCTTTCAATATTTTTGTAGGATCCATTTTCTCACAGAAATGTCCTTTAGGATTATTTTTTTGGAAAAATTATCCAAAACAATTCTTGACACATATCCTAAAAGACCCAAAATAAAACTCCTAAAAGAAATAACACTTAGCCAAAAAGTGCAACAATTTCTCTAAGGGAAACATGCCTTGTAATTTTGTTGTGGGATTTGTGTGGAAAATTCCTAATAGATAATTTTTTAATCATCAAACACTTGGTCAAAATTTGAAATATCGCCTAAGTCCTTGGCAATTTTGAACCTACTCTTGCAACTGCTTAGCACCATGAAAATTTTCTACTTACATATATGATAAACAATGACCATTAAGGCCACAACTTATAATGGCATATTAAATAACATCAAATGAGCTGAAAAATTATATAAAAACCCTTATAAAATATTTTTAAGATAGGGGGTTGATCCATTTTAGCCTATGGGAAAAAATATTCAACATCTTTTGCAATTTCCTAAGAGTGGCATGCTTGTTATGCCATGACTAGTTGCCTAATCTTGTCCATTAGGATATGGAGTCACAAGTATATAGGATAAACATATAAACTAATTTTAATAACATATGAAACATAGAAAAAAATAGTAACAAACATAAAGTAAGAAACTAATCAAAATACATTATGCTTCAAAAGCACTTATTGGGACATAATAAAACAAGAAAGGAAACACACACCTAGCCTAATATTTAAAAGATAGACCTTCAGCTCTCAATAATAGGGTTTTAAATGTATCCCATTCAAATGGATAGGTAGTTATTCTCCATTCATCCTTTCTAACTGAAAAGAGTTACTTTACTTGCAATTGGTGATGACATACGGTCCACTCCATAGGGCACCAAATTTAGTATGCCTTCCTGGATTTGCTTTATATTCATCCTATTTCAATATTGTGTCACCTTATTTAAATGATCTTGGAGTTGACTTCTTTTAAAAATACCTCTTCATCAATACATGGTGATGCTATATGGCCTAATGAGCTTTACCTCTAGTCTCTTATAACTCCATTAATTCTACCAATCTCACTTCCATTGGAGTGTTTTCAAGCAACTCTAGTTGGTGTGCTAATTCTAAGGTAGGTATCTCTTGAGAGATGGATAACCTAGATTCCCTTCCATAGATAATCAGAAAAGGAGAATTCCCTATTGACCTATTGAGATTTATCCTATCAACACATAAGTTTGTCTTTAGTTTAGTGTGTTAAGCTCTTTGGTTATGCTCTAAGTTTCTCTTTATGATTATGATCAATTTCTTATTGGTAGATTCAACCAACCCATTACCTTGAGGGTAATATTTGGATGAAGTGCTCAAGAATAAACCATCATTATTTTCCTAATCAACTATCTTATAACCCATGAAAGAAAGAGAATTATCTAAAATAATAGTAGGAGTGCCAAACTTCATTATGATGCTCTCATAAAACTCCAAGATGGCACTCTCATTAGCCTCCTTAAATTCTACTACCTCAACCCATATTTTAAAATAGTTAGTTGGTATGAGTATCCATTTATGACCAGCACTTGATGGGGGATTTATCATGCCAATTAAATAAAGACCCAATTTCATGAAGGGTTGCTCCACTTGGAAAGATTTCAAAGGAAGAGTTGTAAGATTTTTCTTTCCTACAAAGAAAGAATATTTTCCTCACCTTCTCACCCAAGCATGGAAATTCTTGAAGTAGCTAGGCCAATAATAGTTAGCCCTTATGATCTTGGTAACTATGGTCCTTGGAGAGAAATTGCCTCTTATTTTTCCATCATAAAATTTCTCAAACAACACTCCAAACTCATTGTTATCAATGCATCTCAATAGCACACCATTGATGTCCCTCCTAAATAGTACACCATCCATAAGATAAAAGGGAACATATTATAATCTAAAATATCTCCTTTGTGATATATTCATATTTTCAAGGTACTCACCATTTTGGATAAATATGATCATGTCCTAAGTCTAACTTTGTGGAGGTAATGGACCAGTTAGTTGGGGACACTCATTATTGACTAGAGTTTCTTCTTTTGATTCATGAAGATATGAAGTTATATGTTCACAAATGCCTTTATCCCTTACTAGTTTTATCACTTTGACATCAACATCATACTCCATTACCCTAGTGATCCACCCTACCCTCTTTTCACTAAGATATATGCTCAAAAAAAACTCTTTGGTGTTAGGATGAGATACCATAACATGAAAATTGTTATTTGAACCATATGTCTAAAATTATTTAGTCCTCTTATAACAACAAGGACCCACTTCTCAACATAGGTGTACTTGACTTCATAATCTTCTAAACCTTGACTAAAGAATGTAATTGAATACTCCATACATTCATAATTATTTTACATCAACATAGAAAATGAGTAAAACATGAAGTCCTTGGTAAAATTAGGATTGACAATGGTAGGAGCCTCTAAAATTTCTTTCTTTATGGCTTCAAAACTACTCTTACCCTCTTTGGTCCAAGAAAAGTCCTAGTTCTTTTAGAGAATATCTATGATAAGTTTTACTAAATATGCAAAAATAGGTATGAACCTCTTGACAAAATTTATCTTACCCAAGAAAATTTGGAGACCTTTATTATGCAATGGCAATGAGGAGCCTATAATATCCTTTATTCTCTCAAGATCAATAGTCAGACCATCTTTGGAAATAATATGCCCTAAGATCTTACCTTCATGAACAACAAAGATGCACTTCTTTGGGTTAAGAGATAACCCATAGTACCTGGATATTTCAAAAACTTATCTTAAGTGTTGCATGTGTTCATCAACATTCTTATAAAACATTATTATATCATGCAGATAAACTAATAACATTTATTGATCAAACTTTTGAAGGCCATGTCCATTGGTATTTGAAAAGTGCACTATAATTGGATAGACCAAAATGCATCTTATTATAAACAAATGTCCCCCATGTGGTAGTGAATTTTGTCTTAAACTAATCAATTTCATTGACCAAAATATGATTGTAGCCTGAATATCCATTTAGAAGAGAGAAATGCTAAGAGCTTGAAACCATCTGTAAAATTTGATCCATTGAGGGTAGAGGATAGTGATCTTAGAGTGATACTCTATTAAGATCTCTAAAATCTACACAAATTCTTATCCCCCCATTCTTAATTATAATAGGCATGAGTTTAACCACCCACATTGATGCTTTATGGGAAATATTATCTCAGATTCAAGGAGCTTGGTGAACTCCATCATCATGAGTTGCTCAACCTTGGGGTTTATGGGTCTTTATTTTTGTCTAACTAGTTTAACTCCTAATTACAAATAAATGGTATAGTTTGATAGGCTATGATAAAATCCTTTGAGTTCCTTATATTCCCAAGTAAATATATCATGAAACTTTCTACACAATTCAATGAATGCTTGTTTTTTAATGTAGAACATACTTTGCCTAGTTTGAGGAGTTTATCTTTGAATATCAAGACCCTTTAATAATTATTCTCCTTTTTAGATACACTCACTTTATCCTTCCTCTTCTGATCATTTTAATTAAATATAATTTCTAAGGTCACCAAACCCTTAGGTATCTTATTGGTCCTTAGTTGTACAATATGATTACCCAACTATTCTTCGAGCCTCTTCTAATTTTTTGAAGAAAATTTAGCCTCATTTTAAAATAAGCATGCAATGTGTTTATCACTATCAAACACTTGACAATAAACTTAATTATTATGTATAAAAGGTCTGATAATTATTTTAACATGGGATTGCTTTCCTTCCTTCTTTATGGTAGTTAGAGTGTCAAATTAGGCTCTTATGGTAGCTAGTCTATCAACATGACTATTCTACTCCCTTGGGATTGAGTGAATGTATATGCCTTAAAGTCTTAAATAATTTCCATACCCTATAAATTTATGACTTAAGAAAAGGGTTATTGTCAGCAATCACAATTCTCACAAAAATCAAAGTGACTAAATTAGTGCAAGGAAAAGGGCTATGTGAAGGTAACATTAGACATATAAGAGAATAAATAGGTTGTCTCGGTGCTATAATATGAATAATAATTAACGACATCACTTCCTAGAAGTTAGATTGAGGACATGATCAAATTGCACCAAAAAAGTGATTACCTTTGAGGTTTAGATAAAACTAAAATAATATATTACTATTAAGGCAATGAACATTGGCTGATATTATCCCATCTTATTCAGAGATGCACATTCATGGGTTATAAACTATAACAAGTGTGCCTTCTTTGTAGGCAAGCAAAAGCTAACATCCTTCCCTCTCCATCCCATCTAGGTTGAATAGCCCTTCATGTAATGGGGTTTGAACTTCATTGGTATGATTAATCCACATTCCAATATTGCTCATAAGTGAATTTTAACTATCATAGATTACTTCATAAGGTGGATAGAGACAGTGGCACTCATAAGCCAATGAGACATCAGTGTTGGACTTATATGAAGGTATTGTCACTAGGTTTAGTACTCTATATAATATCATATCTAATAATGCCATGGCTTTTGTTGATACTATAATCACTAAATGTATAGTAAGGCATGGTGTTCATTTGAACACTTCTTCAAACTATTACCCCCAAAGTAATGGATTGGTAAAATCTAAAAACAAGAATCTCATAAGGATCATCAAAAGGACCATGGAGGAGAACCAAAGAGCTCTAAAAACTAAGTTAAAAATAGACTTATGGGCTAATGATATCACTCTTGAGAGTTATTTTTAACTCTCCCTTCATATTGGTTTATGGAATAGAATCAAGGCTACCATTATCACTTAATTTACCAACCCTTGGCTAATATAGTAGTTGGAAATGATAAAGAATGATGTTATGACTATGATGCTAACAAAATTGATGGATCTAGAGGAAGTTATAAATCAAGCAATGCACACTATAGAGCTACACCAAACTCAAATAAAGAGGATATTTGATAGAAAAGTAGTTAATAGAGGCTTCAAATAAGGAAACCTAGTTTTGAATGGGATGAGGATAGGGCCAAAGTTGGAAAACACACTAAGTTTTATGCCATTTGGAGTGGCCCCTATGTCATAATCAATTAAAAAAATATAATGTAATTTATCTCTCCAAGATGAATGGAGAAGAGCTACCAATCCCAGTCAATGGGATTCATCTAAAGCACTATTCTTGAGGTCAATTCAAACCTTATACATATTAGGTTATATATTTTTACTCCTTTTAAGTGTTGTTTTCACATTTTTGTTGGGTTTTAATTCTTCTAAATTTTTGGCACAATTTTTGTTATTCTTACTTGTTTGTTGTGTGTTTTGAGGTAGTTTTCAATTCTTTCAAGCCTTGATCAGCATGTTATAACCATGGTTGTACCTTCAAAGTTGATTTTTAGAGAGGATTATATGACATCATTCCTAGTGCATATTTAAGGAAATTATTATAAGTGTTTATACCATTAAACACACCTCATAGGTTGCTAGAGTGTTGACTATTCTAACCACTCTTGGTCTCTTGACACATAGCATGCTTGGGACAAGTCTATTTTCTACTAAAATTAGTTGAGTATGAATTAAAAAAACTTTCATGATGACTATTTTGGCCTAGAGATAGGTATTTTAAATAGTTAAATCATCATTTTATTAATCATCTTGTCTCTTCAAGCAATTTCATTTAATATCCTAAAGTCATACAAGCCATTCTAGCTTTGAAAGAGACCTATTTGAGGGTTATACACATAAATATGTGTGTTTTAATGATAAAATTAGGTTGAAAATATATAAAAGTTAATTAATTAATTAATTAAAATGGGTCATACATTTAAAATAGGTCTCATTAGTCATATAAATGTCTTAAAATCCTCCACAATGCCTTAGAGGGTCGTACACCTTGTCTAAGAGGTTGTGTTAAATTAGGTTTCACCTTTCATTTATCTCTTTAGGGTTAATTGTAGATATTTTAAGGTATTTATGATAAATTTATTGAGGTTTTATCAATTTTATCTTTCTCTTAAGAATTCAAAATGCCATACCAAGACCTTAAACTAGATTTCAAGCATGGAAATGGTATTCTATGGGCACAATATTAGGGTGTGAGTGTATAAAATGTCAAGAAGCAATATATGTAGATTTATTTAGCCTATATTAGCCTTTATAAATATATTTTAAAAAATTTTAATACCTTGTGCAATCCCTCTATCAAACATAGGTCAATAAGTAGGTTTTCATGAAGGAGAAAGAGATAGATATCTAGCATTTCGATCATGTTAGTGAAGATGAAAGGCTTGTAGAAGGTTTTTAGAGCCATGTTAGGGACCTAAAACATGATATAGTTATTTATAATGTTATAAAAGAGAGTATCCATCATGTTTTCATATCCTTCTTGAAGCTAGGTATAGAGACACAAGACTATAGGCTTTGTGTAAGCCAAAACAGAATAGTTGCAAGTCTAAAATCTATATGTGCAAGATATTACTAATGTATAAAGTGAGAGACAAGATTTTATAAGGAAAATAAGATAATACATGAGAGTCTCAAGGATTTAAAGTATAAACATAAAGTATGAAATCCACACTAGTTATGAATATGAGCATCATACAAACATGTTACTAGTTGCAGGGACATTTTTAAAAGCCCTTAAAGCAAGAAATGGGGATTGAAAGAATTAAAGAGGATAATTTTTCAAAGGGTGAGAGTATTTAGGAGGATAAAATTAAATTTATTATCTAAAAGAAGTTTTAAAACCATCTTTACAAAGTTTCTCCCTCAAGGACAATCACATCCTATCTCTGTTATATAGGTGCATAGCTTAGATCAAAGCTTGGAGGGTGTTAAGAGGATTATAAGGACCTTATTAATGATGTTTAGATCAAATTATAAATAATGAATAAATTAATTTGGATAAAAATATGGAAAACATGTCTTTAATTTTTCAAAAACCCTAGGGACCATGAATGTGCTTTTGACATTATTGGATCTTGCCCAGGCAGGAGATATGGTGGTGAGAGTCTAGGACTAATGTCAATAATTTATAAGATATATAAGCAAAATTTACAGACCTACATGTCAAGTTTAATGAATTTTCAAGCATGCTCAAAGAGAAGTACAAGCTTGTAGGTGTCTTCATTCAAGCTTATAATTCTCATCAACAAGTTTTTAGGTCCACAAAGGAGATTTCAAACATGCTAAATAAGGTTATAGGTCTATAAACTTGTCTACATGTCTTAATGAGGACCCAAAGAATATTTTAGATACACTTTTAAGTTTTTAGTGATTTTTTTGAAGAATCATGATGGTCATAATGATCTTATAAAACTACTTGTAGGCTATGAGGGGTATCTTAATGACCCCATGAGTAGAAAGATAACATGAAAGCATGATAAATGGATTTCTTGAAAGGTTTCAAAGTTTCCATAATTTCATAACCTTATCAAGGTATCATCCATATATTTAAAGAGAGATAAGATTATATGAACCTCAAATCATCTTTAGGAAGCTAAATAGGGCTTATCAAGTTTTTAGGCTTTCTAAGACCTTCACACAAATCCCCAAGGTTTATTAGTGATGGATCAAGGATGATATAGAGAATAATAGGTTTAGACATGCTTAACAACTCCAAAATTAATATTTTAAGGTCTTAATAAGGTGGTAGGTCTAATCAAGGTTTCCATGGTCTTCCCAAGGTTATAGGCCTCCTAAGCATGATCAGATTTATAAAAAATCTTATGAAGGTTTTTTTAATGAGGAAAGAGATATAAATATGGTCTCCAAATGATATCATTACCTCAAAACTTATGTATAGGTATCTTAAGAAACAATTTTATATAGACACCTAATTACAACCACAACTGGCTTCTGACTAGACTTCAAACTGATTCCTACCAAATATTACAAATTAAGCCTAGAAATCATTAAATGTCCCAATTTCATTTGTGCATCATTAATAAATTATTATAGTCATGTTTAGGAATCCCTATTTTTTATAATAGCCCATATTCAACAATAACCTCTTATGGATTCATCCTCAATCACCTTGCAACCTAATAACTGGTAATTTGGCCTATAGACCCATTAAGTGGGGCACATGATTAAATATTTAAAAAGATAAAATGATCATAAAAATTAATCATATAATTAAAAACCATTAAATGCTTAGTTAAATTATCCATTTTTAATTAATTAATATCTAAAAATGGAAATTCCAAAAATCAAAATATGAAGCCTTTTCATCATTACCTTCATGTGTTGTCAAGCTCTTCTAAAATATATCAAAATATTTTTTTTGAGATATATGCCTAGTAATTTAAAATAATAATTACATGACAAATTTTAACTCAATTTGAGTTAGCCTCAAATCACCTAGGGTTAGTTTGAACTCATTCCATGTTTAAACTCAACTTTAACTCACCTTGTGTGAGAGTTAACTTTTAAGTCTATAAATACAAGGCCATACCTATTAATATATAATTTCCTCTAAACCAAAGTTATAATTATAATTTTGAGAGAGACAAGTTTTGTAAGTAATGTAACCATGCCAAATTCATAAGCTAACTAGCCAAGCCAAGGTGCCAAGAGAGAAAGATCAAAAAAAGCTTCATTGTCAAAGACTTCTTGATGTGCAAACTGAGAAAACCAACTAGACAAGCCATTTGAAACTCCAAATAAGGTAAAAGATTGATTTATTTTATGTTCTAGTTGTTTTTTCATATGCATGTTTGTTACCTATGCTCTCCCTAGTGTCTAGGCTAGAGGTCTTAGGATTTTAGTGTGTTATTTTGATTTATTTTATTAAACTAACATAATACTAACCTCCCCTATATGGATTCCTTGCTCACGTGATGGAATGTCCAATGGGGCCAAGTATCCTATATTGCTAAGCATATTGATATTCTAGTTTTATTTTTTCTAATGGGTACATATAAATCTTCAAGTTTCAAGTTTTAGCTTTATTTTTTATGTCTTTTTTAAAGCAAGTTGTAAGTTGTAGGGATCAATGCCAATTTTCTTGATTGAAGTTGATTATAGGAACTGACCATGATATTTGTGTTAAAAATAAAATAAGGTATGGAACATGGATAATAATGGTTTTACTCATTTTTTATTTCCTTTATTTTGTGTTTGATGATCTGCATGTTATTTGTATAACCCATTTCTTGCAAAATCTATGAGATATTTAGGTTTTAAGCTCATTTATTAATCATTTTCCCATCAAAATAGACTTTATTTTTATGTGTTTTATAGGAAACATTGATGATCCATCTTAATCAATGTTTATTTCTATAATCAACATTGATCTTTGTGGATCGATGATGATTAGTCTTTGAGACAAGAAATCAAAAACCTGAGAGCTAAATTTAAATTGTTATTTTCTCACTTTATTTTGGGATTATAAGAAGATAAACCCTATAATAATTTTTAGGTTCTAAGGTGGAAAGAGAAAATTTTAAGCATGGTTAAATATTACACACATTGTATTTGGTGCTTAAAATGTACTTAGTTATTTTCATCTCTTAGTTTTTTTTGAATTTTTTGCAATTATCAACAACAAAGACAAGGGGCTAAACTTCATGAAATATTTCATTTGGTGCTTTTTTGTTGAAATTGTTTCTTTAAGAAAAAGGAGTGTCACATGTATGTTCTCCCTCGTCCCTTTTAAAGAACTTGGGTGATCAAAAATGCTCACTTCTTGCATGTGTCACTTTGGTCTAAAAACATGGAAGGAAAATCACAAATGCCCTCCCCAAAATACGTATGATCTGGGTGACCCCAAAATGACCCTAAATTTCTTCCACTTGTCTTTATTTCATGTATGTTTGGATTGTGGTTGGGATTTCATCACCTCCTCACAAGTTCTCTATAGAAGAGTTGACCCAAGAATTCATCTCCCAACATCATTTCAACCCCACTCCAAGGTGGGGTATATAAATTAAGGGTGACCCCCTAGAAAGCTTGTTTTGAGTAATTAAACAAGATCTATTAGTGGTACTTAGCCTCATAATATAGGGAAAACTCAAACATTGCACTAAATTAAGTAATTAATAGATGTAGTGGTTATAAAAAGGACAAGACCCTTTCATAACAATCATTTTGATGCATATCCAAATGACGTGATGTTACCTAAATGTTTACCACACATATGGAACCCTTTATAAACAAATGAAAATTGATAGTTTAGTAACCCCACTTGTCATAGATATACTATTGATGTTGGGTATCTCAAAGTTACATGTTGATGTATAAACTCTTGAAAGAAGAGGAGGCCTAATAACCCTAATTTTCAAGCACTTTTAATTTTTAGATTAACAAATTAAAATCCTCTTGAGAGTAAGTATATATATGGAATTAGATATTATGATGACACCTTATCTATTTTAGGATTTAGGACATTAAATTTAGGTGTTTTTACCATTTTTTCCTTTTTACTTGCATGGGCTTGAGTCAAAACTATTTATTTATCATACCACATCCAAAACAAGTCTTGTTTGTGCATCCTTCATTTGTTTAAAGATGTGTTATGACATCCATTTGAAATTATACCTTTTCCTTTGTTGTTTATCAAATGTTCATTTGTGTATGTCACTTGCTTAAAAGGGGAATTGTTATGCTACCCATTTCATTCCAAATATTGAGCCTTGGAGTGTTGAGTGTGGAGCCTCTGAGGCTATCACATGACCATGGGAGTATAATTTGGGGGCTTAAAAATATCCACAAATGTGGGAATCACATTTTTCACCACTCCACCTTTTATAGAACCATGCTTCTATGTGAGTGAAATATTTTTAGTATTTTCTAATTTCTATGTCTTCCACATTTTTTAGAATTAGTTGTTAGATGTCTATTTTCCATGTTGACTTCCTTGATTTTAGGGATTTAGTTATTTATTGTAAAAGGGAGTGACTTCCTTATTTCAAGGAGTTGGTTGTCATCATATGTCATTGTAAAATGTGCCCTTTGGAGGAGGAGAGATGAGGATGGTGAGTTCTTCCTTAGGTGGGATTATGGATAAGCTTTCTTTGGTGGAGGAGAGGTGTTACCTAGTAGATTATGCTTATCTTGGATAAGCATTGTGAAATTCTCCTTATTTGGTGGATTTTCATTTATTTGTTATATATAAAAGTGTGGTGTGACTATTTAGAGTGATGTGAATTTTTATAGGGTGTCACTTTTGAGAGACAAAGTCAAAGTGCAAATGTTTTTGAAAAGTGTAGGTTTTTATTTATAGGGTGTGGTATAACAACTTGTGATACAGTATTATGCAAGTATAGGTGTAGGTTTAGCATAACATATGTGCAACATTTTTTGCATGAGATATTATATCTATGTGAGGTTCTTTGTAATCTTTTTTTGGTTACAGATTTTATTGAAGACTTTCTTGGTGGATGTAGCCCACATTAGGTGAACCATGATAGATATATGTAAAGTGTTATTACTGGTTTTATTCTCTCCTTTATTTCTTTCATTTGACTATGATTTGAATTATTTTTTTCATGATTCATGTTAGTGCATAATTAAATATGATTTCACATTTAAATTTGGTTAAATGATTTTATGGTGAATTAAATCTAGCTTATATTATTTTAATTCCTAACATGGAGTCCTAAAATAAATCATTCATTGTACTTCTATAGCATGATAGCATCATTACATTTCTATAAATATTTCAAATACTTATTGCATTATGTCTAAAATTACAAACCAAAACCATGCGTGCCTTATTGGTCTATGCCTAGTACCATCACACCATTCATTATTGTATAAGTTACTATCTATTTTCAAAAAACTAGTCTTCTAAATCAAGTTTAAAATTATCATTGACAAGTTCAGATCTAAACATTGATTGCTTTATGCTTGTGCCTTGCATAATTTTGGCCTAGGCATTTACCTTTCACTTTTGGGTTGTGTAACTTATACTAGTTTCTTTCTCAATTTAAAGACTATTTTTAGTGTCTAAGTATGGGTAATTTGTCTATCTTCCATGTGCCTAATGTTCCATGTTTTTTTCCAAATGATCAAGTGTGTTTTAAAAGCTAAATGCCTAGTTTGTGTTAAAGTGTTTCAAATTTCTTAGATTAAATCTCTTGCCTCTTAGACCTCATTTTGTTTAAAGTCTAGATTTTGTGCCTTGTTCCCAAAAGACTTAGCAATTTCTATTTTGAGCCTAAAATTTGTGAATTTTTTTCCAAAAGACCTAGTAACCTTTCTTTCTTTATATCTAGATTAGACTTGTTTGAAACAATTTTTAACCTAAGTTTGGCATTCCAATTTTTATTCATCCACTTGACCATTTTGTGTAAGATATTTGACGTTAGACTATTTTAGCCCAAGTTTTAACACTGACCATTTTAGAGATACAGTTCAATACTTAGAACAAGTTCAACCAAGTTTGGACCATTTGTCTTTTTAGACCTTGTTTTTAAGAGTTTATATAACTCTAGACCTATCTTCATGAAATGTTATTCATTGACTTGGATGCCTTGTTAAACTCATAGTAGACACATATATAATCTAGTTTATGATAATGTGGTTTCATAACATGACTTTTTTCAAGACCCCTATGATGATGATGTAGCTTATGAGATGGATCTTGATCTATCTTATAACATTCCATATATTAAACAAAGGCATGAACCTCAAGAATAATATTTAGTGAGACCTTATTTGTGATGATTAGCATACCAAGTTTACCCTCTTAATGATAACAGTACCTAATCCCCTACCTATACCATTAACCCTCATTCAGTCTATGTGAGTGTCCAAGTTCCACAACATCTAAGGATTACCATCCCAAGCCCTCATCTTTTGGCTTGTGATGGAAACTAAGCTTTATAATTCCTTACCATTATCATTCCAAGAACTCATCCTTTTGCTTATAATAGAAACTAAACTTTAAAATGCCCTACCATTACCATTTTATTACCTCATTCTTTGGCTCATGATAGAAACCAATCTTCACAATGCCCTACCATTACCATTATATTACCTCATCCTTTAGCTCATGATAGCAACCAATATTCACAATGCCCTATTATTACCATTTAAAGACCTTTTCCTTTATCTTGTGATATAAACCAAGATTCAAAATTCCCTATCATTACCATTCTAGGCCCTTCTAAATATGGTATTCATTATCCCAATAATGTTGCATAAGTATGACTAGAAAAGTCATAGTTACCATCCTAGACTGGTAACTAGTCTTTGTTAAGCCCATCTTAGATGAGCTTATTTATAAAGAGATCATTATCTAACCACTGATCCTCCTTCATCTATTTCCAACCTTACCCCACTTTATAAAACCCATGTTTATCATTGATTCATAACTAAACCAATCATTACCTCTCCAAGAACCATCATTTGATGACCAAGATGTGTTTAAAACTAATATTTTACAACTACTTGTAAACCAAGGCTAAGATAACCAACCAATCTAAAATGTTTTTGTTTAAACACCTATTTTTTTATGAGTCAACATATAATGAATCACCTTTTGATACTATCCCTATTGTTAAGTAATCTCACTTTGACAAGCCAATCATTATTGAGTCACTTTTTAATGATTATAACTACCTTTGGGAAAATCATTATCTCAACCATTGTCTTATTTTTAAGGAGCCTCCTTTTGACAAGCCAATCTCTATGGAGTTATCTATTGAACTTTTTTCTCCTCATTAAGAATTCTCACTTTGATAATCAAATCTCTATGGAATCCTTCTTAGCTAATCATATTTTTAAAGATCATATTATGCCATCATAAGACATTACTTATCCAATACCAAACATTCAACTAGACATAATTTTAGTAGCATCCACACTAGATGAAGAATTAGCATTGAAGTTAGGTTCTATTTTTGAACTAATATCAGATTTAACATCATAAGTAGACTCAACATTAGTCTCAACATTGGATTTAGATTCCCTTGAGTTAGACTCAACTTTAGAATCAAAGTACATTCATGGTTGTTACCACATTGGTTACACATGCCTTCCAAATCAATTTGAATATATTTGTGATCCTTTCATGTTTTTTGAGGATGATTACTTCAACATCGACTCTAGTTCTCCTAGTATCTTCTATGAGGATTATGTCACCTCTTCCCATTCCATTACCATTCCACATTTTATTAACACCAACCAACCTAGCCATTATATTGACTTTCCACCTCCCACAAGTGTCGATTGGGAGAGATATAATTATACCTTATTGAATTGCATCCATGGTGACATATTAGTTATGTAATATCTAGGGGACCAAGAATACATTCATGTATAAGAAGAACAATCTCCTAGTGAAACCTTTTTAGAGGCACTAGGGGACAATCAAAGTCTAAACTTAAAATATTCTAGTGAAACCTTATTTTAGGTGCTAGAATATAATCAAAGTCAAAATTTAAAGTTCCTTAGTGAAACCTTCTTATAGGTGATATGGGATAATCAATACAACTTCATTGGTGAAAACCTCATTGAGGGGATAATAACTGAGCACAATAGTTCTTCACTGCTTGATTAAGACATTATTAAATATAAAATCAATATAGTTTAAAATCTACATCATAATCATATAGTAGCTAATCTCAAGGTCAAAGAATAGAAAAACTTGGTGGTCCTACTGAGAGCATATTTAGAAGTCTTCGACCTTGCCACATCCAAAATTATGTCGAATCTAAAATTAGAAACATTGTGTGCCCCTAAAAATATTGATCTTCATTTATTTCCCAACCATTACACATTCAATTTCAATCCATTTATTTATTTTAGACCTATATTATATTTTCCAATCAGACCTATCATCCAATATTTATCTGTATTTACCATCGTTGGTTATAATTTCCTTTGTAGAGGTTATGAAGACATCTTGTCTCAAAGTTTGAAGGAAATAGAATCAATGATAAATGAAGATCATAACAACATTCTTGGAGTCCAAATAATTAAAATTTTATTGATAGAGAAACTATTCAAAAGAGGTGTAGGCTATCAATTGATAACATTTGACTATTCTAGTTATATCATATGTTAATCAAGACATGCATCTCCACATTAGTAGAAATAACATAACCATATCTTTGCCTTGTCATTTACCTTAGCATTTTCATTTATCATTCACCTTTTCATTATTTCATACCCTACCATTTACCTTACCTTGTCACTTGGGGGCGACCCTATTACCATTATATACAATTTTCGTAATATCACCATCCTTGAATAATGTCATATTGTATACCATTATACTATACCTTTCCTAATGACCAAAATTGTTTTTACCTACCCTATCTAACCCTTTTGACCTTAGATCCATTATTTCTTTAGACACCTTTCATGAGGGGATTAAGATCTAGTTTCATTAGTTTCAAAAATTACATGTTCATATGGTAGTATATCAAGCTAGTATAATAGTGGATCTAGTAATTGTATCTTTCATTTATTGTTACACTTGATTGGTGCCACTAATTATAACTACCTTTGGGCAAATCAATTGTCCACTAGGTGTTACTAATTATAACTACCTATGGTAAAATTATTACCACTAACCCTTTATCATTATTTCCTAATTATAACCTCTTATGGGAAAATAAGGAACAACTCCTTTACCATGCATCAATACATCACCTTACCATTACTATTATCATTTTCCTAAATTCATCAACTTGTTTCTACCTAGATAGATCTCACCAACTTTTGTGCAATAAAAATTAAATAAACTTGAGGTCCTAATGGAGCTATGTAGGCTACACTTAATTTACATTGAGTTTAGCTCAGTCACCCCCTTTTCCAATGCTCTTGCCATTTTATGGGTAACCTAATCCATGCTCTTGCCATTTTGTGAGTTGGGTTGTTTAGTATCTCATCATTATCGATCAATTTGAGAAGCATAAAAATATTCAAAAACATTTTTAAAATACTTAGAAATTCTAAAAATTAGAAATGGCTTACAATCTCCTAGAGAGATATATAGCCTCAAAATCCAAAAACATTAGTCTTGTTTAAACCTAGTTAGTTATCCTCAATATGCATTACTGGGGTAAATCCATTATTTACTATAATCCATTCCACTACCATTATGGGTATGACTTTCCCTTTTCATGTATCTTTACTTGAGGTTACCACCTATTTATCATTCTATTAAACTTTCACAGAGATGTTGACTTGGTTGATGATAAGATGCTTTCAGTTGCTTTTGCTTTTAAGCTTCTTGTGTGTTTATTTTCTTAGTTGTTTGTTTCTTTATTTTATTTCATTATTGTACCTTGAATCATAATACATATTTTCATTGGTTTATTCCTTATTCATTATTCTTGAATCCATCCATATTCAGGTGTTAACATTATCATCATGGTTTTTATCATTGGTGCATTATTTTTAATTATTTATTGGATTAGGAGTCATTCCTTATGCACATTATGGCTAATTCATCATGGTGATTTATATCATGATGCATATCATCACATGATACATCAAAAATCATCTAAATAAATCTTTCAAGCAATGGTGCTACAAAAACTTTTCCTTGGTGACCTTGGTAGATCCTCTCACCCTCCTTGATCAAATCAACCCATTGACCATTCTAGTTATCTCAATGCTAATAAGGGTGAGAATCTCTACATTAGTAGGTACAACTTAATCATTCACATTTATCAATTCTTATTCTTCTATTCCTCAATCCATTTTCTCCTACTTTTAGGTGAACTACATTGGCTTAAGGTCTATTGAGACTATGTAGGCAATGTTTGGATACATGACGTATCTTGGGTCAGCTTGGACAACTTTATTCTTCTAATTGTCTCTTTCATCACTTTTTTCATCCTTATGTGCCTAATTATTTATGGCTTCTTCAGTCATTAGACCATTGTATCTATTTTTGTACCCACTCATATTTAAACTATATGATAGGTTATATCCTTGAGTTATACTTGCTAATTTGCCTTATTTGAGCATAGCCAAAAAAAACATTATTCAATATAGCTCATCTTAATGATTATAATCACCTATGGGAAAATCATTATTTTGACTCATCTACCTTACTAGGTGCATGTACCACTGATTATAACTACCTTTTAGAAAATCAGTGTCTCAACCTTCTAATACTGATTAAAACCACCTTTGAGAAAATAAGTACTTTTAAATTAATGTGTGCATTATCTCAATTGGATTAATCTCACCCATGGGATAATTTCATTTCTCCTTTTTTTATTCTTTTCAAGGGACTATCCATCAATCGTAAATGTCATCACAACCTCAAGGGGGTATCATTATAGGCTTCCCAAATGTTGTTTGGAGCTTCTTCTTTAATCACTATCTTATTTAATTCTTAATGCATTTTCATTCTTTGAGAATATGTTACTGTGCCTATATATTTTAATGCCTTCCCAAATAAGGGAAAACTATAGACACCCAATTTTGGACACAACTGGCTTCCAATCAAACATTAGACTGATTCTTACTAAACATTGAAAATTAATCCTAAGAATCATTGAACATACCAATTTCATTTGTGCATCATTTATCAATGTTTATAATCATTTTAAGGCATCCTTATTTTGGATAATAGCTTGTATGCAACAATAAACTCTCATGGATTCATCCCCAAATCACCTTGCAACCTAATAATTGGCAATTTAGTCTATGGACCCATTAAGTGGGGCATTTGATAAAATATTAAAAGAGCTAAAATTATAATCAAACTAAATCATCTAATTAAAAAATATTAAATTCTTAGTTAAATTATCCATTTACAATTAATGAATATCTCAAAAGGTAAATTCCAAAAATCAAAATATCAAGCCTTTTCATCATTACCTTTATCAGATGTCAAGATCTTCTAAAATGTATAAAAATGTCTAATTTGAGAGCTATGGCTACTAATTAAAAATCATAATTACATGACAAATTTTAACTCAACTAGAGTTAGCCTCAACTCACCTAGGGTTATTTTGAACTCAGTCCATGTTTAAACTCAAACTTAACTCACCTTGGGTGAGAGTTAACATTTGAGTCTATAAATACAAGGCCATACCTATTGATATCTAAGCTCTCATAATCCAAAGTTACAATTATAATTTGGAGAGAGACAAGATTTTTAATTAATGTTACCATGCCAAATTCATAAGCCAACTATCTAAGCCAAGGTGCCAAGGAGAGAAAGAGCAAAGCAAGCTTAATTTTCAAAGACTTCTTAAAGCACAAACTATTAAAGCCACTTCAAAAATCCATTTGGAAATCTAATAAAGGTAAAAGAGTGGTTCATTTTGTTTTCTAGTTATGTTTTCATATGCATGTTTATTACCCTATTCTCTCCTTAGTGTCTAGGCTAGAGGTGTTAGGATTTGAGTGTGTTATTTTGATTTGTTTTATTGGACTAACACAAGACTAACCTCCCCTCTATGGATTCCTTGTTTATAGTTTTAAGTATTCATATCCTAACCTAATAGACCTGTAAAGTATTTTTCAAGGTTATCATATCATGGGGGGCTTCAAATAGGAGTTTTATAGGTCTACAAGTTAAATTATAAGGTTTCAATTATCCTTTATGACTATAGTAGGGACTCTTGAGCAATTAGTTTCATGATTTTCAAGCCTTCCAAGCATCAACAAGTCTACAAGCATGAATGACAAGGTTTTCATGGTTTTAAAAGGTATGGATAGGTTTTTTTAGTTTCTAATACCTTTTAATATTTATATGATAGAGACCCATGGCTTGTATGGTGAATGATGAATGGTCTATAGGTTTACGTAAGTTACAAGCATGTTTTAGATAGAACACATGCAAGCAACATTTTCTAGAGCTTTTAATATTATAAATTCTAAAACATGAATTCTCTAATATGATAAGATGAAGGATTTCTCAAATAAAATAGAGGATGACAAGTCTCATCCATAATCAATACCTTTTTGTAGGTCTGTAGGTTTGCAAAAAAATTCTTAAATTCAATTATGAGGTTAGAGGCCTTTGAATCAAGATAGGAAACGTGAAATCTCTTTGAGATAGGGTTTCATGGTTCTCCAACTATTTATAGAGCACATATAGGCCTATAATAGTGATTACAAGGTTTCTTAATGGTTATAGTTTTAGATCTTCAATTATACAAGAAAGTTGTGGTTCTAAGAGCATCTACAAGGAAACATGAAGTTGTAAATCTTGATCTAAGCATATATGCTTTTAGGATAGAGATTCAAGGTTTCCATGATAACTTATAAGCCTATAATTTGGGTTTATCATATCTCTTAAAGGAAGATATTTGAATTTATGAGGTGAGATAGAAGGCTTCAATAGAAAGTTGTAGGGGAGATAACCTTGATAAGATCAAGGATCTTGAGAGTAGGTTGAATAAGGTGTGAATCAATAAAACTTCTCAAGGGGGTAGAAGACAAATGTTTTAAGTTTGAAAGCCTAACAAATAGTCATGTCATATGATTTTAAAAACTTTCATAAGAGTATGGAGAAGGGGTTACAAGGCTTATATAGCATGTGAAAGACAAATGTGTAATCCTTAAGCTTGATTAGGAGAAAAATAGGCTTTTAACCTATTTTCATGTCTTTATTAAGCATGATAGCATGAGAATCATGTAGGAGAAGGTTGATTTAAGGGATAAATGATCCTTTTTTAGGATATAATAATGAAAATGGCCATAAAGGGGGATGAACAAGTAATCAAGGTAATTAGAATATGTTTTTAGGGAAAGTGTAACCTCTTATAATAGTGGGAATTAATGAAAAAACTTGTAACAAAAGAGTGGCAAGTGGTAGGCATCATCAAATTAGTAAGATACATCTCTTTCGAGAGTGGATTAGCATTGAAAACTACTTCACCAAACTATACATGCATAATCTTAAGAAGGTCAAGGAGAGTAGAAATAGGGGCTTCACCTCCTCTACTATGCTAACCTTCCAGAAGATCAACATGAAAAATCATAGCATGTTGGACGAGGATTAATAATTTCATTTTATTTGTCCATTTTCTAGTATATACTTAATTATGGTGTAATTATAACATTTATGAGGTTTACTTGTGCTTTCCTCTCCTCTGTCATCTTTTTTTTCTTATAAATATGACTGAAATTGATTTTTAAATCATACCTTTATTGGTTATGACAAAAATCAACCTCTATGGAGACTTATAATGCTATCTTAAGGCCTTTAAATTAAATAAAGATTGGTTCTTACCTTCTCTAAGCTTTTATCTTATGTTATTTTTGTGTTTTGTTGATCTATACATGTGGCATAGAGTTTTTTATGTCCATCTCCCTTCACCTTGGTGTAATTAGACATATATTTTATATGTCATATTCCACATTACATCTGGTTATTAAAGTTATTAGTTATGGAAGTTCATTAATTGGTTCTTGTGAAAGACCTTTTGTATATCCCTTCTAGTTCTAGTATAGGTCACCACCTTCATATGAAACATTTATGCCAAATAAATCTAATTTTAGGTAGGTAAAGGAGATCCTCAATCTTGGTGCATCACCTTATTTTCAACTTTCTAACTTCATTATCTCTCTTTTCATGAATAAAGTTTTAGTGTAGCTTAGATAGGTTTTGTTAGTGTAGGTTTTAGGGATGAAACCTGATCCTCAATTAGGTTCACTATAGTTTGATAAGGATCTAACATTCTCTAAATATTCACTCATATAATAATTCACCCACACCTACGAGTGTTTCCATTATGTTATTTGAAATAAGTCTTAAGACCTAATAGGGTACATTTCAATGTGACAAAACTACATATTTATGACTTGTAACCCAAGATTATCATATAACTTAACCTATGCAATAAAACATATGTAAATTTTGGTCTCATATTAATACAAATTATAAATTCCATGTGTGTTGATGACATGTTTTTTCATCTAGTTTTGTGGTATAAGGCATCCCTTAATTGGGACCCCTAACCATGGCTACACCAAAACTACACATATTTATCCCCTTTAAGTGTATGTGTGCAATGGTGGTCCTTTAACAAATGAAACTATAATCTAGATTTATAAAATTGATAATGTAAAACATGGTTTGGCTTAAGTGCTTTAATATTTTCTAGAGCCTATTCCTTGTGACAAATTTCTAAATTTAGAAGTTTAGGGTAGTCCCTATGAATGCGAAAGTGATAGAATATGATTTCTTAGTGCTTTCTTGATATTTATTGGTGATGACATGGGATTAGATATATTTTGTATTTATATGGGAATATTTGGGCAATTTTTCACACCACAGACATGCAAAACATATGGTCTAACCCATAAAGATAATTTAAATTAAAAAAATTATCATTTCTTGGTATGGGGATAGGTCCATCAAATGTGTACACCTCAAAACTTCCATAGTCATCTAAGTCTAATGAACTCATATAAAATGTAGGAATATTTATCTAAGTATCTATATATTTTTTGAGTATGATAATAAATAGGTTAGGCACAAGCTAGGGAATTCATGTAGGTGACTAAGAGTAAATTAGGAAGGGTGAGATCCATAGAAAGCATGTGGATGTAAGAAAATAATGTGCAAAAACCATGTATACTTACAATTCATTTGAGGTAAATATAGGTCAATATTGACATTTTTTAATGTCTAATACCAAATTTTAGTGTATATAATCTTTAAACTTAGATTTTTCTAGCTAAGAGAACCTGAGTGGCCTAGTGGAGAATTAATAAATGGTGGTGTTATTTGCATATTAGTCATGGTTAATGATATATTTTCCATTTATTTATTTACATTATTCAAAATTCATTTCACTTCATCTATTTCATCTTTAATCCCATCCATATCTTATTTTTAATCCATGCTTTGCACATCTACTTGTAGTTGGGTAACAAACCCAAAAATCCCTATGTCAAAAGTTTCAAACTCCATTTCTTCCTTGATTGGAAATTTTTCTAGAGTGTCATACCATTTTCCACAACCTATAGTGTTTTCACTATGTATGAACTCTAGGGTTTAGGGTTTGGGAATTTATGGTTAGGGTAGAGTGTTTAGGGTTTTAGGGTCAAAAAAAGTATACTAGAGAATTAGATCATTGTAATTATCTCATTGAGATTAATATAATAACTATTATTTTTCACAAAGGTGAAAAAAATACCTAAATTTAAAAAAACTCAATAAAAACTATGTTGATAAAAAATTTCCTTAATATTGCAAGTTAGGCTTTTTAATCCTTCATCCCACATAAAAACTGCTTCATTAGACTTGGAAATGTTACATTTCAAAAACTTGCCCAAATGAATCTTTGATACCACTTGTAATTAAATTACTTATATAAATAAGAAAAACACAATAATGTATGTAAATGTAAATATAAATAGTAAATTAAAAATAATATATCACAATAATAAGATTAGAATAAACATATCCATACTAATAGTTGACAACAGAGAAAAATAATTAATAAATAAGACTATGACACTTAGAGGGGGGAACTTCCATAAACATGAAATAATAACATGATTCATAATTGATAATCAATTACTAACCACTTCCTCTTATATATACCCTACTTATATTATGGCTACTCCATAGGGCGAGCCTATTAACAATGTTACAATTACCTAGTTTCAAAGGAAAATTATAATATTCTTCTTCTATTTAATGTCATTACTATTTCCCACTCAATTAGTTCAACATTATTTTAACTATTATTTAATCATTAATAATAATTTGGTATAAACTAATGAGTAGGTGAAATAAAGGTATTATAATGAAATTCTATTAAATCAAGTGTTATGAATCATTTAGTTCTTTTGGGACTTAAATAGTTTGCTACAAATAAAATCAATAATGTAGATATAAATTACATAATAAAAAATACAATAACCCATGTACATCACTACTAATCTACATCAGCTAAAAAATAAAATAAATTACAATGACATACAAGGAATATAATCATAACTTCTATTGTATAAAGCAGTACAAAATTAAATTAATATATGATATTCTCATCAACCACTATTGAATAGTATAATAAATTAATACATCATATATAATAAATTTAGTGAGTATTATAAATTGGCTCATGAATTAGCCATAATTAATTAAATTATATTAGTTCTAATAAGTTGTAAGGAGGGAGAGCATCATCTGGGTGCTTTACCTCCAACCATATACCAATAGTCCCATGCACACCTCCTCACTAGGAGTGGTAATTACCTTCATGAAGGGGTATATAATGGCACTATGAAAATAAAAAAATAATAAATAATAGTGTGAAATTACAATCACTATTATATGCATCAGTCATATAGACAATGGATACTCCTCTATCTAATATGACATCAAACATACATGTAAACTAGAAAGTATAGTGGATAGACAATATATACAGATGTAACATTATTCTGGCCAAAGCATTTTTATAGTTTTCATACATCAAAATAAGTTGGTTCATAATCCACATTAGCATTAAACTATGTTGTAATGAACATCCATCATTATATTTATAGTTAACTAATGATGAGTGAATTGTAAATAGGCTCCTTTCCCATCACTCATCTTACCTTAACAAGAAAGATACCTATTTTTCACTAAATAGAAAACCACATCATTCATAATAAAATAACATAAAATATTCTAGATAAGATATTCTAACATGATACTATATTGGAGTCATTTTCAAAAAATACAAGAATTACAAGTTTGATTATGCTAGTCAACCATTCCTTTAAACTCATCTACAATTCATCATGCAAGCCTACACTCTAAGTTTAAATCAAATCACCCAAGACTAATACACTCATTAAAAATCTTAATGTATTTACACCTAATTTTTTTAATAAGACCAACTATAATCCATTTATAGTATAATAAGCATTTATAAATCTATGTAATAAATATTAAATTAAATTTAAAGGACACCAAAAACTCACATATAAAATACCATTATTTTGGTTACATTCAAGTCTATATGATTACATATAAAAGTGTATTACTTCATATCCTAAAAATGTATCTTATAAATCAATTCAAATGTGTCATACAAATGATAAGCTCATCGAGTCCAAAATTTAAGTAAGGTTTGATTTCATCAGGAATTCATGGTTTCACAATAACTCAAAAAATTAATAGAAATTAAAACTTATTTGCACTTGTCTCTTTACAAGCCTATCAGTTTGAGTGGACTCACATCCACACATTTATAATGATCCAATTATCTATTTAATAAAATTCCAAATTTGAAAAGCCTCAAAAATATTTAGACTTGTTTTAATAAACCTTAGAAATAACTAATGCTACAATTATTTAAAATCTACAAGCACTAGTACAGAAATAAAAATATATGATTAAAAAAACTACTAAAAACTACATATAAATGACCAAAAATGATCACGTGACCATTAGTAGTTTATTTCTAGTCATTTATAACGTGACCAAATTGATGACTAAACCATTTTTATTCATTTTTTAGTTATTTTGATTGATCAATTTGGTAGTATATTTATTCATAGATTTAGTCATTGATTGTTGTAATCTAGTCAATTATTTAGTCATTTTTTATTCACTGATATATTTAGTCATTAATTTAGTCATTAATTATTGTTAACTAGTCACTTATTTAGTCATTTTTATTCACTTATTTCTATCCATTGGTAGTATATTTATTCATTAATTTTAATCATCATTTTGATCAATTTAGTAGTATATTTAGTCATTTCTATTCACTAATTTAGCACTAGTCATCATTGTGTTCTGATCACATTTTTTGAGTATTTATATATCAAATAAAATCAATATCACATGAGGCAACCTCAATCCTTTAAGGTACATTCTCACATGACAACTCCTAGAAAGCTCCTTCACATGTGTAATCACTATAAGATTAGCCTATATTTTACTAAAGATTGGGTGTAGGCTTTGAAAGATTCCAAATTTTTCGATTCATTTTTTGTTAATCCTTGGTGTTGGTTCACTTTTGTTTGGGTCCCTTTTGAGTCATGTAATAATCTGGTGAATATTTTAGTCATGGGAGGAGAAAAATTTAGAACTAAACCATTATCATGTGATGAAACCAAAGCAGATGCTATGCTCTAGAGTATATGTTATAAAGGTGGAATTTGTTATTTTCTTGAATGTCTGAATGGATATGATGAGAACATCTCCATTCAATTTGCTTCAAGCTAGGATGGTGATCATAAATTTTAGGTTAGAGGTATAGAGTTTATTGTTAGTGAGGATTCAAATTTTAATACCTAGAAGAGTTTTAAAAATTCTTCATTCAAGGAGAAGCATCGGTGAAGTTGCAGGGAGGTTTTGATAGAGAGATTGCTTAACCCTTGGGATAAGGTATGCTTCACCATCATGAAATATTTTAACCTTGACGGTCATTTTAAGTGCTTTTATCATTACCATTTCACTCTTTTAAATCACTTTCATCACAATGTGTTGGTTAAATTCCCCTTCTTCATCCTATTTTCCCTAGAGATGTCTATTAAGTCTATCAAAAATTCCCTAGAAAAAAACCCAGCTACTTCCACCATTCCACTCCACCAAGGTCTTATCTTTAGGATTTATCACTTTCACCTTACATTATGTCCCTCTAAGCCTTTAAAAGCATAGGTGTTAGATAGTTACCATGACATTTATGCTAATGAATATCACATCCCCTGAGAGTAGGTCCCCATGGCTCCCTACCCTTTTCCAAGAACCTTTTTCCCCCCTCTTCAAATCTATCCCCTAAGTTTTAAAGCTTTTCACCTCTCTAGCTAGGCTCTGGTTGTCCCTCCTTGATAGTTGTGACTTTTAGATCCCCTAAAACTTCTCACTCTCTAGATATTGAAGGGCTACATGAGCTAAAAAATAACCCTTCCTTTTTAGGTAATAAAAAGAGGAAATCAATTATTTAGATCAATTCTAAGAAGATCAATCAGGGAAAGAGTAAGAAAAAGAAAGTGGTGGGGGTGGAGCCTTAGAATTTATATAGTGACAAAGAGCACCTAAAGCTAGGGTCTGGTTTTAAATTTTAGAGCTATACAAAAATAAATATGAATACCAGGAGATTCAAGAGACTGGTAGGGGAAATTTTTCATTAGTAAAGACTATGGATGATCCCTCTACTTTGGATATAAGGGATGAAGTAGGTAAATTAAAATATAAACTCAATCTTGATCATTAATTGGAGAAGGAGGGAACCAGTTATTTTGAGGAGTTGAATGATTCCACTAATGATTCTAATAAGGAGGATTTTATGGATACCAATGAAGAGGAAAACCAGATTAAAAGGGATTTGAAGGAAGTGAATAAGGGTTTATGATCCCTTCAAAATAAAATAAAGGTGCTAACCATTATTTTCTTGAAAATTATCCAATGTGTGTCTTCTTCCCTATTAATTCTGTAAGACCTCCCAAAAGAAGATAAAGATATAGAAGGAAATATTGTTAGCATGGAGGACCTTCTTAAGTTCATCAAATAATATTGGAAAGATTTGATTAAAATCTAGTGTTTTTGTTATGGTTAATCCTTAGTCTATTTTTTATTTCTTGTTTTGCTTTTGTCTATCCATTTTTTTCATTTGTTAGTGGCCTTTGGCCTATTTTGATGCCCCTTGGGCTCCTCACCCTCTTTTTAGACTTATAATATCAAAAACATATCATCGATGCAATTGTAAATGTTCACTTATTGAATGAAGAATTTAGAAAAACTTTAATATGGATTACAAATGATGATTATAGACACCCATTACACTTTTTACTTGTTACATTCTACAATCAGGGGTAGCTTTTTGGATCTCATTAAACACATAAGTAGTAGTAGTAAAAATATTTTAAATGTATCTATCTAAAAAATGCTGAGAGATGTCAAATTTTAGACTTCTATTTTAGATTTGTCACATACCATATTGATTAAGACTCCATTAACTTCTTCATTAATTTATAGATAACAAGAGTATGAAAAAAATTAAGTCATAATATTAAGTACCATAAAGGTAATTCCAATTAGGTTACATATTTCTTAAGTCACCTTCAATTAAGTAATAAGAGTACCTTAATATTAGACAAAATAAAAGTAGCTTCAATTACACTGGAAACTAATTATGTCACCTCCAATTATAGCACTAATAATAGTCCTGGATTCATGTGGCATTGAGAATTTTAAAAAGACCACGATGTATGGCAGTGATCCTTAATCTTATTCATAGACCACATAAAATGCATAAATATTATTCTGATCAATATATATAACATGACTATGATGAATCCATGAATATTTCTCATGAATCAGCATTTACAACATTAGGGAATATAGCTTACTCTAATTTAAAACTCATGATGAATTAATAAATGTTTGGGTATTAGATATAGGCTCCATCAAATATATGACATAATGATGAGACTTAAAAACATATGACATAAAAAAATAGAAAAACATAATCAATCATTCATTTACACATAATGAAATAACTATTAAGAAGGCAAAATGCTAAAATTTTATTGAGAAAAGGTGTTTTTACAACAAATACAAGACAAAAATATGTCTTTGCTTTGAAAAATGTGTTAATACAAAGTGTTATTCTCAGTGATGTGATGGATAAAACTGATTTACAATGCCTTTTTTTCTTATACAACTCTAAAATAGACAAAAAACACTAAGAATATCCCTAAACAACATATTCAAACTATTGCATAAAGTAGTGGGATAAGTTGTCTAATAGCTAGCACATGATAAACATCAACTATGTCATTTTTTTCAAATATTTTAGTGGCCACCATGTGAAGGTCCCTTCTTTCTCTTTCAGATGGATAGATCCATCTATTTTGTCTTCATAATCAAGGGGTATGTTACTTGTGACAATTAAAATATTTACATTTGTGTCTCATATTCCTTTCAATTTAACTCCATGCACAATAGATAGTGAGTGAATCTACCCAATACCCATAGCAGCACCATTAAACAAATCCAATAGTTAGACTTTATCCCCTTCTTGGAGTTTATCAATAAATGTCTACAAAAACAAAAAAATACACATTATATTAAGATATAAAACACACATTATATTGTAAAAATGGAGTGGGGTAATGGTCACATACAGAGTTACAGAGGAGATTTGAACTGATTATGGGTTCTTTAGGAAGAAAATGGTGACCTAAGGAAAGGGGATTCACAAGGTGTTGATGGAAATTTAGGATATGGCAGAGTTGAAACAAGTCAAAGGGAGAAGATTTTGGCTATCAATTCTCTTTTGAATGTTGGAGGTGGTTATGCATGAAGCTAGGATGGAAGAGTTCCCTTCTCAATGATATAATGACTTTATTTCAATACTAGCCCAATATCAAAAGACATTCTACTTATCATATTTTATGGTTGATAAGTCCCACAATTCTAATCTAGGAACTCTAAAAGGAATGAAATAGAAGATTGTTATAAGATAAGGAAATGAGTCTCAAATCCATCCAAAACAAGATTGAAGCAAGTATTATGGAAATATTTAATATAAAATTAAACTCTATTAAGTTAAAATAATATTTTAAGCATTAAGAATGACAAAATAGTGAGACATATAACTAACAACTATTTTATTACCTCAACTAATTTAGCACAACTATGGTGATTGTGCTACACATTCTTATCTAGTTCCTCATGATTGCTACCAATATTGACATCATACAAGTGTTTTTGTTTTCTTATTGATTTGATAAAATTGCTATGTGTGTGGTTTAACCATCATGAAAAAATATATACAAAGCATTCAATAGTCAAGTAAAGAATGTAAGCTATAAATTTATCTACAATAACATTTTTTGGATCACTCCAATAATAAATAAACTAGGTTGGATTCTCATATGCTCAAATTTCAATAATCTACATATTAAGAGGTATTTATATATATAATTTATAAGAAAGAATAAATGATATCAATAGAGCCTCTTACCTCAGTTGAATCCATAGATTTATGCTCATTCCATGTAAAATTTTTAGGGTTAATAGAGTCAACCAATTATGAAACTTGTTGAGTGAGACCGAATATGCAACTCATTACCTATTGGTACCCTTCATTTGATTTGACATGATATAGAGAGGCTCCTACTAGGAATTTAATAGATGGTTATGAAATCTCTATTGATTAACTAGATTTCCACTTCATCCCACTCTTAGATTTACTAGGTTGATCTACTACTTCCATATAATTGACAATATCTTTTGCACCTACTTCTCTATTATTGTTTTCCACCTAAAATATAATGTCCATTTCAATATATATTTAGTTCAATAAAAATTTGAAATAAATAACATAATGTAAATTGAACCAAAAATCAAAACACTTATTGTAAATTTATCCATTTTGGCCTACAACCTACCTCAGCCAAATATATATTCAGCCCTCAAATTATCTCTTGCTCTCTTACCTCTGTTACTCTTTACCAAATATTATTCATAATGCATACTTTATTTCAATGCCTCCCACTATTTGGGAGATAGATTGGAGTCTAACCTCTCTTTTCCTTCCATGATTGTTTTTTTGCAATTGTATCTAAAATTGTTCATCAAAATTCTCTTCTTTTGCTTGTAATATTTTTGAATCTCTTATTCATATTTTATACATATAATATTAACGTACAAATAGTGAGATTAATATAATAAATGTGTAAATTTAATTGAGTAAATAAATTATTATGTAAAAAAAATTGTACCTATGCCACTTATCAAATGAACATGTTTCTTTAAGAATATAGTCATGTATCACACTTTTTTATTGATGTGATAGCTTGAAGTGACATCCGTTGCTTCTAATACTTTACCTAAAACTCTATCATCTTTGTTATCATCCCATACATGTTGATTGATATTATTAAAATCCTTCATATATACATCCATCTCATTCTTACTAGGCCACAATGCTCTAGTTCATATTCTAGATGTATCAAAAGATGCATAGAAATGTTAAAGATTATTGGTGGAAATTCTCATTCCAATAGAAAAAGGACTTCAAAAACCTACTCCCTAAAACTATCAAAGTTTTAATGATCTAATACATGTAAACTCATTCTCTTTAATATTAGGCCCAACCTTATAATTGCCAATCTTGGCCCCTTTTCCAAACTATATATTTACCATAGTAGTTAAAATATTCTCAATTATGACATGATAGTCATGCATCTTGAGAATGTTAATTTGGCTTCTAATACTACTACTTACATATCTAGTGGGAAATCAAGTCTAAGACATCAACTATAAGAATTGTGCACATTGTTTCTTTGTCCAGACATAAGGAGCACTAGGTTTTCTATATTTTTCATCATCACATTTTTCAACCCAAAGATTTAAATGAATCTTTAGTTGTTGAAAGTCTTCATGTGATGAAATAGTATCAAAAGCACCAAAATAACATGGAATATATTTTTCTTAGTATGCATAAATTCAAAATTATGCCTAATGGCTATATCCCTAAAGTATGGAAACTTATTTTTAATATTAGGCCCAACCTTATAATTTTCAATCTTGGCCCCTTTTCCAAACTATATATTTACCATAATAGGTAAAATATTCTAAATTATGAAATGATAGTCATGCATCTTGAGGCCTCTTAATCCATTAATGTCATTTTGGCTTCTAATACTACTAATTACATATCTAGTGGGAAAGTAAGTTTGAGACATCAACTGTAAGAATTGTGCACATTATTCCTTTATCTAGACATAAGGAGCACTAGGTTTTCTATATTTTTTATTATCACATTTTTCAACCCAAATATTTCAATGAATCTTTAGTTGTCAAAAGTATTCACATGATAAAATAGTATCAAAAGCACTAAAAAGAGTTTCTATAATATCATAGGCTATATTTTTCTTAGTATGCATAAAGTCAAAAGTATGCTTAATGGCTATATCCCTAAAGTATGGAAACTTATAGAATATGCACAACCATTTTACACCAATTTAATTACATGGATCATATTTACTACCAGTAATCCCATCATTGTCAATAAATGACATTCTTTTTTATCTATTCTCAATAATGTAATCACCTATTATTAGCAATGGTGCTTCATGATTCTCTTCTTGACTTTTGAAATGTGTTTTTTGTCAATGATATGGATGATCCATTTTAAGGTAAGAATGATGTCCATAATAAATAAACTTATGCAAACTTCTTGATTGCTTCACAAAATCCTTAAAGTTACAAGTAGGACATCCATGGTATCCATGAACACTGAGACTAGACAATGTACCATATGCAGGAAGATCATGAATCATAAATAATAAAGAAGCTCTTAAAGTGAATTTTATTGAATGACCATCCCTTAAATATTGAATTTATTCAATTCCTTTCCACAATTTCATTATCTCATCATATAATGTCTCTAGATAAGCATTGATTGTATCTGAAGTCACACTTTTCTTTCTTGGTATAATCAATGATAGCATTAAGAAAAATGGTCTAGTTACTAACCATTAGGGCAAGTTATAATTTATTAAAAACACTGGCCAAGTTGACCATTTAGTAATTTGATTTCAGAATGGGTTCACCCCATTTGGAGCCAACCCCAACCTTACATTAGAAGGATCTTGAGAAAAAATACTCCATCTATTATCAAATTCCATCCATGTCTTAGAATAGGACACATGTCTTTGTTTTCCATTAGTGCTCTTATTTTGGGCATGCCATTGCATAAGTTTATTAATACCTCTACACGTATACATTTAGAGTAATTATGGGATTATCAAAAAGTGGTAAAGGACCTTTCTAGGAACCACAATTGATTTCAACCCTTGTCTATACCTTACTTCATGACATTTTGAGCATTCACTCTCACTTACAAGATTATTGCAAAATAATACACAACCATTCACACATGTGTGGATGTTTTCATGCCCTAATCCTAGCTTAGTGATTTTCTTTTTACATTGACTTCATTTTGTTGGAAATGCAGAGTCAAGTGGTAATAATGAACTTAATAATGCCAATAATTGATCTACACTCTCATCTGTCCAACCAAACACAACTTATAAGTTAAGAATTTGAATGATTATTTTCAAACAACTTAACTTGCAATTAGCATACATAGGATTTAAATCATCCTCCGTAAACTTGGCCCAATCATCATTTAGACCCACATTCAACATTCTATCAACTTCAAAACCTTCATCTAACATTGTTGCCTCTTCTATTATGTTTGGTGCCACTTCATCTATGTTTTTTGCCTCTTCATCTCTCACACTCTTAATTATATCATATATTCATAATAATTGTAATCCCAAGGGCTTATACCACTATGCCCATATCTTATCATATGTCGATAAATCAAATTTCTTTTTCTCACCTTTCTACCAAGACAATCATTACATGGACATGGATATTTGTCCATGTCCCTCTCATCGGCTACTCTCTTATAAAATGCATGGTATTTATTTGTAGTCAACATTTTACATTGATCCATCTATAATTTTGTACATAGCAACAAAAATATTTTGAGGAAAAATTTGGTAAACTAAAAGTTCAATTTTAAAAAAAAAAATCAATTTTTTAGAAAAATGTAAAAAATTGTAGACTAAGAGACAAAAACTATTTGTTTAATGGAAAGGAATTTCCATAACAATATAGTTATACAAATAAAATAAAATAAATATTTTAACTAATGAATTGTAAAAAATAGATTTTTTTAGGTTAGATTCAAATTATTGATTACATTACATTGTACATCTTTCAAACTCAAAGCATTACTTCACATTGCATAACTAATAACTAGATGTTGATAGATGACAAAATTTCAACTAAAATATAGTTTTTACAAAGTCAACCTAAGAAGTTATGCAATTACTTCACATTACATAACAAATAACTAGGAGTAGCTACCAATTGCATTTGTTTGTCATGGCATTCCTTGAGACCACATTTATTTGAGGCATTTTTTAAAATAGTTCACTGCCTTATCTATGCTACCACATTTTTCATACATTTCTACCAAAGCATTTTATCAAATATTTCACTACCTTATTTCTATGGCTAAAAGCCTAAAAAAATTACTTTCAAACAAGTTATGCATGCTTGGAAAAACTTTATCAAAGCATAATAGTAAGTAACAGCATAGACAAGATAGTGAACTGGTTGAAAAAATGCCTCAAAGAAATATGGTCTCATGGTGATGAAATGCCATGACAATCTATAATAATGTGATTATCATGGCATTCATCATGGCATTTCATCACCATGAGACCACATTTTTTTGAGGCATTTTTTCCAAAATTCATAAAATTCATCCTAAGAGTCCATATTCCTTTTACAATTATTCCAGGAGTCATTCATAAGCATCCCATATCATGTCCATATGAAATAAATTTGTATTTTGATCATTGATATGTTTTTTGTCTCTTATCACAACCCTACAATACATTCAAATAGCTTTGGTGGGTTTATGAGAACCAAAGGAAGTGAAAAGATAGTCATCGCTTCCCCACAGCATATAAGAACTTCATTTATGATGTTAAGGTATATAGAGATTGGTTACCACAGCCTCGTGAAGGTCTTAAAAGTAATTGGTGGGATGGTATCAAGAGTTTGAGTATCATATAATATAAATGTCTCAAACAAATGTGGTCTTATGGTGATGGAATACCATAACAATACATAATAATTCACTTGTCATGGCATTCTTCATGGCATTCCATCACCATGAGACCATGTTTCTTTGAGGCATTTTTTTTCAAAATTCATAAAATTCATCCTAAGAGTCCATATTCCTTTTACAATTATTCCAAGATTCATTCATAATCATCTCATATCATGTCCATGTGAAAGACATTTATATTTTGATCATTGATGTGTTTTTATCTCTTACCACAGCCCCACAATACATTCAAATAGCTTTGGTGGGTGTCCAAGAACCAAAGGAAGTGAAAAGATAAATACTGCTTCCCCACAACATATAATAATTTCACTTGCAGTGTTTTGGTAAATAGAGATTGGTTATTATGTCCCCATAGAGGTCTTAAAAGTAATTGGTGGGTTAGCATCAAGATTTTAAATATCATATAATATTTCACCATGACCCCATGACAAACAAAATGTTGACCTATGGTAATGTGGTAAGAGAAAATAGTAAAGGCTCATTATATCCCCATGGTGGTATGGTGGTAAGTGCTAAGCTAATAGATAACATATATTTCAGCCCCATGATAGTTTAGAGAAGGTCTTGTGGGTTAGTGGTAAGTAGTAAAAGTTATTTAATGTATGTCTCGTACTCCTGTGATAATTTTCTACATAATTCCCTTTTATTTTGATATGTTGAAAGATTTATTATTTCAATTTTTTTCAAATACATTTAATCTATTTTATAATCTCATTTATTATCCATGCACTTATTGATCCACTTGATATTTAATTGATTAATATTTTTATATCACCTTCTATTATTACCTTTTTCCATCCCTTCAACACTACTAAATACATCCCCTTAAGGAGTGTCATGTTATGTCCACCCAATTATTTTTATCATTCCCAATATCTAATGAGCATACAAGATAAGGTTGACCTTGGTGGTCCCTCAAGATTCCTCCACCACCTGCTATTATTAGATTACCTTATTTGATACAATTCTATTTTTTGGATTTTTTAGTTGATACATGATCTTTTTTCCTTAGGAAAAAATCATAATTTCATATTTAAAAATAGGAAATTGTATAATATAATATGCATATAAAATCATACCATAGGGATGAAATACATGGATATAACCATCCAAAAAACCCAAACATAGAAAGATTTGAAGTGTAAGGCACTCAAAGAAAAACAAACCAATATAAAAAAATGTTTGACAATTAGATAAGAAAGATGTTAAAGGTAAAGAAGTAGCCTTACCATATTAGTCTCATCTAAATAAGTGTTAGAATGACCATTCACATTCATGCATAGAGTTAAGATTTATTTTGAGTGTTTTGTTATAATCATTAGATTATTTTCTTTGTGTACACAAACAATATTTTTTTGTGTATTTATTTAGACAATCTACCTATAATCTGATTGATCATAACAATCAAATGGTTGTTGTGAAACCAACTCATTAGTCTATTTAGCATCCCATATCATGTCCATGTGAAAGATATAAGTATTTTGATCATTGATGTGTTTTTTATCTCTTACCACAGCCCTGCAATACACTCAAATAGCTTTGGCAGGTGTGCAAGAACCATAGGAAGTGAAAAAATAGTTATCGCTTCCTTGCAGCATGCAAGAACTTCACTTATGGTGTTTTGGTATATAGATACTAGTTACCATGGTCCCGTAAAGGTCTCAAAATTAATTGGGAGGATGGTGAAAAGAGTTTGAGTAGCATATAATACTTTACCATGACCCTATGATAAACAAAATGTTAACCTACAGCGATGCAATAAGAGCACATAGTAAAGGTTCACCACAACCCCGTGGTAGATAAGAAGATAAATGGTGGTATGGTGGTAAGGGAAGAATGTTATTTTAATAAATATGATGTATGTATGGTAAGGTGGATGAATGTTACTATAACTTTATATGAGTTGGATGGATGACCTTTGATTGGACTTTTATGAAATGAACTTTGAAACTATATTTAATTAGGGATTGGTGGATTGGTTATGGCTAGTTTAGGGTATTTTAAAATGGTTCCCTAAGTTTTATTTATATTTCTATATGTATAATTAATTTTTTAAATTGAATAATATTAGTATTGTGGTTGATTTTTAAATGTGAAGACCACCTTTTTAAAGTTTCATAATAATTATTATGTTATTTTATGTTTTTGGTATAATAGTGTATAATATCATAACGTTTTGTGACCTTGTTTTACGATCATTTGTCATCTATTAAAATTATCAAATTTGAATTCAAAGTCACTTATAAATAGATAATTGTTGTAACTCATTTCACACATAAGCATTATCAATTACACACTTAACATTGAACATATTCATAATATATGAGACACATATTTTGTTATTTCAATATTATCATCAATTTTATTATTCTATCACATAATGTCTCACTATTAAAGGGTCAGTCAATAGACATTAGCCACCCAAACCCTAATATACATAGTTAGAGATATTAACTCTCTAGAGTCTACACTGTAGATTTTTCATGTATTTTATTTGACACTCTAGGTCAAAATTTTAACTATAGAAGGTACATATGAATCACAACGAATGAATTCTCTACTAGAGAACCCTATTAGGAGAAATTTGTATGATGATGGAAACCATATCCTATAAAATCTAAATGTTAGAGTAACAATAATCATAACTGTAATTGGACAATTCTAGGGTCAGATTTTTTACATAAATTTTATGTAACACTCTATACAATATATGTTATTTCTATTTGTTTTCATATTTTAGAGAAGGTATTGTGGGCTAGTGGTAAGTGGTAAAATTTATATAAATTATGTCCCCTGATCCCACCATCATCAAATCCAATGCTTGCAGTGATATGATAAATACGAAAGGAATATCAAAGGATCATGCAGTCCCACAATGGTCAAATCAAAGGTTGGTGGTATTGCAGTATGAGATATAAGGGGTAATATGTATCCTTCCATCCCATGATGATGTGTATCAAGGCTTTCAAGGTGGTGTAAAATGGTGAAATATGTGGTATAACCATCCAAAAGATCTCATAGTCCCATGAAAGATCTAAATAGGTCTTATACTGATGTGATAAAGTATTAAATGCTAAAATGACTATATCACCACCCCATAGTGGTTATCATTGATGTCTATGACTGAAATGCCTACCTAACCATTGGATTGGACCAAATCAATGGTCTGTGTTTGAAAGACTTGAATGCTAAGATTTGTTATTTTTTTGGCATGAACTAGAGTAATGGTGAAATGACCAACTTTGTAGCAAAATAAAATTTAGAATTTCTTTTTATTTCATCATTCATGCAAATTTAGTGGTGATTGTAGATGGAGAATTCAAGCTCTATGTGTGCACTTCAGCCATCTTCCAATTGGGTAAGTCTACCTCTTCACTCTCTTCTTAAAATTTGGTATTTAGTTTATGCTTTGTTTTTAATTAGTTTGGTAGAGAAAGTGACTATCAAAACCCTAGTTCATAAAAGCATCAAACTATGGAACCTAAAAATTTTGAGTCTAAAAGTAAGAGCACCGAACCCCCTATTCCTAAGAATTAGTCCCTTTAATAGTCACTGTTGGACATTTTACAAAATTTAGTTCATAAAGGGTATTAAAAACTATTCAAGGATGTTGTAGAGGGGTGCTAGGATGCTAGAGTCCTTATCTCAGGATGGAACCCTTTTTGGTATTTTTGTGAAAAATAAGATGGATAGGGACCAATTACAAACCCATGAAATTTAAATTTGGCTAAGCTGGTGGTGCCAAATATATTCATTGATGTGTATTTTCTCAAGATATTGGCACATCACTGTCATCTAGCCATCAAAACTGTCAGGTTGCCAAATGGGTCAACATTAGTGGCTATGGATAGAAATGCAATCATTGATTACTTTATGCTCAAGAAGTAATCACTCAGAAAAGTTGACTTGAATAAGAGTGAATAAGAATATACCAGTCTAAAAAATACATATAAGAGTAATGAGTTGCCCATGTACATGAGGAAAGGGGCCAACAATAGAAAGATTTTAATCCCAACCACTATAGTTGAGTCTTTTCCAATTGATGAATTTGTTGTGTATTTCAAAAGGACATATTTTGCTTTGTGTTAAGTGCTAGGAATTTATTCCCAAGATAGAATACCAATTGGCATGATGATGATGGCCATGAGAATATGAAACCTAAAGGTTAATGTTGAGTATGATTTTGCATCATTTATTAAGAATAAATTACATGACATGTTTTTTCAAATAAGGGAGAACAAGACACCTATTGAGTTCAAATATTATTATTTGTTGTGTCATTTAATTTTGTATTAGAATAGAAGGAATTGTTCCACTAGGATCAACTTAAGCATGATTGATCAAAAGGGATAGAGATTGCCTACACAATGTTGGTGTTACAAATGGGACACTCATTGTTAGAAATTTAACTATATTGTGTCCCATGAAAATTTCTCAGTCATAATATTGAATTCCCTTGGTATCCCTTTTCCTAGATTGACCAAAGAGGTCAGAGAAATGTTGAGGCCTCTTGCTCATAGGCTAGAATAGGGTCACAAACACAACTTTATTGATTGGTATTTCTTGCCTGACCATACTATAATTAGAGTATATAGGTGTACTCAGCCACCCCATGTGTTGCCAAAATTTGTGCCAAATAGAATTTCTTTTCTTGAATTCATGTGGCAAATGCATTAGATGGAGAAAGATGTGATATAAAAATAAAATAAGGGCACATTTCATCTAGATTCCACTATGTTTAGTGAATGGTACATTGGTGTATATACCTTGAAGGATTTGTAAGCCTATTTGAAGGGTAAAATATTCTTTGAAATTAGGGACAAAAAGGGTTTGTGATCCAGAGGATCACGTAAACTTTGTTAGACAAGTCATCCTTACCAGGATGGGGATATCCCATCAAATAAATTTTGATGTGGATGTGATCAAAAATTGTGTCACTTTTGAAGAGGTATATAATAGGAAAAGAAAATGGGAAATTTTTAATAAGATTGAGGATGACAAAGAAAATAAACCCTAATTTTTCAAGATTTTTTGTTGAAGAGAAGGACCCTTTAAAAAGAATAGATTTGATAATTGATAATTTTGAAAAAATATATGGCAAGTATGAGAAGTAGCCTATAAAGGCTACCAGCCTCCCTATCAAAAATCCAATAGGAGTTATGATTCAAGAGCCTGGTCTAGATCTAATGTTAGTGCAAGATTGAGTTATTCCTAATTCACCACCTGCTAAAAGGAAAAAGATTGATGATGTTTCTCCACTAGTTCCATATGAAGTAACTGAAGGAGTTGGTGACTTTGAGGAGGTGGCCAATATTTTGAGGCATATTAAAGAGGAAGAGGAAGTTGATTAATCCCTTGTTGGTCAAGAAATAGAAGCACACTAACTAGAAGTAAGAATGGATGAATAGACACAAGATGAGCCTAAACTACAAGAAGATGAAAGGTTGTGGATTCTATTAGGTTCATCAAGGATGATGATTTCATAAATACCTCAAAATTCAAAGATTTTTGGATCAAAATGGAGATGAAATAATTTGAAGAAAAGGTGGAAATAAATAAAATGGGTGATGATGAATCTCAACATGATCAAATTATGATATAAACTTTCAAGGATTTATAAATTGATGAAATAAATGTCAGTGTTGATGAGGCTAGATAAATGGTTTTGAAGACTAATACACTAATCATACCTGGCTTTGAATTGAATAAAATGTTTTTTTTGGACCAAGTGAGAAATCAAGATGACCCCATGATGGTTTTTAATTTTGATTATGCAGATGGTGTCAGTGGTTGTGAGTTTAATCCAAAGATAGAGACTCTAGTAATATGGGCCACATAGAAGAAAACCAACATGCAAAGATTACTTGATGTATTCTAGAATTTGAGGGGAATAAATGTGGTGAAAACATTTTAGGATACATCAGTGCTTGAATTTGCCACCCTTACTATGCACTTTATAATGTTCACACAAGTTGTTGTCAAGAAAATGGAACAAAGATTGCTTGACTATGAAAAAACTCAAATTGAGATGAGTGATGAAGTGAATAGGCTATATTTGGAAAATGTCAAACTAAATCAATAGTTGAAGGGTGTTGATTCTAAAACCCAAGAAATTGTGCCATACCAAGCCCCTATGCCACAAATAACCGGTGATAATATAATCCCAGTTGATCAGTTGAATGCATTGATGTTGAAGTTGGAGAAAGAAATTGAATATTTGAAAAATCAAAATGAGAAGACAAATGATGAGGTAAAATTGAAAATCCTTGAGGTGTTTAAGAAGATTTTGAAATATAGAGTAAAATTGGTTGTTGACAAGTTCAGAGATATGCATTAATTCTATTCTTATTTATCTCAATCCATTGATCAATTGAAGGTCAATCTTTCTATTTTGGATCCAATATACAAGAAATGGTAACCTACACAATAGAAATTTCTAACCTTATGTAAAGTTATACAAAGAGATCCAGGTGCTCTGGCCTCACTCAAGCCAATAGAGAAGATAGTGAAAAATATCTTAGAGGAATTCCAGTATGTGAATAGTGAGGGATAGAAAATGCAGGCAAAGATTGATTCTTTTTCTACCTTCAAACACTAGTTTATTCCTTCCATTTTAACAAAGGATAAAAATATCAAAGCTTTTGATGCATGGAAAAGTGAATATGGTCAAATATTTTCTCAAGTCATTAATTTCTTGAAAAAAAATCAAAACATAAATATTCTCAATTTTAATGTCATTTTGGATAGAGTAATTGCTTTGGATGTTGGATATGTAAAGTTCATCATTGATGTCAAAGTCTTGTTGGACAAAATATGGTAAGATCACTAGGCCAACTTGCTCTAGATCCAAGAATATAAGAGGCCCAATGATTTCACAATGTACCAATGGGAGAATCAATATTTAAGAACTGAAGAATAAGCAAGCCAAGTATGCAAAGGAGAAATGAGCATCAAGTTGGAATCAACATGACACCAACAAAATCTTGGATGTCCTCTTTTTTTGTCTTTTTTTTATGCTTTCCACTATGTATTCAAAATATATTTGGTGTTATTTTTAAGACTTATCAAAAAGTATATGTTTTAATAGGTCATATTAAGGGGTGGATATATGAAAATTCATTTTTTATAATGTGAAAGGTCTGAAGCTTGTAGCTTCCCTCACCCCTATAAGAATGAAACCAAGACCTTGGAAAAGCTCTCTAGGAATTTGATTTTATAAAAATACATTGTAAGGCCTTCTCTTCAAAGATATATAAATAAAATCAAACCACATTTCTCTAGTGCCATATATCTAGTTCTCAATTGCTTATTGAATATTCATATTATACTTTATCTAGTCATCTCCATTTTTGTTTCTCCTTGTTATTTTAATTAAGATATCAAGTATATGTTTAGTTATTCAAAATACATTTATTGTTTTTGGGTGGTTTATCTAATTGGGTTTTCTCAAGTAAGGATTAAATTCCATTGAATAGATCACTATAACTTGGAGGATTTAATTTGGATAATTAAGAAGAGCCATGTAATAATAATCTTGCATGTCTACGCTAGTCATAGAAAATATCATGCTAATTAATTTAAGTTGTGGATAGATATAAAGCAAAAATATTTCTATGTACAGACTCCATTACCCAATTTTTGATAAAATCACTAATCAATTCTTTTCTAGAATCATTTCCTTATATCATATTCAAAAATTCCAATTTTAATTTTTTGTTATGTAGGAGTAGGAGTAATAGTATAATAGAAAATTAAAAAAAATCTAACTCAAATCATATGCTAGATTGAATTAGGGTGAATTAGATGATTCAATTGAAAAAATTACATAAATACCTTAATCTACTCTGAAGTCACCAACAAATTTGAAGAGTAATTAATCATTGGTTAATATAAGGTAACACCAACCTGGGCAAAGTAGAGCCTAAAGTGTAGAGAATCCTAACCACATGGGTTGATTTTATTAGTTGGCCAAATTAATTGCATAACCTAATCATAAATCTTTACATCCTTTTAAGGTTTTGCATACTAAAAATTTAAGAACCAACTAAAGGCCTTTGGAAATTTTAAGAAAGGTAACTCTCATAGATCCATGTCATGCCTATACATTTATCAAGATGGGTGAGTTATTAATATCATCAAAACCCAGTATAACCTTAGATTATCTTAAGATACCAAAGTCTATTTTAAAAAAGAGCATAGAAGAAGTACCCATTAAATTTTTAAACATTGGGGTTCTCCATTTTGAGCGTGATGAACTAGAGATGGATCAACAAAATTTTATGGATGGATTAGGAAATGATGTTCTACCTCTACATAAATCTCTATGATTAATTTTGTGTATTTTTTACTTGTAAGATTCTCATAATTAGTAAAAAAGGTAGTGTTCATGAAGGAATGGAAAAGATGCATAGAACCTTTGAATTATACCCGTACTATGCAATGGCATTGAATCATTTATAAAACCATTTTTTATTCATAGGGTAGAATTTTTTTATGGAATAGTTGATTGAGATACATCTTGTTTCAACTAACCACCCTCTTATTAAATCTCATTCATATTATAATCTTTCATGATCTTATCATAGTAAAAGTGATTATGACACCACTAGAATCTAATACATGGCATCAGTCAAGGGAAGCCAAAGGCCACAAGATTTTGTGGAAAGGTTCAATTAAAGCTAGGAGATCTTAAGAGTTCTCTCTCAAATTTTGAAAAGGTTCTAGAGGTCCACCTTGAGAACTGTGAGATCTTAAAAATTTTAGGCCATATATATACTCAGCAAGGGTAGGTAGAGAATGCTTTGGAAATTATAAGAAAGGCAACTCATATAGATTCACATGATTCCCATGTATTTATCAATATGGATGAGTTATTAATATTATTAGAACCTAGTGCAGCCTTAGATTCTCTTAAGACAACAAAGTCTCTTTTAAAGAAGAGTAGAGAAGAAGTACCCATTGAATTTTTAAATGACATTTGGGTTCTTCATGTTAATCGTGATGAACTAGAGTTGTCTCAACAAACTTTTATGGAGGCATTAGGAAATGGCATTTATGTTGAATTCATAAATAAAAGCCCCTGTGACAATTCTATAGTTTTTTCTATGTGCTTTAAGGATATGGAATTATTCTAATGACTAGAAGATGGTGGTTTTTCACTTGAGTTACAAGTTCAATTCCCATATGATCCAAAATGTATAGAGGATACTATTGAAAAAATAGTCCCCTAAACCCTAAACTACCTGTATGGTTTTGGTACTTAGTTGCCTATGTAACTACTATAAGTTTCCAATCAAAAATCTATAGATTCTATGTTTAATGTAATGAGGGTTTTGAATTACCTCTAAATTTTCTATAGAGGGTGTGCCCAAATCTAACTTCACTACAGATGGCCTCCCCAACTTCAATTCTTTACAGCAAACTTTGAATTTTTTACCCACCTTTTCAAAAGTCTCCAAGTCCTCTCCAAAAAAGATTTATCACCCATGCAAGTAGCTACTATAACCCAAAACACCTCAGTGAGGATAATTACAATTAACAAAATGAGTAAATATTAAATGAATAATGAATCAAGTGTAATACACTCCCACTAGAAATATTTTTAAATTTCATCTAATTTGTATTTGCATGAGCAACTATTTAGTTATTTTTATTTGTATGACTAAATATTTTTTAGTTGATGACCAAATTAGTCATTTATTTACTCATTTATAGCATAGTTATAGAAAATTAGTATAATTTAGACATTTTTAGTTGTTGTGATCAAAAGTTTTAGTCATGTAGTCATTTATTTGCCAAATTCTACTAGTGAAGATGTTATTCACTTGAAAAAAAGAGATACAACCGAATTGGCTTAAGAATTAAACTATAATTGATTTATAACCATATCAATTATTAAGCCTCTAAATAGGATATATCCATTGACTACAAGTCATCATTCAATTGTTCAACCACCAATTTAAAGTTCACACAATGTCAAACTTCTAGTAAAACTAAAACCATTTCCAAAAACATATCTATAGTATCCAAGTATAAATTTTATCCCAACCTGAGTTGAGGTTCCTTATTTCAATGTTAAAATCATATGAAAATAATTTCATACATTTGTTCACCACATATCTAATTTTTACAAAAAGGGGTTATGTAAAGCTAAGTAACATATCCACACTTTAGCTCTTGCAAAACCTAAGCCTTTATGTAGTTATTATAATTATCGATAGGTTTAGGGTTGGGGTTTCCTATACATTTCAAAAAAAAATTGAAAATGTTTGATACTATTCAAAACCCTAGTATCATTCTAATAAAAATAAATGTTTTTTAAAATAATAATATAAACTACTTGAAAATACATTTGATAAGATGATCACCTCTATGGGCCTTTGGGTGAGAGAAAAATCTCACTCCCAAGACCATATGGGCATTAAATCCAAATGAAAATTCAATAATCAAACTAATCCTAATAACCAAATAATATAATGTGGCATATAACCATTCATCTAATAACCATGTTTTCCTTCAATCATTTCAATATGGTTTTGAACACATTTATGATATAAAAACATGCATAGCATAGTATACTATAAATCATGATTTCAAAAGGAGACTAAGCTATAATTCCATAACCACTAAATTTTCATGTATTTCAATAAAATGGTTTTAATTATTTATAATTATTTTTTTGGTATTACAAGTATGAAGATTAGTGACTTAACTATAACTTGATATTAACCATAAACAAACAATAAAACCGCATAAAGTCCATACTCAATTTATAAAAATCATTACTTGCTTAGATAATGGAAAATGGTAGTTATTCGTACTTAAATTTTTTTACCCTTACTACCTTCCTCTTTATTTTTCCTCCATAGTCATTAAGTTTCATCCTTTTGCCCCTATCTTCTTTTATCAACATTTCACTTAGCTTAATCATAACTTTATTTTTCATGCAAGAAATATTATTTCCACTATTGATTATATGAGAATAAGATAAATAAATAAAATATCCACTTAAATACTAAGATATGTATTTGTAGAAGAAGCACATTCACAGTGTAGGTGGGTTGATTGAATAATAGAGTTCAATGAAGGAGGAAGAAAGAAACACAATGTGTGAGAGGAGATGCACATAGAGGTATAATGGGAATAAATAAGAGGAAAAGGAGAGGTGTGGGAAGATCTGGATGAGGATATGGTATGGTAAGAACACTAATTGGTTCTTTACATGATACATCAGGGGTTATGGGAGTGGTGACAAGTGTTGATAGGCCTAAAGGATCCAAACAACAGAATAAGTTTGGCAATCCTTCTTAGTTATATAGAGTTTGGTTAAATCCTCCCTAGTCATTGGTCCTATCCACAAGCTTATCTTTGATGGCATGAAACTAGATATGACTATCATAGCATAGGAATATTGAGCCATCATTATAAATGTGGTAGTTAAATGACCTGCCATTAGATAAATTTAAGCATGGGTGATTGAGAAGTGGACTTTAGATTTATCTATAAAAAATTTAACAAGAGATTTATTTTTGGTTTCTTGTTCAAGTGGTGCCAAAAGAGATGAAATCAATTTTTAGGTCCATAGCTTATGAATGAATTTAGTGTATCTATGCAAGCTCGGTTCCCTAATTTTAACTCGTAGGTTCAAGTGAAATATAAGATTATTGTATGGTTATGGATTTATGGGTTGCTAGTTGAATACTAGAGAGAAAAAAGTCTCGAATCAATTGGTAATTTGGTGTGGTATTTTATCTCAATTGATCTAATTTTATTAGATGGCTCCCTTGTAGCATATGCAAAAATATCTATTTAAATAGATATTAAATATGAAATTTTAGAAGCTATCATTATTAAATCCTTTGGAATATAATATATTCATAATATCAACATTAAAATTATTCCTTTTTGAAGATTTAGTTGTCATAAAATGAGGCACATCAAGATAAATTCCCCTATGCAGCTTCCTCTTTCTAGCTGTAGAGTGGTAAAGAAAGTGTGGAAGGTGAAAATTTCCCCTTCTGAGTTGTTCTTGAAGATAAATAGTAGAAATTAGTTTATTAGTCTATTTTATTTTCATAACATTCAATGTTGATGTGTTTGTTCCTCACTAAATGATTTGGATCCATATTCTATTTTATCTATGTTTTTTTTAATCTTCAAAATTGATGAAATTTTTAACCTCCTCACATAATCTCGATGAGAAAATGAAAGTAGTTGAAGAAAAAATTTGACATACGGAGAGGTTAGTGGATTCTAATTTTGAGGTAAGGTAAGGGAAGGCACATGATTTATAAGAGTTTTTGGTTTCATTTTTGGAGAGTGATTCTAATGAAAAATTATTCCCAAGGGAGATCCTATTAATTTCCTTAAAATATTACTTTGTCTCTAAACCAAATTATGGAAATAAAATAAAAATAGGGCATAAGTCTAATTCTAATAAATTAAGTGAGAAAGGAATATCAAATAATCATAAGTCCATCACAAAATTATTTCTTGGAGTGTAGGGGTGGAAAACCCCTACCTATTCCATGAAGTTAATATCTTGGAATGTTAGGGACTCAATGCCCTTAAAATGGTGTATTTTTACTTGCACAAAATACCCCATTTTTAGTTTGAAAATGGGGACCCTATTTTTTATTTAGAGTTTGATCTTACACTTCAAGGAGTCTATTGTGGTTGTTTGTTCAAATCTACCTTCCTAGGAGTCCACTCTGCTAAATGTGAAGATTTGAAATCTGAATATGATTCATCACTTTAACTAAGTCTAAATAATCAAATGTTGATCAAAAGTGGTTAGTATAATTCACATCTTGGGCTAATTTTATTTAAATATCTAAATTTACATAATTCTAATAATTCTTAGTCTATTATTTTCTTGTGTTTCAAAACATATTTAATAGTTTCCTTATAGTTTATTTTGTCTTAGGTTTATACAAATTATCTAACTATTTTAGAGTTTTTTGCTACTTTTCCTTAGCAATTTTAGTTTGTTTTGGCTTTGATTTGATCTAAATTGGATATAATTTTCCTCTAGTTCATCTTTCACCTTAGTCAATTACATCAAAATGGATAAAATTTTATTTAATATAAATTTCTTTCTCTAAGTTTTTATGCCTCTTTGTTATATTTTAAAAGACTTAGTCATCTATTTTTAAATTCTTAGTCATTTTCTTTTCAAATAAAAGATTATTGACTTAATTTATTTTCCTTTCACCCATAGGTGCTTAAATTTATCCTAATGCCACAAGGAAATTTTTTTATAGCCCTTGATAAGTCCAACCCATCCAATAAATACTTGTGGCACTTAGTCTATTGATGTGGTTTTTATGCACACCAATTCATAACAAGGTATCCTCTAACATTTAATGATCACAATGGTGGTAAAATCCATGGTGGTGAAATCCACTCCAAGATATGAGTTACAAGATGTGATTGAACAACTAGGTGATGGAGTAGTAGGTAGGGCATGCAAGTTGTTAACCAGGACTATGTATGGATGAATGATATCTAAAATAAAGTGAAAACTAAGTGAGTTGGTAGATGGATGGATACTAATCTAAAATTGGTAGATATCATAAATAAACTCCAAAAGAGGGAAAGTGTAGAGTAGAAAATAGAGCTCTATGACTTCAAGAATTATCTTTCAGGTTGGATTCTTTATGTAAAAGTGATTTTAGAACTGATGTTTGATGTTAGTAATTACTACACACACACATACAAACACAATCAAGTAGTTTAAGTTAGTTTGATATAGGAAACTTGAGGATATCAATCAAAGGTTGTTCCTTTTGGAGTAGTTGTTACACACATGTAATTAGGAGATTATGACTCAAATTAGATAGGTATCTAAGGTATCTATAGGACACACATAGAATACTATATCATGGAAAACACCTATACACATTTAGAAATATGGGATAGTAAACCTACTTACATATAATCAATAAGGATTAATAATTCTTCAATAGCGATTGCACATATAAAATTAACATATCAATCATAATAAGAAGAATGATTTATATCTATTGCACACTCAAAATTACTAAATCAAACAAATAAAATGATAAAACTTGATTACATAGAATATGGAAAGAAAATACACCAACACATTTGTGACAATCAAAATTTTATTTGCTCTTGTATTAGTTTTTTTCCAACCCTTAAAAATAAGGGTTTAATACACATATATAAACATGGGGAAAGGTCACCTCATCCTCCAAGTGCATTTAAAGATATAATTACATGGCATAATTAGAACCTCAGTTCTAATTATAGTTTCAAAACTAAATGTATACATAGCCATAGTTGACTTACAATTATCAAAAATAAAGTTAGCCTTTACAGTTTGATGTAATGTGTGCATGATTATAAATAATCTAGATAACTTTCATATTCAAATTCTAAAAAAACCATACTATAAGTAAAAAAATTAATTCTCTTATATTGATGGGCATAAAATTATCCTTTGAACTAAGTCTAGATAGATGTTTAAATGGATGCATTAATTGTGGAAGTTATCACTATAGATACTTGTATTGAATTGGAAGTTGCATCATCAGTCTTCTTCTTCACCTCCAACTCTAGATAACACTTGTGTCCTAGATCTTTCTATTGTCTGATAATATCCAAGTTGAGTAATGAGGTTACATTCACCTTTTTCACCTTCTCAAGGAGCTTGGCATGATCCACCTTTGTGTTCTAGAAGTTAGTCTTGAAAATCTCTACTTTTGTCACCTTTATAGAAAAAATCAACTTAGATTTAATTTCTTCAAGTGTTAATCCATGAAGGCTCTACTTGAAATTCCTTGATGCCTGTTGAAGGAGTTAATAAAAATTTATCCTAATAATAAGTTTACCTATATTATCTCTTGCCTTATATACTAAGTCTTGTGGTTCATCTTGAAGTAAGAGATGCAAGGAACTTAGGTGGTATAAGGTAAAAACTGGGATAATAGTAGAAAATATTAAATTGCTATAATCTAAATAAGGAACTAAAATATGCATAGAAAGGATAGAGATCTCCTAAACATGTAAGGTGATACCTAAAGATGAAAAATAGGAACTTATACATGCAATTAGGACTTTGAACATTATAATTTTACAAAAACTATGAATTTTTAATTGAAATTGAATTTCTAAGTTAAGTATGCAAGTAAAAATTCAAAAATTTGTGGGAAAGTGTTTGATTTAGTGGAACCTAGTAGATGAAATTGGGGTTTTGAGGAAAATATATATTTTTTAAATTACCATGAATTTTTGAAATTTGAAGTGATTTTATGAATTTAATATGCAACTAAAAATTTAAAAAAATGATTGGAAAATTACTAAAAATTATTGGTAGATAATTGATGCATCTAGGGTTTGAAATAAAATTATTTTAAAATTTAATACTAAATTTTGAAATTTGAAATGAATTTTTGATTTAAATATTCAATTAAAAGCTTATAAATTTATAGGAAAAACTTAGTAGGAATTTTACCTTAAGGTTTTTAGGGTTTTTATGTACAAACAAAGTAAGTCGGGTTCACCAAATGATTTAACAATGTTGGGAATATTGGGGTTTTATTACTAATTTAGGTCACCTAATTCTTCTAGGATTTGTAAAATGAGAGCTTCATATTCTTGATACTTGGGCATTACTACCCCAGCTATTGTAAACCACTCTCTATTGAGGGTGTTTGATGCCTCTAATGGTGTTATTAAATAAATATGTTTATACACATTATTATTTATTTAAATAATAATCAATTTAAATTTACTTTCATCATGTTTCAAAGAATTAAATAATTGATGAGTCTAGGTTATGTGGGGAGCCGATTCTACCCTCATTACATCAATGGATTTTAGATCATTATACAGCTTGTTAGACCTAGATCTTAATTCCTTGAGGGATATAAACTGTTTGCTACTTCTCCTTTATTTATTATAATTCTTTCTAAATCTCTTGTCTAGACATTTCAATCCCCTCATGTGATGTTATGATAGCATCCTTATGAGTTTGTGCAAGGGACTTGAAGTCCTCTATATATGGGGACTATGTTGTCTTCCTATTCTTCCTTTTGGCCAATGTAAATACTTATTTCCTTTCTTCAAAAATTATGTATCTCCCTAATTCATCCTCCATTTTCCTCTTATTGATTTTTTAGACATTTCTGGAGGGTTTATCAAACATCAATCTTATAGAATTCAACTCTATGATTTTGAAATATGGTTTCTAAGAATCCTTTGATCAAAGATTAACTACCCATGAAGGGATGACTAGCTTTGATGGGTTTATTGGTTGGGTGTCCTTAGTAGCTATAAGCTCAACCAATTGATCCTCTAATTCTTTTTCTAAATCTCCTTTAAGTACAGGGTCAGGAAAGGAGGGCCATATGATTTTAGACTAATCCACACCTCCATATTGAGGTAGTGGGTGGAATATATATACCTATTTTCCCATTTTCACTTTCCTTAAGGATATTATAATAATATCTTGGGAGGAGCTAACGAAAGGTATTGGCAGGTTTATTTGAGTAGAAGATACATAGAGTTGGGAGCTTGCCAATGTTGTTTCAACCTACTTAGAATCCCTCCTTTTAGTCCTAGGCTGGACTAAGGCAGTCTCAGAGGGAATTTCCATAGAAGTGGAAATAATAGATATGGGTGGAAATATTGGGGGAATAGAAATAAAAGGGGTAGAAGTAACATCCTCTATATTTGGTGTGAGCAAAGGTGTTTTTGACACAACACTAAGGGGAATTGATTGTTCATCTTTATTTGGTATTTTCTCCTTGTCATCTATAAATCTTAGTGCCTTTTCTCTTCTTAATTCTTCTTCTTCCTCTATTTCTTGTTCAACTACTATTTGTTGTTGGGATGAAGGTGTGTCTATTTGTGATTCATCATCAATTTGGTTCTCTATGATTGGAGGAACCCTTGGCTTCCTTTTTTAGTATATTGACATCTTTTTAACTGGGGAGGATAATTTTTGAACTAAGGTAGTAGCCACCTCTTACACAGGCAATGTAGTTGGGTGATCTTGTCTTTGTGAATCAAAGGAGTCCAAAAAAATTAGATCCTCTTGATCCCCTCTTTGCTCAGTTTTAGTCACACCAATTTCTATAGTCAAAATCTTCAATACTTAGGGAGCTTCTTGAGAAGGCTCCCCTTGTTCCTCTATTTGTTATAGGGGTCTATTGACCCATTAGCCTAAAGTAGTCCATCCATCAAGGGGTGAAATCCTTATTTGTATCTCTTGAACTTAAATTAAAGTTTCTCCCTAAATTATCTTCAAATGTTATTCTCTTAGACTCATAATTTGTGCTCTTTCCATGACTTAGGCATCATATTTTGCATTTAAAAACAAAAAAATCATGGTCATAGGGCACATGCTAGTATGGAATACCAAATCCCTATATATGTTTTTGAATCTGACCATGAGGGTTCCAATCCCTATGAGGTAGGGTGGCCAACTAATAATACTTCCTTTTATTGCCTACATCCTCAAAATGTTTTCTCATTGTATATCATATTCAACCTATTATCATGTGGGACTCGTAGAATGTGATTTTCTTCTACTTTATTAGATCTTCTTCTATACTCTACCAAAGATAGAATGAAATTTATTAGTCTATGAGATTATCAAGAATGTACTTATGGAGGCAAAAGGGTTTGACCTTATTACCACCAACCATGATCATTATATAGTCTAGGTATAACCAATAGTCAGCCCAAGGTGCTAATGTATCTACTATACTTTTAGATATCCTAGACAGTGGGGCCTCATGAATAGATTTCCACACTTATGGATATATGTCCTCTATAATCTGATTGATATGCTTGGTGTATACATTTATGTGCATAAATTGATAATAATCATGGATGTGATTCTTTATGAAGTTGTTAATTAGGATCCAAAGCTCCCCATAATCCATGTACATAGTTCTCATTACTTCATCTAGTAGGTATGACATCATATAAAAATGACCTAATAAATTAGATCATTTTCATTTATGTAGAACTTGTTCCCTTAGCTTAAAACTGATAATTTATCCTGAGGCAAAATTCATGTTGGAGGTCATCAGTAGGTCTAGAAGTGGGACATAGTCTAGGTGGATAAAATGGATACTTTGCATGCCATATAACATGTTTAATAGGGCCATCCTAATGTAGACTCCCATTTTAAATTTTTTGATAGGTATGGGTGATTTTCCCTTCATGACCATAGACTCCCTAGGAAGAAGCCATGAGCTCAGAGTTTTCTTAATTAAATTAGTATTATTCTATGATACCACCTTGTGCATATCGAATATGGCATCTACAATCGGGAAGGATAAATACCTTTGGAAATCATCTCTTGAGATGAAAACCATGACCATCTTATGATCCATGTGATGTAGGAAGATATCTTATGTTACCTTGTTGGTAAAGAACAAGTCCCATATTAGGTCGATACATGTAATGACCTCAAGCTTGGTTGATGCAAAGTGAAATCCTTTCCTCTTAAGATAGAGTAGGTATGTCACCAATTGATATTGTTTTGGTGATATATCTCCTTCATGAGAAAATTTGTTGACAATATATACACATAATATTTTCAAACTTTTATCAAATACTAATGCTTTATATCTTACAAGAACCCATCAAGTCTCAATCTCTCTTAGTGTATGGCCTAAGGGGTGCATCAAGTAAGGGGTGGGTAGGCCATTGGTGATTCATAGGATTATTGTCCCTTATTGACACTTCTTATCAATCTAAATATCTCCTAAAGCATTCCCCTAATATTTGAATCTTGTTTTGCACACTCCAATATTTTACCACATTTAGTACCCCTTTTCCTCACCTAAAAATTATTTTCATAATTTACATGAATAGGTCATCTAGGTTGACCTTATACTCTTATTGCTAAAACTCATTTAGGGTCTAGGTCAACTCTTGGCTGACCTAGCCCATGACCTAGTGAGATTTTATCAATAATGATACTAGGTCGATTGGGTTAAACCTATCAACTAAAACTTTTAGAAGGGTTTAGGGTTAGATCTTCCCAAATAAACCTATTCATTTTTCCATTATTAGAGAGACATCAAAACCTATTATTCATTTTCACTTATTTACAATATGTTCTTCTACCATTCTACTTGAGGAGACTCTTAAGGTTTCTATTTGGAGAAGACTCTAGTCTTGTGGAGAAGTCTTGGATGTTTTGGCCTTTCTTAGTTATCCTTACAAACCACAAAAACCTCTTGTGAAGTACATTTAGGCAAGGGAGAGATTGAGTCTCAATGGGTTTGTCTTCTAGGTAAGTATCTCTAACTTTTCTACTCTCTTTAGTAGATAAAGTAGCATAAGTAATGTCTTTTAAATAATATTACTCTTATTCTCCATGTATTAGGGTTTTACCTTATACATAGCTTAATTAGAATTATTTTATGTGTATTTACTTTCATTTGTTTACTAACCCCCATATTGTGCCACAAGCTTTAGTGAGCACTAGATTAGATTGATTTGTTTTACTTGTTATTAGTATAGTGAATATGAAAACATAGGACCTATTTAGGGTTATTATGTAGATTTGCTTGATTAGATGCTTTAAAAACCTCCCTAGTGATATTATTATGATAAGATATCCCTTAATTGGGTCTAGTGGATCCATATTGGTCATGACCCTAATTATCTAATGAATCCCCAACTAGAAGTATAAGTAGGATATATCTTCTTCAAGATAGTATTGATTTGTAGATCTGATGCATTTTTTATTGTATACATTCTAGTGAACCCAATGTGAGTCTAACCCTTGCAGGTTTTCTTTCATGCTTTTCATTTATTTCATTTTTATTATTTTCTATATTTTTGATACTAGGTTAACCAGGGTAGTATAGTTTCTAAATTCTATGCATAGGTTTAACATACAATCAAATCAAAATGACTCTATTCTTTCTATGCAAGTCTTCATCAGATATAGGTTACTAGATTGAATAGGTTAACATAGTAATCTTATTCACTTTTAAATAGTAGACTATGTTGAACAGGTTGACTTAGTATCATAGTCATCTTCCAGATAACAAACTAGGTCAACCAAGTTGGTATAGTAATCTTAATAGGGTTTAGTAAATAGGGAATTATAGAACTAGGTTGACCCAATCAACATAATTGGCAAAATTTACAAGCAGTATTTAAGGCACTTCAACAAAAAATTCACAATCCTCAAAATATTCCAACCTATCAAGTTTCCTTTCTTTCTCTCTCTTTCAATTCAATTCTTCCTTATAGTTCTATTTTTCAATGTTTGTAGTCTTTAAAATTGCAATCATATGGCAAATTAGATCAACCTAGTCGACCTAGTTCTATATTTTATCTTCTATGTGATAGACTAGGTCAACCTAGTTGACTTAGTTCTTAAGTACTCTTACTTCTACAATATTGTAGTGACCCTATCAACTCTATTTTATAATGTTTGCATATACGATCATCTAAACCAACTCTTTAATGTGCTTAAAATTGATAATTAATAACTATATGTTAGTAATTACTTCACACTTTCACTTTCAATTGTTTGCATGATTAGAGTAGATCACATAGTCTAATTAGGTGGGTTTTTCAATATATTATTTAGTTTCAATAATTTGATCTTTCTTACACACACTACCAAATCAAATAATTTCAAAACACATTTAAACATTTGTCTACTCAAGGCCTACCTACTTGGATTTCATCACCAAGGGAAAAATTCACTTGGTTTTTTGGCCAAGTATAAACACATGGTTAATGGTATATATTAGCAAAGCACCTGACACCCTTATCATTATGGGATTGTGAAGTGAGGGAGTGGACCCCAATACCAATCTATTACCATTTCCAACATAGATACTTTTTAGCCTAAACATCTTAAAACCATCCATAGATTACTTTTTAGTGCCCTACTTTCATCTAACTTCTCTATCACACTTAAAATAACACTTATAATAATCTGACCGCATTCAATGACCACTTAGTATTTATTTCTTAGTTAAATGATTTCTCTTTGTTCATTATATGTTGTATTATAAAAAATTAAATTGGCCAAAGTTGGTGTAATTTTTTGTGTTGTGTGATAATTGGATCATTTTCATTCATCCCATTGTTTGTTTGCTTACTTTCATTTCTTGTTTCAAAGTACATTGTACAATATTTCCCTATTTTTAGGACATTATCATTTTATTCAACATAGTCTCTTATAGACTAATTTTCTCCCTACCTAAAATAATAAGTCAACCTTATCAAATTTGTATCCCTTTTTCCATTCAAGTTATAGTACTAGGTAGACCTGGTTGACCCTGTATCCTTATCAGTTTATGTTTTTCCCAATTTACAGTACTAGGTTGACCTAGTCAACTCTAACTCTTACTATTGTCATATTTATTTGACTCAGTTCTATGTTTCTCATTTCTTAGCATTCTATTAATTTTATTCAAATCATCATGAAGTCCCCTATTATAGTCTTCTTGGATAATCTGAATCCATTTAGACACTATATGGGATGCTCATTTATCCCTCTCTTTTTCTCCCAAGGTAACCCTCACTCTTGGATCACCTCTTCCCCTCCATTTTTGGATTGTAACATGATTAAAATCATACCTCAAGATGAAGTAGGTGGATTTGATATTTTTTTTACCTATTAAGACAATTCTTATCTTCAATCCTTTCAACATAATGCGGGAGTAGTTAACACAAGTCTATTGAATAATCCCACTAATAATCTATCTTCTAATAACCCTCCCCCTAATAACAATTTGGGGAGTTTTCCTACAAACACCAACCCAAAAATTGATATGATTCAACTTATTACATAAGACATACAATAAATGAACATAATTTAGACTTTTAATACCTCTCAAATGATGTAATTACAATGTCATTTGATCAATATGGCTAATCAACCTTTATCTATCAATCCTCAAGCCAATCAAAATTTTATTCCTCCGCCTCTTAGAAATGCCTTAGGAAATGTTATTCCTCAACCTATCATGAATAAAAAAATGTTTTAAAACATCCAAAATGATCATTTATCTCCTTTTATTATTTCCATTGATATTGGTAATATATCTTCAACTATCAAGTATGATGGGACTAAAGACCCTACATACTTTCTCAAAGTGTTTGGCAATCTTTATAAAGAGTGGATCTAAAATAATACTTTCACCACAACTAAAATTCTAGTTAAAACCTTCATTGCTGATGTATTGGAATGTTACAACCAACTTCCCTAGCATTTCATTTAGAAACTTGAGGATTTAGTCAATATTTTAGTCAAAGAGTTTCAACATAATGATCTTCCCAAAAATTGTCTTAGTTATTTCAATAATGCTAGACAAGCTCCCACCGAATCAGCTCATGATTTTATTAAAAAATGGAAATATCTAGCCCATAAAGACAACCATAACATGACTGATGATAAATTTTTTAAACTCTTTATAACTACTTTAACTCATTATCTTCAATACAAGGTTTGAACTTTTACTCCCCAAACACTTAATCAAGCTCTTGACCAAGCAAAATGTCAAGACTTTCTCATGAAGAAATGTGAACCTAATACCAAATTAATTAAAGTATATTTTCAAAATTATACCAATGCCATCATTGGAAATACTCCTTAAACCAAATCAGGAGTGGCCAAAGCTAACACTCTCCCATCTTCTCACACACCACTAACTATGCAACAAATGAAACAATTCTTACCACCCTCTAAACCCTTTACTTATCCTAATAATCCTCCTAAGTGGTATGACCCTAATAAATTTTTTTGGTTCCATACTAAAATTGGTCATTCCCATGAAACTTATTGTGGGATTACTAAAATTTTTATCTTTTATGTGCTTGGTGATTCCTTCAATCATGAATCCATGATCTAACTTCATCATCAAGATTATAAGATTACTTCTTAAAGTTGATCCAAAGATTCTTCTTATAATAACCAAAAATCATTTTTGATTGCTATAATCAATAAAATAACAAGGATTTTTGTGCTATTGATATTGACTATGATTAATATTAAAATAATTATCAATATGTTAATACAGTTATGGTCAATTATCATCAAAAACTAGCTCACAAAGATCATGTCAAAAAACTTAAGAAACCATATTTGGAGGAATAAATCCTCAAAGATACTACCACTAATTTATATTTAGAAGACCTTGAGGAACCACCTCCTTCTTATGAACCCCCAACAACTTCCATTTCTTCAAAATTTACCTTACCTTTAAAAAATCACACTGGTTCTTTTTCTAAATCCCATTAGAACTTTCTTGAAGAAATTAACTCCATGCCTTGTAAGATTCCACTTATGGAGTTAGTTCATACTTCCCTTTATCATCATAAGTTCCTACTAGCTAATTTTCACCCCCTATGAAAATTGGCTAAATACATTTTTTTGTTTGTCCCCTCTTACTTTTGCACAAGTTGTTTTCTCTCTTTTCTAGCATTTTCCTTGTCTTTTTCTTCTTTCCTTTCTTCTTCCTTTCCTTCTTCCTTTCCTTTCTATTTCCTTTTCCCTTCTCCCCATCCTTTTCCTTGTCTTTTTCTTGTTTTTCATTTTCCCTTCTCTTCCTTCCTTTTCTTCTTTCTTTTGCCTTGTTCAACCCCTCTTTCCCCCTCCAAAATGCTCTTTCCTTAGATTTTCCTTTGCCTAAGTTTTCTTTAGAATATTTTCAAAGGAAAATTTTTTGCCTAAGTGTCCTTCAAAATATTTTCAAAGGCACACTCACCTTCCAAAGTGCCCTTCAGAAAAAATTTGAAGGGTCACTTTTTGCCAAAGTGCCCTTCGAAAAAAATTTGAAGGGTCAATTTTTGCCTAAGTGTCCTTCAGAAGATTTATGAAGGGACATTCACCTTCCAAAGTTACCTTAGAAAAAAATTTGAAGGGTCACTTTTTGTCCAAGTGCCCTTCAGAATTTTTTTGAAGGGTCACTTTTTCCCGTTCTTTCTCCAAGTGCCCTTCAAAAAAATTATGAAGGGACATTTTGTCTTCAAGTGCCCTTCAAAATTTTTTTGAAGGGCCACTTTTTCCCTTTCCCCCTTCCAGATTATCCTTTAAAAATTTTCCAAAGGGATACTTTCCTCCAAAGTACCCTTTAGAAGAGTTTCAAAGGGGTACTTTCCTCCAAAGTACCCTTCAAAAAAGTTCTGAAGGGATACTTTCCTCCAAAGTACCCTTCAGAAAAGTTATGAAGGGATACTTTCCTCCAAAGTACCCTTCGAAAACTTTTTGAAGGGACTTTTCCCCTTGACCTAGTACCCAAAAATATTAATTCAAACCTTTTTCCCAAATGAATTCACTTGGGGGAAAATCCTATGGGAAATGAAAGCCCAAGGAAGAAAAGGACTTGAAGAAAAAGCCTAAGGAAAAGGAACATGTTTGGGATGATGTGCTGGGAGACATCAAGATTAAGATCATGAAGTAGCTATTGGGATTCAAATATCCCATGATGAGATATGGAACATCAATTATCTATTGGAAAACAAGAAATTAATGAGCAATGAGAAACCTAAAAGGGTAAGTAAAAGACTTTGTAGTGTAAATCAGAGTTTCTCAACTACTTTACTTCAATTTTTCATGGAAGTAAAGCAATCAACAAAACTCGATTGGGTCTATAGTGTAAGTTGAGATTTATCATAGGATTTACTTATAATCTTTATAATTAAAGTAGGCTATAATTTTCAAATTATTTAATAGGGTAAATCCTGAAGTAATGAGCAATGAAAAACCCAAATGGGTCAAAAAAGACTAAATCAGTATTATCCAGCTGCTTTACTTAAAAACTTCATAAGTAGAGCAGCTCAAAGAGTCCAAAGTGAAGTAGGTGAGTCTAAAAAACTTGAATGGGTTACTATAGTGTAAATTTGATTTTATTAAAGGCTTTAATTATAAACTTTATAAGTAAAGTGGTTTTAAAAACCCGAATGGGTAAGCAAAGACAAATTTGGGATTTCCAAGGTGCTTCACTTATCATTTTTTTATGAGTAAAGCAATTGAGAAATCCTGAATAGCTGATCAATGGTGCCTAAGATTCATGATCAAGAAAATAAGGATCATCCACATGACAGGGGCAAATGAGATGAAGGATGCTCATAGACATCCACACCCAAATAGATTGATGACATAGCAGGGGTGATCCATGTTTGAGTGATATATGTCTCTCCCTCATGAACCAACCAAAAGGTGTTATCTAAGGAATTTAAAGGATAATACATGTGGTCTCTACACTTCTTCCATGTTAAAATAAGATAAAATTTGAAATTAACCTCCTCTATCTCATCTTTCCATCCAGAAGGCCGAGATGAGGAGGTTAGACATGAATACAAAGTTTTTTGTAGGTGGCTCTTCCATTAAAAACCATTTTGATGCTCTCCCTTGAATATATCATTCTATTGAGAGGTCATTAAATAATAATATTTAGGGGGAAACCAAAGGGCATCCAAGAGAGTGACACAAATCAAATAGAAAGCAAAAAATAAGCATCTTAGGCAAAATCAATTATAGCCAAAGATGGTGACCTCCAATAAAAATGATTCCTTCCTTTGGAACCAAAGGGATCTTCAGCTTCTTCTCCTTTTTCTATAAATGCATTACTTGGGAAATGGAAAAAGATAACCATGCAGCATATGGCAAAGCCCTGCTAGGATGAGAAAATTTTAGACTTTGAGCAATTAGCATAGAATTGTTTTCTTGGAGATTTTTTTTGGGGGGGTTCTTAGTTTGAATGTGAGAGATACATATAGTGGTAGTATGAGATTATCTTCCATCCTTATTCATACTTTATCCTCCACATCTATCAAGAGCTTTTAGTCTCACTGGTCACATAGTGTGTACCAAATGTAATTAATTCTTGCATGTGTAATAATGCCTTAAATTTGAAAATCCTTCCTTTCATCTCATTTGCCTTGCACCATTATTTGCATGCCTTACCTCTATGTTGAAATATTATTGTTAGTTTCCTTAAATCTTTATAAATATTTCTATTTTTTGCCTTATCATGAATACGAATTTGACATTCATGTGGAAAGATAGTTTGTATCACCACCCATAGAGTAGGATTTCTTTTCCTATAATTTTTCTTTTCCTACAAATTCCTAACTCTTTTCCTTTTAAGCGAGTTATTTAGACAAATATTTATATAAGGAGATATCCCTTTCAACCTAGAGGCTCAATTCTAGCATAGGTATACCCACAGATCTTGGAAATGTTCCCATGTTACCCAAATCTGGGAGACGACTAAACATTGTCTTCTAGGGTATGAGATTTTGGCCTAATAGTTTTGGCATGCCTGATGGTACAAAGTTTTATTGCTAATTCAAGGTGAATGCTAGTCTTGACAAGTCTAAAATAGTGAAAATACTCCTAACCTAACATTTGGCAACTCTAATAGGGTGTGAATCCTTGGTTCTAGACCAAGTTTTATATATTATCCTACATGGTCCTCACAAGATCCTCTAGGATTTTTTATCAAGCCCCTTTAGTTGAAGCCCTTCCTAAAGAGCAATGACCTGAACCACTCATAGCCCTAAGAGATCCTTGGCAAGGAGGTTTTAGAAAGGAAGAAGAAGTTCAAGAAGAAGAATAAATTGAAGAGGAGGAAGAAATAGAAGATCAAATGGAGAGAAGAGAGATGGGTGAGAGAAGAGAGATGGATATACATCAACCCTTCCTTGATTTTAACACACAAAATCCCATAGACCTTCCCACATGTGACCCTATCCCTCCTTGGTTTTAATGGTGAAGGCCCTATCACACCCTCTAAACATATCAGAGATATCTCTAACTTCTGCAATTTGCATAATGTAATTAGAACTAACATAGCCATTAGGTTGCTTGCCATGTCTCTAAAAGTCAAAGCACTTGACTGGTACAAAATGTTGGAAGGTAGTTATATTACAAGTTGGGATAGTTTCAAATAATTGATGGTTACAAGGTTTGAAAACAAATTTGGCCATACATCATTGATTTATCAGCTGAATGTTATAAAAAAAGGTCTTAATGAGTCTATGGGGGACTTCAATGAGAGATTCCAAAGGATATAGCATAGACTACCACCTATCTTGAGACCCCCTCCTAGCTTCATATTCCCCACATACCTCAAAGGTATTGGCACAAATGTAGCTATTATGTTGGCCCTTTTCTAGGCATGTATGAATTAGAAATTAAAGCTAAAAATAGTTTAATAAAGGTTGGGAAACTACCTCCAAGAGTTTCCATGCCTATGTTATCTCATAATTTAGTTGAATCTCTAAGCATAGCATAAGTTCCTAGTGATAATATGAAGTAAAGAGCCTTTCCTAAGAAGGTGGACAAGGATGAAGAAATCTAGTCATTAAGAACTCAGCTCAAGCAAGTTTAGTTCCAAGTAAGTGCTCCCCCTAGTCATCAATATTATCCTCAATAAGGATACAAATCCCCACCCTATTACAATTATCAAAGAATGGGACAAGGAAAGAAAAGTTACAATAGGTATCCCAATTCCTACAATCCTAGCTCCACTCCTCCAGTAAATGTAGTTATCCCAGTACATGTTACTTTGGTTCAAGGAGAAGATCATTTTGATTAATGGGGACAGCATCAAGATCAATTCATTTATAATGATGGAGAAGCAATCCAAGATTTGGCAACATAAGAGGATTCACTCCTTACATGACTTTAGATGAAGTAAGCCCAACCAAAGAGATGTTTATGGAGAAGGAAGCAACCAAAATATAGGAATGATGAATCTCCAAGCTAGAAATGAGTACATTTTGAATCAAAGCACATCAATTTATACTAACATAAGATCCAAGAAGAGAGATCTAAGAGATGTTTCAGGGGCACATGTCACTCCAAGAAATGCCCCTCTAAGGCCCTAAGCTACAAATTCTAATACAACACCTACTACCAGCCATGCCTCTTCACAAAATCAGAGTATGAATGAAGTTATCAATCCTATAACACATCAAGTTTAGACTTATTCATTGCATTCAAGAATTCAAGAGAGGGTTAATTATTCCCCTCTAAACATTTTTAATTCATTAAAGAATTCCAAGAGTAGCATATCTCTATGGTAAGTCTTGTAAATGCCTAGTTAGAAGGAGCTCTTACAAGAGCAGCTTACAAACATTCATGTGACTCCTCAAGATTCTAAGCATAGTGGTGTGGATCTTGAAAAATTATCCAAGTCATATCTTAGAGCCTTCTACCAAGTCATAGAAACCTCCACCCTTCTATCTCATACTTATCATGGGAGACAAATTGGTCCACAATTACATTATGGATAGTGGAGCAAGAACTATAGTCATGCCCAAGGTGGTAGCTAAAAAATTGTGACTAAAATATGAGCCATATAACAAATATGTCTTATAGATAGATGGGACACCAACTAATCTATTTGGGTTGGTAAAAGGTTTTAAGGTTTTTCTTTATGGTTTCCCTAGCTTCTCTATCATACAAGACATGGTGGTAGTGGACCTTCTAGCACATTTTGACATTTGCTTGTCAAGAGACTTCACTGTAAAGATAAGAGGATACCTTTCTATTGATTGGTCCTTTTTATCTTTCAAGACAAGGTATGGAACCAAAGTGACCATAAGGACTCATCCCTTGGAAAGGTTCCATATCAAGCCATATTTGGAGACAATTCCAAATCATAATTGTCTAATTAGCAAGGAAGAAGAAATCATCATATAAGATTAAGCTTGCCCCCTTTTGAAGGCATTTCTAATCTCTTTCTTGATAAATACAACACTAAGACATATGGAATAAATCCATATACCTTCATAAAGGAGACTGATTTTGGAGTTTATATAATGCATGAGAAGGATGATCTAACCCATTCACTCACCAATGAAGATCATGAGATTAAGAGAACATAGGAAATGTTCTTTAATGGTTAAATAAGTAGAGTAGGTGTGGGAACTAAAGTAATTCTTATCTCTTCATCAATAAATTATTATTACTCCTCCTTTATAATCCACTTTAGATGTACTTATAATGTATTAGAATATGAAGGCTTAGTTCATGGCTTCCAATGGGCAAAAAGGAGAGGAATCAAGAATCTCAATGTCTATGGAGATAACAAGCTAATCATTCATCAATTAAGAATTCAAGATACAAAAAAGAACCCTTTGCTTAAATATTATAATCATAAGGTATGGGATCTACTTGAATACTTTGATGCCTTCAACATATAGCCCATACCAAGCGATTTAAACAAGCATGTTGATAGGTTGGATAAAACTGGGGCACAGTTTGATATAGCTACTGATGTAGCAAAAGAGAAGGGTCAATCTCATGTAAAAATAATTATAAGGCCTTCCATCCCTAATAACAAAGTTTTGTTGGTAAGTTTTCAAGAGTGACCAACACATTGTACATTTCTTTCATAGTGAGGCATATTTCTCCTCAAAAAACTAGAATAAATTGCTTGATCAGTATGAGGAGTAGATCATACAACTAAAGACAAATAAAATACCCAAGGGACTGATTACTTTGGAAGTGTCTTTAATGAGGATGACCAGAAGAAGGAGAGAGTAAGCATGTCTACAAAGGAGGAAAATTATGAGAGGGTCCTAATTTTTAAGGACAAGCTCCTAAAGATTGGTAAACTTTATTCCTTGTCTAAAATGTAGGACTTTGTCAAACTATGCAAGAATTCCATGATATCTTTTCTTGAGAATACAAAGAGTTGAAGGGGTTTGATCTGAGCCTATCTCATCACACCATTGAGCTATAATCTAAAGCCAAACTAGTTAGACAAAAACAATGCCCTATCAATCCCAAGATTCAAGAAATGATGGAGTTAACCAAGCTAATCAAGTCTACAATCATATTTCCTATTAAGCACTTAACTTGGGTAGCCAATCTTGTACCCATACACAAAAATAATGGAAAAAATAGGATCTACATGGATTTTATAGACCTTAATCAAGTGTATCTTAAGGATCATTATCCACTACCTTCTACGAAGAAAATTTTACAAGTTGTCTCAGGTTCTCAGTGCTTATCCCTTCTTGACAGGTATTCAGGCTATAACCAAATATTGGTCAATGAAGAAGACCAATATAAGATAGATTTCACCATGAAATGGGGTACCTTTGCTTACAACAATATGCCTTTTGGTCTATCAAATATTGGAGAAATGTTTCAACAAGAATTAGACATGGCCTTCAAAGCTCCAATCAACAAGTTTTTGTTGGTGTATCTTGATCACATCACCATGTTTTCCAAAGATGATGTTTATCACATGGAGTACCTAAGACAATTTTTTGAGAAATGCAAATAATATGGGATATCCCTCAATCTAAAGAAATGCATCTTTGTTTTTCATAAAGGCAAACTTTTGGGACATCATTTCAAAGGAAGGTATGGCTATTGATCCTAAAAGAATTGAAGCTATCCTAGGCTTTTCCTTGGCTTAGAATAAGAAGGGAATACAAATTTTCTTTGGAAAGATAAACTTTGTGAGGAGGTTTATCCCAATCTTTGCAATTGTGGTAAATCCTATCCTAGTGATGCTTAAGAAGAATCAAGATTTTTCTTAGATGAAAGAAGGTAAAAGCAATTTTGAAGCCATCAAACAAGAAATTATAGCATCTCCCACTCTCTTAAATCTAAACTACTCCAAGTATTTCTTTCTTTATGCTTTTGCTAACTTAGACATAATCTCAGTCATGCTTATGCAAATAAATGATGAAGAGATTGAGCAACCAATTACTTTTTTTAGTCAAGGATTTGAGGAGTATGAGGTTGATTATTATTTTTTTGAGAAGCAAGCTCTATCAGTGATTAGAGGGATAAATAAATTTAGGCACATGGTTTACAACAATAAGATACATGTCATGGTTTCCCATACCAGCACCAAGGAGTTTCTCTTGAGTAAGGACCTCAATGAGAAGAGAGCTAGATGGATAACAAAAGTGATAGATTGTGACATGGATATCAAAGTGACAATCTTGGTGAGAGGAAGAGGATTGTGTGAACATCTAGCTTTGGATCTTTAAGATCTAAGAGAGGAAGTCTTGGCTAACCAAGTTTAACCTCAACCAGCTGATCAAATGCAAGCTCCAAGTTAGACACAAGGCATCATTAGTTTTATTCAGAATGATGAATGTCCTAACTTGAATGAATATCAAAGGAGATATTTTAGATTTCAAGTCATCCCTTACTATCTAGTGGATGGAATTATTTTTAGAAAAGATGTAAATAATGTGATGCTAAGATGTGTTGATAATGACCAATTTGGTATGCTACTAGAGAAGTTCCATGATGGTGCAAATGGAGGCCACTTCTCTCTTAGAATGATCATTGCTAAAATCATGAGAGCTAGTTATTACTAGCCTAATATTTTTAAAGACTAAAATTAGTGGGTCATAAAATTCTCTTAATTTGCCTTCTTTGTGGGTAAACCAAAGTTTGTAGCTCTCTCATTGAGACCTATCTAGGTAGATCAACCCTTCATGTAATAGGGCCTCAATTTAATCAGCATGATCAATTCTCCATTAAGTGATGGACACAATTGGATATTGACTACCATTGATTACTTTTCAAGATGGGTGGAAGCTATTTTTATAAAGGAGGAAAGCAAAAATGTTATCATAGAGTTATATGATAGCATTACAACAAGGTTTAGGTATCTGTAGACCATTATTTCTGATAGCGTACTCACCTCCATGAGTGCCAAGACTTCTGATTGAGTAGCAAGAAATGGGGTCTATTTTATCATTTCATCCAATTATTACCCCCAAGGTAATGGATTGGCTGAGTCCACTAAAAAAACCTCATTAGAATAATCAAGATAATGTTGGAGACCACTCAAAGGGCATGGCATAGTAAGCTGAAGATAACCTTATGGGTTGACTGAATTACTCTCAAGAAATTAGTTAGCAACTCTCCTTTTGTGTTTATCTATGGGAGGGAATCCAAGTTGTCCATAGATTAAGAACTCCCTTCTTTGGAACTTACACAAAAGTTGGAACTGCTTGAGAACACTCCAATAGAGGTCCAACTAACAAAATTGATGCAACTACAGGAAATAAGGGGTGATGCACATAAATCCATGGAGCATCACTAAATACTTATGAAGAATTCCTTCAACAAGAGGTTAATTACAAGAGTTTTCCAAGAAGATGACTTAGTTTTAAAGTGGGATGAAGATAGGGCAAAGCCATGCAAGCATACAAATTTTGACACTTTGTGGAGTGGACCTTATGTCATCAGCAAGTGTAAGCAAATTAATTCCTTTCAGTTGGCCAAAATAAATGGAGAAGAACTACCTATCCCAGTCAATGGGATACATCTAAAACTTTTCTACTAACCTTACCAACCTGCCTTATAAATATTAGTCTAGGTGTGTTTGCTTCCCTTTGTTTTTTTTTATTTTCCCTAAGTGTTATATTGGCACAAGTTATCCTTCCCTTTTGGTTTGTTATGTGTGATCATCTAATTTTTGTGTTTTGAAATAAATCTTGATCAAATCTTTCAAAATCCTTATGTGTGACCCCATGCCCAATGGAAGTATCAAGACAACTGGTCTTAGGCATACCATGCATGCCTCCCCTAATAATCACCAAAAATGTTAGACAATTTTCACCCACCATGAAAATTGGCTAAATACAATTTTTTGTCTATTCCCTCTTACTTTTGCACAAGTTTTTTTCTCTCTTTTCTAGCCTTTTCTTTCCTTGTATTTTTCTTCTTTCCTTTCTTCTTCCTTTCCTTTTTCCTTTCCTTCCTCTTTCCTTTGTCCCTTCTTGTCTTCTTCTTCCTTCTTCCTTGTCTTCCCTTCTTTCCTTTTCCCTTCTCCCCATCCTTTTCCTTGTCTTTTTCTTGTTTTTCCATTTCCCTTCACTTCCTTCCTTTTCTTCTTTCCTTTGTCTTTTTCATCCCTTCTTTCCCCCTCCAAAAGGCTCTTTCCTTAGCTTTTCCTTTGCCTAAGTGTCCTTTAGAATCTTTTTGAAGGAACACTTTTTGCCTAAGTGTCCTTTCAAATATTTCCAAAGGGACACTCACCTTCCAAAGTGCCCTTTGGAAAAATTTCAAAGGGTCACTTTTTGCCAAAGTGCCCTTTGGAAAAATTCTGAAGGGTCACTTTTTGCCAAAGTTTCCTTTGAAATATTTCTTAAGGGACACTCTCCTTCCAAAGTTCCCTTCAAAAAAATTCCAAAGAGTCACTTTTTGTCCAAGTTCCCTTTAGAATTTTTTCGAAGGGTCACTTTTTCTCATTCTTTCTCCAAGTGGCCTTCAAAAAAAATTTGAAGGGACACTTTGTCTTCAAGTTCCCTTCAAAAAAAAATTAAGGGTCACTTTTTCCCTTTTCCCCTTCCAAAGTACCCTTCAAAAAGGTTTTGAATGGATACTTTCCTCCAAAGTACCCTTCAACAAAGTTTCAAAGGGATACTTTCCTCCAAAGTACCCTTCAAAAACTTTCTAAAGGGACTTTTCCCCTTGACCCAGTACCCAGATAAATTCCTTTAGACCTTTTATCTAAAGGAATTCACCCAGGGGTAATGAAATCTCAGGGAAGAAATGGACCTAGGGAAAAGGAAGATGCCTAGGATGACATGATAGGAGACATCAAGATTAAGATCATGAAGTAGCCATTGGGATTCAAATATCCCATGATGGGCTAGGGACATGAATTTTGGCATCATGACATAATCATTGGAAAATAAGTAAGTAATGAGCAATGAGAAACCCAAATGGGTAAGCAAAAGACTCTACAGTGCAAATCAGAGTTTCTTAACTGTTTTACTTCCATTCTTCACGGAAGTAAAGAAATTGGAAAAACTTGATTGAGTCTATAGTGCAAAGTCGAGATGTGTCATAGGATTTACTTATAATATTTATAAGTAAAGTAGGCTAGAAGGTCTAAAGCAGTCAGTAGGGTAAAACCCAAAGTAATGAGCAATGAGAAACCCAAATGGGTTAGTAAAGACAAAATTAGGATTATCCAGCTACTTTACTTATAAACTTCATAAGTAGATCAACTCAAAGAGTCTAAAGTGAAGTAGGTGAGTCCAAAAAACCTTAATGGGTCACTAAAGTGTAAATCAGGTTTGAGCAAAGGCTTTACTTATAAACTTTATAAGTAAAGTGGTTTCAAAAACTTGAATGGGTAAGCAAAGGCAAGATTAGGATTTCTAAGGTGCTTCACTTAACATTTTTTATGAGTAAATCAATTGATAAATCTTGAATAGCTGATCAATGGCACTTAAGAGTCATGATCAAGAAAATAAGGATCTTCTATGTGACAAGGGCAAATGAGATGAAGGACGTTCACAGACATCCATGCCCAAGAAAATTGATGACATAGTAGGGGTGATCCATGTCTAAGTGATCCATGTCTCTCCCTCATGAACCAATAAAAATGTGCCATCTAAGGAATGAAAAGGAGAATACATGTGGTCTTGGCACTTCTTCCATGTCAAAACAAGATATAAGCTAAAAGTGACCTCCTCTACATCATTTTTCCATCTCGAAGCCTGATATGAAGAGGTTAGGCATGAAGACAAAGTTTTTTATAGGTGGTTCTTTCAACAATAACTATTTGTATGATATCCCTCAAATATCTCATTCTTTTGAGAGTTTGTTTGAGAATCATCTTTAGGGGATAAGCAAAGGGCATCCAAGAGAGTAACATAGATCAAATAGAATGAAAAAAACAAGCATCTTTGGCAAAATTAGTTATAGTTAATGATGGTGACCTCCAACAAAAATGATTCTTTCCTTTGGCACCAAAGGGATCTTCATATTCTCCTTTTGATATAATGTGTCCCTTGGGAAAGGGAAAAATATAACCATGCAGCATACGATGAAGCCTTGCTAGGATGAGAAAATTTTAACCTTTGAGCAATTAGCATAGAATTGTTTCCTTATTGATTTTTTTGGGTTGTCTTGGTCTGAATGTGAGAGAGACATATAGTGGTAGTATGAGATTATCTTCCATCATTCTACATACTTTATCCTCCACATCTAACAAGGACTCTCAATCTAACTGGTCACATAGTGTGTACCTAGTGTAATTAATTATTGCATGTGTAATAATACCTTAAATGTGCAAATCTTTCCTTTCTTCTCATTTGCCTTAAACCATTTTTTGTATGCCTTACCTATGTGTTGAAATATTATTGTTATTTTCCTTATAGCTTTATAAATAGTTATATTTTTTGCCTTATCATGCATAGGAATTTAACATTCATGTGAAGAGATAGTTTTGGTGTATCACCACCTATAGAGTATGATTTCTTTTCCTACATTTTTTCTTTTCCTACAAATTCCTAACTTGTTTCCTTTTAAATAATTTGTTTTGATAAAGATTTATATAGGGAGCTATCCCTTTCAACCTAGAGGCTCATCTCTAGCATAGGCATACCCATAGGTCTTAGAAATGTTCCCATGTTACCCAAATCTGGGATAGGATTGAACACTCTATTTTAGGGTGTGATATTTGGGCCTAATAGTTCCTTATGCAACAATTACAATGAATCAAATATCCATATCCTATAAATGAAGAACCACCCTCTATGGATCCTCAACCTACCAAGGTACATACCATTGAAACTATTTATCCTTCTTCTAAGCCTTGTATTGAATTTATTGAATAGGATATGATTAATGATGAGATCATTTTTTTTTGCTAGTGTTTTTTCACTATTAATTAAAATATCCATTAATACTACCCTTATCCATAAATTTTTAGTTGATTAAGCATCTAATATTAATGTGACATCTTTATGGCTTATCCAAAAACTTGAATATAATAAGGATCATCTCAAGAAAACCCACCTTACCTATCATGGATTTGATAAAACTAATCAAAATCCACTCAGTTGTATTTGGATTCCCCTAACAATTAGACCTAAAATCATTCAAACTAAACTTTTGGTTCTTAATTTTCTATTATCTTATAACATACTTCTTGATCTCCCTTGTACTCATAGAATGAGGGCCATCACCTCCTTTGGTATCTAATGTATTAAATTCCTACATAATGATAAATTTTATAAGCATGAGGTTGATCCCAACCCTTGGAGTATTCAAGTTCCTAATCCAAAATCTCAATACCGCATCCCTACCATTCATATCATCAATAATGCTCCCTTACCTAAATTCATCAACATCAATCCAGACTTACAAGTCACTCTTATTGATTCAAATGATGATGAACCTAATGATTTTTAACATACTTACAGCACTACCAAGATACATCTTTATATCTTGGAGTGGCTTCCTCCCTCCTTATTACCTCATGATCACACTATTCATCTCATTGATGAGATCAATGATTTTACCCTCCATGCAATGCTTAGGCACCTTCTTTACCAGAAGATTCCTTCACCTATAATGACTATGGAGTGGCCAAATTATTCCAATATCCTCTCATCATGTCTCCATAAAAGTTCCATAACATTAGAATTTCACCTTCTAAAACTCCCCCTGAATCTCAAGCATGTACCATTTCTCCAACCTATGATGGTAATTACATCATGGCTCAAGCTCAATCTCAAGACTTGGGTGTTCAGCATTGTTACAAAAATTTATCTCAAATACATGTTTTTAACTAAGATGTCCATACCATTTCCATGGATTGTAAATTAGATCCCAAAAGTCATGTGCCTCCTATTAATTCTCCACTTCTTGATACTCCTTAGATGGTAGAACAACTCCTACCTTATGAACCTCCAAAAATTATTGCATCTTATTTATTAGCTATATATCCCATCATTACATCTTATTTTTCTCCCATCAAAGAAACTAATGACACACCAATCCCATTCAATCCATCCACTTATCCTACTATTGAGATTACATTAGATGCCAAGGCCATAGATGTCCATTAGATACATTCTAAATATGATATCCATGGTAATAGAATTCTATATCTCAAAGTAGACTTTGAGTATTATGGTCCTCTTCCTACTTTGCCTAGTGATGAAGCTATTCTTGAACTATTTCATGCTCTAAAACCTCAACTTCCTCATTGTCATCAAAAACTTAGGAATTTTAAAAACAAATCCCCTTGTTTCAATAATTTTATTGCTAACATCAAGCTTAAAGATAATCCAATTTATTCTTTACCTAATGCACCATACCACTTCCAAGATGGCAATGTTATGCTTATCAAAGAAACTACTTACATTGAATATGGTACTCGATCATGCCCTCAACCAATTACAATTTCTTGAAAACTCTCACCTACCAAACATGATAACTTTAGTTTATTATTTGATAAATATCTTGAGATATTTGCTTGGTATTATGAGAACATGCCTAGTATTGACCCTAGTATTATGGTGCATAATATCATAACTTATCCTGGTGTCAAACCTATGCATCAAAAGCAACAAAATTTTCTACTTGAATTTTCCACCCTATGTCACAAACAAATTATTAAACTTTTTGATGCTAAGTTTATCAAACCATTGGATTATTCTAAATGGGTTTCTAACATAGTTCCTATTCAAAAAAATGTCACTATGTTCATTCACATTTTCATTTATTTTTGTATTATTAATTTTGATTATCCCAAGGAAAATTTCCCTCTACCTTCAATAGATTCCATTATTAGTTCCACAACTAGTTATTAAATATTCTCTTATATATGGTTTCGCAGGCTACAATCAAATTCACATTGCTTTTGAGGACTAAAATAAGACAACTTTCACCATGGAATGGGGCACCTATTTCTATGTTAATATGACCTTCAAAATCAAAAATGCTAAATCCACTTATCAATAAGCAATTACTCGTATATTTCAATATCTTATCCACAAAATTTGTAGAAACCTATGTGGATGACCTCATTACTAAGTCTAAAAGTTGTAAGACTCATCTTTCTGATATCTTCATCTTTGACCATCTTCTCAAATAAAAATTTAGACTAAATCCTTACAAATATATCTTCATTATCACATCTAAAAAACTATTAGGATTCTTAGATTCTCTCTATGGCATCTATGTTGATCCTGCCAAGATTTATGCTATCATCAACATGCCCATCCCTAGATCAATTTTGTACATTCACACTTATCTCAATAAACTTTGGGTAATTAGATGATTCATCTTTGAAATGGCTTACTATATCCACTCTGTCAATTATCTTATTAAGAAAGGTAGTGCTCTAGAATGGATGGATCCTTTTTAAAAAGCATTTGATAATATGAAAGAATCATATCTTCACTAACCTATGCTTTATCCTCCTTCAAATGATCAACCTTTTATTGTATACAATTCTTCCACACCTATATCATTTGGGGTAATACTTACCCAATAAGATGATACTAAAAGAGAGTATGTCATATACTATATCAGTTGAGGCCTCATTGATTATGAGAAATATTTTACAACTAAAAAACTTTGACATTATATGCTTTATCAAATCACTTATGTCATCATTCATTCTAATCCCTTTCATCACTTTTTCACCAAAGCCTTCTTTCTTGGAGATATAATTGGCACATGGATGGTCCTTCTAATGGAATTTTATCTCCAAATTGTTACTCATAAAGATGTCAAAGACAAATCATAGCCCATCAGCTTGTTATAGCTCTTGTGCCTACTACCAATCACCTTCAAGATAGTCTTCTTGATTACAATATCCTCTATATTAAAGGTCTCAAAAAAGACATATATCTTAAATATTACTTCCATAACTTCACTATTGATCTTGAAGCAAGTAATCTTGATTAATTAGCTATATTCCCTGATACTACTAAACCAAAAGTAGTTATCAAAGAACTGCCTAAAATTAATGTTGATTTACATGAGGATAATTGGACCCTTCACTTTGATGGTATTAAATGCATTGAAGGAGTTGGGGTAGGTTGTATTCTTACAATCCATCTTATTAAAATCATCCCTGTATATTTTTACTTAACGTTTGACATCACTAACAATATAGTTGAGTATGAAGCTCTAATCTTAGGCATGAGAGCTACCCTTGATTTAGATATCCAATACCTGCATGCTTTAGGTGATTCCTAACTCATTTATCATTAAGTCAATGGTGATTACCAGTGCAAAAGTGAAAATCTCATTTCTTATCATCAAATTAAAACTAATCTTTCCAAATATTTCATTTCTTTCACTATTGAGCCTCTCCCTTGAGATCAAAATTCTATTGTTGATTACCTTGATTCTTTAGCATCTATTTTTCATCTGTACCAAGTTATTACTAATCCCACTTTTCTTATCCAGATAAGAAAATATCCATCTTCTATTCAACCACAAGATTCACTTATGTATGACATCAAGGCTATCACCATTTGATAAAGCTCATGGTACAAAGACATCATTCAATTTTTGGAACACCAAACTTATTCTCCCAACCTTGATTCTTGAAAAAAGGCTCACATTCACAAATAATATTTTAAGTATGTATTTAGGTATAAAATATTATATTATCACATTGTTAAAGGTACCTTAATTTTCTATGTTATGAAAGATGAGGTTCTTTCTCTCCTTAAACAAGCACATGGGGGTATTTGCAATGGCCACTATAGCAGACATACTACAATCCATAATTGCCTATGTATGCAATAATTTTGGCCTACTCTTGAAAAGGATACCATAGAATTTGTTAGAAAGTGTACTCCTTACCAGCTTCATGATGATTTAATTCATTCACCTCTAGCTGAGCTTCAAACTATTGAATCTCTCTATCCATTCTCCATGTGGGGATTAGATCTCATAGGCAAATTACCTCACTCTCAAAATGGTCATGTCTTTATAATCATAGCCACAAAATATTTTAAAAAGTGGGTTGAATTTATGACCCTTGTTAAGTCACCGGTACCACCATCTCCAAATTCATCCTTAATCAAATCATTTTCTATTTTGGTGTCCCTCATACTATCATTTCTGACATTGGTGGTAATTTCAAAAATAAAGAGTTTAAACACCTTTATGTTAAATTCAAAATCAATCACAAATTTTCCACACCCTATCATCCACAATGTAATGGCCAAGATGAGGCCACCAACAAAATTCTTAATAAAATTATCCAAAAGACAATTCATGAAACCTAAATGGATTGGCACCTGCATCTTTATCTTGATCTTTGGGCCTCTCACATTAGCATACGTACTACCACTAAGGTAATGTCATTATCTCTAGTTTATGGTTCTGAGTCAGTCCTTCCATTAGAAGTTGAGATTTCCTCTCTTTGTATATATCTTCATGGAATCATACCTAATGAAGCATTATATGAAGTTTGCCTTCATGCTCACAATCTCTTTGATGAACACCATCTTTCTACTTTACAACATAATCACCAATACAAGGCCTGTATTTCTAAACAACATAGCAAACACATTAAAGTTTGCACATTTAATATTGGTGATCTTATCCTTAAATTAGTCTACACTCATGACAAAGAAGGTAAATATGCCTAAAAATTGTGGGGTCCCTATTTATTCAAAGATATTCTTGGTCCAATTACCTATCACCTTCAAACCAATTAAGGCCATGTTTTTAAAGATCCCACTAATGCATAATTCTTCAAGAAGTATTTTTCCTAAACCATTCCCTTTTTTTCATGCTTTCTATATGCTATCTATCTAATAATTTTTTTAGGATACTTACATAGGTCTCATCATCTACAATAGTTCTCTCTTCTCATAAACTTTAGTCCTTTATTTTGGTCTTTTGGTTTCCTCTTTTTCTCATGAGTTGCATTGTAAAACTATGGATAGGACCCAATCTTCCTCATGATGTACTTTTATCATCTTATTTTTCATACATTTTACATAATTTTTGGCACCCTCATGGTTTTCTCTTTTATGAGTTGTAGTGTAAGACCATAGATAGGACTTGGCCTTCCTCATAAAATCACCATCTTGTCATTCCTTTTTCTATAATGTGTTTTTTAATGGTTACAATTTCTTGATCCTTGTTCTCAACCTTTATCTTTTATCTCTTTTGATAGATGAAATTTGCATAACAACCTATGTTATCATGTTTTTTTATATTTACTCATTCTTATGATAAGGAATCACACTTTTTCTATCATTGTATCTTTTTTTCACCCTTTGTTATAGTTTTTATGATTTGAAGTAATTCAAATTGTTTCATGTTTCATTCCTCTTGATTTCCTTTGCTTTCACTCCACATTGGATAAGACAAGGTCTAAGTCAAGATAGAACTTTTATTTCACCTAATTTTATGAGAATCTTAGACATCATGCTCTCTGAGTTATCTTTTTTAGCAACCAAGTCCCAAGTATTCAAATGAAAGTCATCTTCAGCATCCATGTCTGGTTTCCCATATCTATATAGAGGAGGAATAGAAAAATCCATCAAAAAAGTTAAAATCCAAATCATTTGAAATAAAAGGCAATGATATAGAAAAGGAAACATACAAATTTCAAAATTTAACATCACACCAAAAGACATGATTACAAGAACATTTCCTATCTCTAATCAAAGCTCAAATTCCACAATTGGCCTCACATTAGAGCTAAGGTTCATTTGGGTGTGTTACACTAGTAGATTGGAATAGGAGAATTCAATAAACTCTATGGTGCTACCTACTTTCTCATGTAAGTACCCAATCTTCATAGTAGACTGATGGCTCTATAAGGGGTCCTAAAGAATTGGAAACACATTATGGGAAGGGAAGTCCATTTTACTTTTAATGCATATATCATTCATGGGATGATATACATATTTATTTTGTTAACCCAAGACTTGAGTGGCTAAGAGAAGTTATTCAGAGTCCTTAAGGTCAAAATTCCTCTTGTTTTGACAAACCTAATTTGAGTGTCTTGACTTCAATAAAAAGTTCCTCTACCTTGGTTTTTCCCTCAGTCTCCCCACCACCCATTTCATTTCCCCCCTTGACAAGAAAATTGTGATTCTAAACCTATTTTCCCTTTTTTATACTTCATTATTTTTCACATCTTAAAAACATTCTAGCACTACTTTGTTTTAGTTTTATCTATCCTTAGAGCAAAACAATATGCTTGAGTAACTAGGATTGTTTTATTTACACCATGGCTCTACATTTCTATACTTACTTTGATTTATTTTACCATTTGTCATTGTTATACTACCCTTTTTTTGTGGATGCCTAAGTGCATTTCTACTTTCATATGCTTTTTCCATTATTGAGTGAGGTTAGCTTGTTACTTCTCACTCACCACTGTTGTTTTCCCTTTTATGCACCTTTTTACATTGATGATTGAGTGAGGATTTTTATTTCTCATTCATGAATGTTGTTTTACCATTTTTGCTTGCCCATTTTTGTTTAAGTAAATATTGTTACTTCTTTTACATTGATGTTTGATCACCATAATTTTGACATGTATCCCTGCTTTGACTTGGTGAGTTTGCTTTTCTTACTTAAGGTTTACTTGTTTGATTTTTTTGATCTTTAGTAGTCTTAGATTTTTGGTTACCCAATTTACTCTAAAAATTTGACTTGGTAATTTGGTCTAACATATCACTTATCACCCCAAATTTCCAAATTTATAAGTACATCCCATCCACATATCACCAGTTATCTTGTCTTTCCTACGTTTGTTTTTTCTCTTTAGTTTTGTATTTTTGGGTTTGTTGAAAGCAGTCTCTGCACCCTCCACAATCAAAACTACAAACACATAAAATAGCCATAGAGCAATAAAGGTAATTCAAGGTATGTATTAAATTTATTTTTCAATTATTTCCCTTTTTATCATTTAATTTCAATTATTTTATGATTTAAAATATGACAACTTTTTTAGCCTCGACATTGTGTCTTACTATGTTATTTCTCAAAGCACCATCCCATATTGCACCTAAATAAAATGTGATTAGATTTGAGTGGGTTATATTTATACATATAATATTTTAAAACTTTTATCAAATACTGATTTTTTTATCTTGTAGGAACTCATCGAGTCTCAATCTTTTTGAGTGCATGCCCTAAGGGGTGCACCAGGAAAGGGGTGGGTAGACCATCGGTGCTTCATAGGATTTTTATTCCTTATTTCCACTTATTATCAATCTAACCAGCTCCTAAAACATTCCCCTAATCTTTGACTCATATTTTTCACACTCATCTAATATTTTACCACCTTCAATACCTCTTTTCCTAACCTAAAATCTCTTTTGACAGTTTACATGACTAGGTTGACTGGGTTGGCCTTGTACTCTTATTAGTAAAACTCATTTAAGGTCTAGGTCAGCTCTTGGCTAACCTATCCCATAACCTAATGAGTTTTTTCTAATAATAATACTAGGTCAACTAGGTCAACCCTATAGGCCAAAACCTTTGTAAGGGTTTAGGGTTAGATCTACCTATATAAACACATCCATTTTGCCATTATTAGAGAGACATCAAGAGTTATTATTCATTATCACTTTTTTACAATTTGATCTTCCACCATTCTACTTGATGATTCTAATCTTAGTGTTTCTACTTGGAGAAGAATCTAGTCTTATGGAGAAGTCTTGGATGCCTTGGCCTTTCTTAATGATCCTTACAAACTGTAATAACCTCTTATGAAACACCTTTATCCAAGGGAGAGATTGATTTTTAATGGGTTCATCTTCTAGGTAAGTATCTCTAACTTTGATCCTCTCTTTAGTATATAGTAGTAACATAAGTAATGGATTTTGAATAATATTAATCTTCTCCTACATGCATTAGGGTTTTACCTATACATAGCTTAATTAGGATTCTCTTATGCATGTTTACTTTTGATTATTTACTAACCCCCATATTATACCACAATATTTGGTGAGCACTATATTAGATTTCCTTACTTTACTTTTTATTGGTGTAGGGAATATGAAAACATAGGACCTAGTTAGGGTTATTACATGGCTTTGCTTGACTAAAGGCTTTGGAACCCTCCCTAGTGATATTATTGTGATAAGATATCCCCTAATTAGGACTAGTAGATCCATATTGGTCATGACCCTAATTATATAATGTATCCCCAATCAAAAGTGTAAGTAGGATCTATCTTCTCTAATCTAGGATTGATTTGTAGATCTGATGCATATTTGATTACAAATAGATAGCATCAATGGCATCCCATAATTCTAAATAGATAGCATACCTATCATTGGAAATTGTAGTATCTAACATAGTGTCTATATATTTTATATAATATTTAATATAAAATTTGGATGGTGGTAATACTCCTCTAAAAACTTAAGATGATGAAGCCATTGTAATTTTCCTAAGTTTTCTCAGATTTAGTTTCCTTGACTATTAAAATTCCTTTCTTCTAGTTACTTCTTCATAATGGATGTGTAGGTGGCTAGGTATTTGTTTACAAAGTATCAATTGAGTTTAGAGTTTACTGGTGATCAATGAACACATCAATATCATCAATTTGTTGATATATCTTTTTGAATTCAATTTCATTCATGTACTTTTAATGCCCAACGTTCATATATTTGACTTACCTGCATAATTAAAATATTTTTATTTTAGTTGGTAGGGAAGCCATGTCTTTACATTCTTTGGTAAGTGTCATGAATTAGTTCTACTTTTTAGGCTAAATCTAGCAAGATTTTGGCAATCAAGATTCAGGTTGTGTTGGGACCGAGCCAATATTTTTTGTGAACTGAAGGCTTCGAATACAAACCTCGAACACAATGTTCAAAGATCAAATCCTTTAGGACAATGTTTGAAAAAATATTCTAAAGACCAAATATCCAAAAAAAAATGTTGAATAAGGAGTTCTAAGCAAAACCTTTGAATAAAAGTCCCAAACAAAATTTCTAATGCAGAAAATTTGAATAGAAATTCTAATGAACAAATATTGAACATAAGTTCCAAAGTGCAAATTTTCCAAAAAGAAGTTCCAAAAAAAATGTCTGATAAACAAAATTATGAACTTAATGTTCAAACAAAAATACTGATGAATAAATTCTAAACTTAAGAACTTTAAAAAAATTGAACTTGTGATAAGTACAAAACTTGCATAAGTACAAAACTCCCTAAAGACATTAATAAGTTAGTCTGAAATGTAAAACACCATTGTTTATGTTTCCAAGTTTTGAGATTAAGATAAATCCATAAAAAATCCAAAAGACCAAGAAGAATACTTAAAAAATAGGTCTAAATCAATACAAAGTGGGTCACCATTCTTTTTAAATAATAGGGGAATGTTGGGTACAACATAGTCGATTTCACAAAAAAATTCCTTATGTCACGTGTTGAACTCTTGATTGCTCCAATTCATTTGAAAATACCACTAATCTAATATTATAGATATGTTTATACCAATGCAATATCTTTGAGATATTGATTCAATGAGATGATGCCACATGGAATAATCTTTATACTCTATTATCTCAAAGATGTATGTATAGAGTGTAAAAGTTGTAGGTGAGTGAGTGAGCAGGATGACACCACGTGGCCTAATCCTTGTGCCTTGCTCTCTTAGATATTTTTATGTAGGCATAAAATGATTTAATATCCATAATAAATAATGTGAGTGTGATGAAAATACATGGTGAAATCTCACTGCACTTAGACCCTAAGGTCGTACATGTAGGCCTTATAGTTTATCAAAGCTTGAGCAAGCAAGATTATGTTGCATGGTAAAATATCACTTCATAATATAAATAATAGTCATTATGCATTTAAAAATTAAACCAAGTGATTGAGGATATATGATAATAGACATGGAAATAATCATGTCAAATTTAAGGACACATTGGTTTCACAACCAATAAAGCATGAGCCTAAATTTGATGGCATATCTACCTGTTAAAATCATCAAAAGGCCCAAAAGAGTGAGAAGGTTTCCAAGTGTCAAAGTGGGAACCATAGAGTAAAAACCAACCATGAATTGATATAAAATAAAATGGAAAGTGACGATAATCCATATGGCAAAGGCCCATTAGATTAGAGTACATATTGGTTGCACAACTAGTAAAGCACTAGCTTGAATTTGACAGCTCATTTGGCCATCAAAATCATCAAGAGGTTGACAATGGACTATGCATCCAATTTGATATTTAGAATCAAAATGTAGTCTAACTAGATTATGAGTAAGGTGGGAATCATTATCATTTCATGTATAGTGTAATCTTATGAAGATCACAAAAGATAAACTCAACCTTAAAGAGGCATGATAATCGATTGCATAGAGATGTGGGAAGTTAGAAATCATGATACAGTCCTAACTATTTTTTATTTCTAGATTTGATTGAGGCATGGTTTAATTATGAAAATTATGTGCATGCCTTCAATCTATCAGTGATTTTTATGTACCTACTTAACCACACTCCCTTAATTACATTGATTATTTCTACAACTACCCCATTAGTGGGTGAATTCAAATTTTAATATGAAATCATATTTTGAACTCTTTAGGCCTATGTGCCTAACAAAAATAGACTTATTAGTGTAAGGGTTGGACTTTTTCAATACTAAGAGGATTATGCTTAGGCTGGTCCCTTTAGGATTGAGTAGTTAATGGACTAGACATGCTTAGATTTTCCATACTTAGTAGATCAAGCATTTTTTATATTTTCTTAGTGTAGTATTTTTTTTCTTGTTATGAGAGTGAATCATGCAGTTGAGTAGTTTTAAATCTTACTATTGTTAATAAACAAGAAACATCTTGATACTCAAGTTTTAGTAGTTAAGTGTTCATCTCCTACATATTTTTATGGTGGTTATGTCCCTTTTGCTCATAATAATTCCTCCCTAGACTCTCACACCATCCTCTAGCTAGAGTTGTGTTAGGTTTGGATCAGTTAAGGATTGGTTTCTATAAGATTTTCTTAACTAAACACTTCTTCTTCATCTTTATGATAGCAGGGCCTTTTTTTCTTCCTCTTTGCCTTTATCTCTTTTTCTCTTTTTTAATCATAGTGTTAGTTTAGGATTAGTTCAGTTTCTAAGTGGTAATATGAATATAATGCTTACCTTAATTACATGCTCTTTTTGTATATTATTATTTATGTATTATTGAATCCATGAAATATATGTCTCTTTAAGTTAGTTCTTTATTCATAGTTAGATCATTTGGTTGGTTCCATAGGCATAGTTAGTTTAGGATTAATAGAAATTTATCTTTAATGTTTAATCATGATTATTAAATGTCATCCATCACCATTTAAGCATTGTTTAATAGATTAGTGGTGGATCTATTGGCAAAAATTGGCTTACATAAAAAAAAAATGTCTAGATGGATCAGGCCAATCTCCTAGACCATTTAGTGACCTTTTGCCTACATGACTCGTCTCTTTCTAGACCTAACTTAATGATGCAGTGTAATATCTTGGAAGGTATTGGTGTGGTATGAAGATATATGTAGAGTCTTATTGTAGTGTATGATCCAATGGCGGAAAGAGAATACAAACTTCATGTCCTTACCTCATGTTCTTTACACTCTTTTAAAACACTTTAATGAGTTATAAGGTGAATTTGGAGATTTTAAGGAAAGGGCCTAGAAATGGATCATGAGTTGAAGTCAAGGATCTAGTAGTTTTCCAAGGTGTTTGAGAATTCAAGGGTAGGAAGGAGGTTTTTTCAAAGATTCAAAGTTTCTAATGGGTCAAAAATGATGTCTAACAAATCCAATTTGCCTAAAAGACCCTCAAAAGTGCATTAGATGACTTGAGGGGCTTCTAAATAGAAAATTTTAAGTGAAAAAGTGATTTTTGAAGAATTAAAATTGGTTTTGAATTAATTAAACTTATTTATGGTGTTTTTACCCTATTTAGACATGTTCAATTCCATTTCAAGTCATTTGGCGTGGAAGAGAGGAGTTTGGGAGCAAAACATGTATTTTTGAGTCTTTTAGAGCTTTGGTTAAACATGTTTTTAAGGGTTTTGATTAGTATAGAAGATCACATATTACATGAAGGAATCCATGGTGTCCCTAAGATCCCTTCTTATGCCTCTTAAATCATATCCAATCACAATAACCAACAAAGGTAATGAAAACCTATTGGCTACAAACTAGGCATGAAATAGGTTTTCTACCATTAATGGAGTTTCAAGAAATTTAAAAAGATTTCATAAGGAATGAAATGTATTTTACATAATAAAAAATCTTTCCCAAGTTTTTTATTACATATAAAATATTATATGTCTTCATGATAAGGAAAAACCATTTTGATGCAATCTTGGACACCTCTAAGAGAGCCTCAGGTTTTTACTCAGTACGGTCAAGAGAAAGAGAGTTGGGAAAAAATATTTTGTAAAGTGTTATATACCCTAGTTTAATTCCACTTTGTATAATTTTATATTTTTTTTCTCCCCATATTTATGAATAAGCACTAATAGTGTAGGGGTGTTTAGATGGCATATTCATCCAATCAAGGTCCAGGTTTTCTTCTATTTCTTTGCTTCAAGATTCAATGTGGAATAATGATTTTAGTGGAGTTATTTAAAGTTAAAATATGACCTATTATAATTGATTTCATTAGGTAAATACTTCCATCAAGGTACTTATGGCATAAAACCTATTTCCTTTGTTATCCTTGTGAATGGTCCATTTAATTAGTTTTGGAGTAGGACCTAGGTTATTTAGAAAGTGAATTCATATTCAGGAGTTATCAAGTCAATTGTAAATTAAATTTATACCTCATTCATCTAATCAAATATTCATAATCCTTCATAATAAGCACAATCTCTTTTGGGATGTTTTTTGGTGAGTTGGTCTATTTAACAAGGTATAGCTTAGTTCATGCATTTCAGAGATTGAAAAGTACATCATGAGGTCAGCATAATCTTATCAAGCATAGTGCCTATTATGCCTAATTGTTACACCCCTCCAATTTTTATAAAACAATATGTTATTATTCATATTTTGCCATAGTGATGACTCAGTCTAAAATTTAAAACTGCAATTAGGGACCCTAAGTCAATTAGTGTTATTTACAAATATTCATGATTTAAATTTAATAATTTGGTAATTATCATATTTATGAATTCATGTTTGAATTATAGTGGTTTCAAAAAATATTTATGGATCAATGAATAAGATTGGTATGTTTGTCTCTGTGTGTGTATGATCATATGAATGTTACAGTTTCAATTACAGATGAATTGATAGTCATATTTTAACATGTCACAAGTTAAATTTTTAGTTCAAAAATACACAAAGTATTGATTATCATAATGTTTATTTACAATTTATTTAAAATTCTCAAATGGATCAAATATTGAATAATCCAAAGGTAAATATTTGATTACATCAGTGGTTTTAAAGGTGTCCTAGTAATTTAGTCACATTATTATGTGCTATACATGAGCTTGTGATAGAACTTAGGTTGAGATTATAAGGTTTATTTATAACCTAAGATAATTTTTAAGGGGTTATAAATCTAATACTAAATGTTTCATTATATAAAGGGATCTTAAATTCTATGTGATTTAAGTCCTTATTTACTACGATTCTAATTCAAATATTATCTAACCTAAGTTCTCAATTAATATGAATGTATTTTTTTCAAAAGCCTAATGTTCTCAAGACTTCTTATTTCAAAGGTCCTAGCCTAAAGTCTTTTATCCTAAGTTATTGAAATGAAATTGATAATAGATTTTGGGTCATGGTAATTTCAAATATTTTAACCTAAGTTTAAAATAGGATTTTAGAATATAAGCTTCATTTTAAATACCTAAACCCAAGTCTTAAAGTATATGGTGTTTTTAAAGGGCAAGTTTGGATGGCAATGTGAACTCATGTTTTGAGACATTAGCATGGTGATTTGGCACCTAGTTGGTAGCCTGTTTAATGTTTTCATGGCATATTGAGACATCATTTAAGTTGGAAGACATGGCACCAATTGGCAAGTAAATTTTATGTGAAGCATATTCGATGCTTTGATATATTAATGGATATTTTGGTAGTAAGAGAGATTTAAAATGAAGTATACATGCCTTGATTTTTGGAAATCAATAAGAGATCAGTAGGAACATTAACCATTGCTAAATTTGATCATTTTGATAGTTAATTTAGCAAAACTGCTAAGTCCATTCTCAATTAGATAAAACCAATAAAGATTAGGCACATCATTTGGGTAGTTATGGCAGAGGCTGGCAAATATAAATTGGTTATTTTTCTTAGATTTGGGTCATTCTATGAAGCTCCCTTATAGAAGCAAAGCTCTGTTAGTTTGGGATTTCAAGTTGTAGAGAAGTATTTCAAGCAAAAAGATTATAGGAAAGCATAACCAGGGATGTCATGAATGAGTTTAATGACTTTTTCAAGGATTTTGTAAGTTATTTGGATAGTATGGAAAGGAAAATGTTTTAGTCTACATGTTAGTGATTTTTGGATGAAGTTATTGATTTAGATTTCTACATATTGATTTTGAAAAGAAAGCCTACAGTTTATGGTAGTCCAATATCTTATTTTTTGCATGAAATTTTGACACACATAGATTGTTTTAGAGATTTTGGCAAATGACGAAGCTCAAGTATGTTTGTTTCTTTGGATTTAGACATAATCTTTTGAAAATATTATGAATTTTTATCATGCATTTTTTATATGGTTTCATTGAGTATATATTATATTCATTTTTTTATGATCAAGATGTGTGTGTGTGTGTGTGTGTGTGTGTGTGTGTGTGTGTGTGTGTGTGTGTGTGTGTGTGTGTGTGTGTGTGTGTGTGTGTGTGTGTGTGTGTGTGTGTGTGTGTGTGTGCATGTGTGTGTACACACACACATGCACACACACACACACACACACACACACACACACACACACACACACACACACACACACACACACACACACACACACACACACACACACACACACACACACACACACACACACACACACACACACACACACACACACACACACACACACACACACACACACACACACACACTCACACACACACACACACACACACACACACACACACACACACACACACACACACACACACACACACACACACACACACACACACACACACACACACACACACACACACACACATAAATACATACATGTGTGTGTGTGTGTGTGTGTGTGTGTGTGTGTGTGTGTGTGTGTGTGTTTTAGAACATTTTCTATTTTTATAGACTTGTTCATTTTAGGTTGTGAAAAGTTTATTGTTTGAAATATAGAAGTAATTTGGGTTCAAAGCTTGGTATTTGTTGAGAATATATGAGGATTTATTGAATATGTGATTTGTTTTGGCTCTCCAATTAAATTCATGATTTTCATATACAATTTTTTAGCTGGTTCACTGAAGTGTTGAAAATAAACACTGCATGTTGGTTCTATAAAAATATATTCATAGTTTCGACAGGGTCATTGAAGTTTTTGAAAATAAACCCCACATGTTGGTTCTTTGTTAGATGGTTAGAAATCTCAGTATTTTAGAATAGAAGTTTCAATTTGATCAAGGTTTTAATTAAAATAAATAAATATTATGATAATATTTCAAAACCACGAATATATGGAACAAAATAAAATGGTATGGGCAAAATATTTGAAGATAAAATTGAGAAGAATATATTCTTTCTTGGCTTGTTCATAAAGTGGAATCATGATAGTAAATGGGAGAGAAATAATGGGTTTTCATTTGATTTTGAAAATTGGTTAAATTTCCTTCTATTGTACAAAATTTCTAAAATGATCACCTATAAAAAAATTTATGGTGTTAAATTTGATTGCCAAATGACCATCACCACAAACCAGAAATTATGTAGTTTGACAATCATTGTGAATGTCAAATTTAAGATGGCCAGAAAATATATTAAAATTTCTATTTTCATAAAAATTAAAGTTGTTTTATGGAGATTTTTTTTCATCTTTCACATGATACAGTCAAAATATTTTTACTATCAAGGTATTTCACAAAAAAAAAATTTTGAAAGCATGGTATTGCACATGGAATAGAGAGCAGTGAAGCAAGTTTTCGAAGATTTGGTGTTATATATATATATATATATATATATATATATATATATATATATATATATATATATATATATATATATATATATATATATATATATATATTATTGATTAAATTAAAATGTAAAATTGAATTAATATAAATATGAATTTTATTTAATACAATATGATACTTGATTATTTATTAATTAATTGATAGTCTAAATATTCTTAGTTGGCTAAAAAAGGGTCCCCGCCCGTTAAAAATACCTGGTCTAAATTCAAACATTTGATCTCTTAAGACTTTTTTAAAGTCTTAAGTAATTTTTAAGTTGTAACTACCAAATTAATTAACTTTTAACTGACAAATAACTAACTAAAGTTAGTTAAAACTTATTTTTCAACTAATTTTGGAGGTTTAAAAGGAGATCAAGGATTCATTTTGAAAAGGGGGAAACAACATAGATAGACCAATGGTGCTTTCTCTGATGGTTGAGTGTACTACTTAGACAATGCAGCTTGAAGTCCTATGCATAGAATCTAAGTATTCAACCTGAATAATGATTAAAACATCAATATTTGTGACAGATTATTGATTTAATTGACTGTAAAAATTATCTTTTAAAGATATTTTGTATGAAAGATGTTGATTGATAAAATTAAATCGATCTAATTTATTAAGATGACTCTTATTTATTAAGAATCACAATTTTTTTGCTTTATAATGTATTTTATTTATTTGAGTTTGATTTTTAATTTACTTTTCATTAACATTAGAGTTTACTTTCTTCGATAATTTCTATTTATTTCTTTATGTTAGTGTTAATTTTAGTTTAAATTAGATTTATTATTTTTCGTTTCTTAGTTGGCTATTGTTGTTGTTTGTTGTTATCTCTTTAAGATTGTTGAGTTATATTGATATTTTGTGCTTTCTTGTTTATTATCTTTGGTAATCATTTATGAGCATAGACATAAGATATACTTTTCAACAATCTAATTTTTTTGTCCTTCAAGAGATTATCTAAATTCATAGACTTTATTCTATCAAATAGCTTAGATGACAGTTTATATCAGATATGAGATTGAATTATATAATATAGAAGGAATGATTAATTTCCTGGATCAAAACCTAATTTAGGAGTAACTTTTCTTGACAAGTTGATTTTCATGTTATATTTGATCGATTTAGTTAATATGTGTAAGCTTGATTTAGATTTATTATTAAACATAATAATCCCTTGAACTTTAAAAGTCTTTTTTGTACACCTTATGATTGATTTTCAGCCATAGATCCTTTACAATTAAACTGGTACGATTCCATCTTGACCTTCACAATAGTCAAACAGATTGATTCATTGGCATGACATTTTTCACCATCAAAAAATTTGGTAACTCCATTTGGGAACTTAAATCAAGTGTCTTTATTATCTATTCTTTTCTTCAATTATTCACTTTACCATAATTGGTCACCAATTTTTTAGTTCATAGTTATCATAACTGGTCGCTCATATTTTTTATTCTAGTTTTGTGATTGTTTCTTGCTCAGTTATGGAAGATATGGATGAGCTCACTCAATAATGGCTTTACATCAAAAGCTTAATTGAAATTCAATTAGATCAATTTCTAATATCTTGGTTCACACTTTATTTGAAAAAAAAGAATCCATAGGGGAATATTTGTTATGCTTTATTACAAAATTAAATGAAATTCCTATTCCTTTTTGAGCAAGTGGTGATCTTTTCTTTCTTTGTTAGAAGAATAACTTACATGAGAATTATATTCAGATTATTCAAAAAATTGGTATTGTTGATTTTAGCTCAGCCTTAATTTTGTTCACATACGAAGACAAAATCAAGATTTATGTAAACTTTGCTCGCTCAATCATGATATGTTCAAATGTGAAAGATTCTTTACTCTAATGCTACATTTTGAACATAAATTTCTTAAAAAAAATTATATATTTTTTGCCTATGATCAAATCATGACATGGTATACTAAAAATGCCTCTCAAGAAGTAGATTATAGTTCAGATATTTCATCAAAATGTTGTGATTTTGATTTTTCATCATATTCAAAATTAGAGAAATTTAATTCATTTAGTCAATCTGATCAATCATCTAATAACATATTTTCTCTTAATTCTAATTTTTTTTGGTGATGTCTCTTTGTCAAAAAAAACCTACTCGTAATTTTATTTTAGACATATCTAATGAAGAATATAATGATGTTTCAAAAAATTCTGAACTAGAAACTCTTGACTTTAATATGAAAATTTCTTTAGATTTTGAATCTAATTATTTTTCTAATAGAAATTATTCATCTACTTATGATTTTATTATGGTCTACAAAAATGTCAAATCTAATTCATATATTTATGATAAATATCCTATCACTTTTGATTCAAAAGATCATCTTGATAATGAAAATTCTAATTTCTTTGATGCTAGATTTAGTACTACAACAATAAAAAAAATATGTTTGTGATCTTACAGACACCAAGATGAGCTATCAATTGACTGAAGTTGAGTATGAAAAGTTTGATTTTTTAGATTATTCATTTCATGATATGAAATTAACAAGTGAATATGATATTTCTTATAAGGTTTATTCTAAACAATTTAAATCAAGAGACTTGTTTAATAACATTGACTGTGAATGTTTCAAATTTTATGACCCATTAGAGTTTAAAAGGATAGATCCTACTGAATATAATAAATTAGAAGATATTCAAAATTATTTAGAGATACATGAATAGTCAAGTCAATATTTTCTCTATCCTAACCTTAAAATATTCATCTCAATCTAAATCAGATATTCAATTTTTCATATACAATACAAAACAAAGAAATGGTTAAAAGCACGCATAATCAAGATTTAATTTTGTTTAGTCAAGGTTATTTAATGTGTTTATCATGTTGTCTTGCTAATTTTAAATCATATAGCTTGAATTATGATGAATATTTTCATGCTAAAAATAGTGTCTTACATTATATTTATATTGGAGGAGAGCTCTTATCATTTATTCTTATACCTCCTTTATTTATTAAGTATTATTTATTTGCTTTTGATAGTTTCCAATTATAGTGCATCCTTCATTTTGTCTCACAGTGAAGGATTTTTTATGTTGGTTAGATGTTTTTTTTCTTTTTATTCTATAGATATTTTGTCAATTTTGGTTTGTTATTTTGATTTTCTTATTTCTTTTGGTTTACGTTCTTTTCTTTTCTTATTGTTTGTTTGTTTTCATGTTGTTTGACTTTTACTTTTGAAAAGATCAACAAGTGTTTCAAATGGATGAAGTTTCACATTATGAAGGAAGAATGCGAAGATGTTATCATTCTAATGTATGTATCAATTATTTTCAGATATTACTCTTTATAAATTTATTTTTCTTTATACATGAATAATATAAGCTGAGTTATAACTGGTTGTCAAAATTATACTACACTTTTAGAAATTGTATTTAAGGAATTTGCATTTGTTTGTGTATCCAACCTAAAATTTCTAGTTATATCATTTTTTCTTCATGTCATGATATTCAAACACACCATCTCTTATCATAATTCAGTATTAAAGGGGTTCACGCATAACTAATTAAGAAATTATTTACCTAGATCACACTGTCAAGTTAATGTCTTTGCAAAAGATAATTTGATTGCTACCCAATTTCATACTTAAGATTAGCTAGAAAGGTCCCTAGTGTTATGCCTAGTTTTTACACCATCCCTAATTTTTCTAAAATAATATTTTATTATTCATACTCTACCATAGTGATGACCTAGTCATAAAATTTAAAACCGTAATTGGAGACACTAAGTCGATTAGTGTTATTTACAAATATTCATGATTTCAATTTAATAATTTGGTAATTATCATATTTATGAATTCATGTTTGCATTATAGTGGTTTTGAAAATAATTTGTAGATTAATGAATAAGATTGGCATATATATATGATCATATGAATTTTATAATTTTAGTTGCAGATGAATTGACAGTCAGACTTTAACATGTTGTAAGTTAACTTTTCAATTCAAAAATACATAGAGTATTGATTATCATAATGTTTATTTCTCAAGTTACATAAAATATTCAAACGGATTAAATGTTGAATAATACAAATGAAAATATTTGATTACATCGGCAGTTTTAAATATGTCACGGTAATTTGGTCACATTATTGTGTGTCATACATGAGCTTGTGATAGAACTTAGGTTGAGATTATAAGGTTTATTTATAACCTAAGATAATTTCTAAGTGCTTGTAAATTTAATCCTAAATGTTTAATTATATAAAGGGATCTTAAATTCTAAGTGATCTAAGTCTTTATTTTCTAAGATTCTAATTCAAATATTATCTAACCTAAGTTCTCAAGTAATATGAATGTATTTTTTTCAAAATCCTAATGTTCCTGAGACTTGTTATTTCAAAGGTCCTAACCTAAAGTATTTTATCCTAAGTTATTGAAATGACATTGATAATAGCTTTTAGGTCACGGTAATTTCAAATTTCTTAACCTAAGTCTAAAATGGGATTTTAGTATATAAGTGTTATTTAGAATACCTAAACCCAAGTCTTAAAGTATATAGTGTTTTCAAAGGGCAAGTTTAGATGGTAATGTGAACTCATGTTTTTAGACATTAGCATGGTGAGTTGACACCAGTTGGCATCTCATTTAATGTTTTCATGGCATATTGAAATGTAATTAGACATGGCACTAGTTGGCAAGTAAATTTAATGTGAAGCATATTTGATGCTTTGAGATCTTGATAGAGATTTTGGAAGTAAGAGAGAGTTAATAAGAAACATGCATGCCTTGATTCTTAAAAACTAGTAAGAGATTAGTAGGAAGATTAACCATTACTAAATTTGATCATTTTGATAGTTAAGTTAGTAAAATAGTTAAGTTTATTCTCGATTAGATAAAACCAATAAGGATTCAGCATGTCATCTAGGTAGTTATGACAGAGGCTAGTGAATACAAATTGGTTATGTTTCTTAGTTTTGGGTCATTCTATGAAGCTTGATTATGGAAATAAAGCTCTGGAAATTTGGGGGTTCAAGTTACAGAGAAGGATTTAGAGCAAAAAGATTATACAAAATCATAATCAGGTATGTCATGAATGAGTTTAATAAATTTTTGAAGGATTTTATAAGTTATTTGGATTGTTTTAGAAAGGAAAATGTTTTGTTCTACATGCTAGTGATTTTTGGATGAAGTCATTGGTTTAGATATTTGCATGTTGATTTTGGAAAGAAAGCCTACATTTTTTGGTAGCCCAATATCTTATTTATTACATGAAAATTTGATGCACATGGATTGTTGTAGAGATTTTGGTATATGATGAAGCTCAAGAATGTTTGTTTCTTTGGATTTGGCCATAATCTTTGAAAATGTTATGAATTTTTTAGCATGCAATTTTATATGGTTTTGTTGAGTATATATTATATCTAATTTTCTAGTTTTAGATACTTTTTTAAGGCTTTGGAAAGTTTGTTGTTTGAAATACAAAATTAATCTAGGTTTGAAGCTTGGTATTTGTTGAGAATATATGAGACTTTGTTGAATATGTGCTCTATTTTGACTCTCAAATTAAATCATGCATGTCATATATATATTTTTTATTTGTTTCATTGAAGTGTTGAAAATAAACATTGCATGTTGGTTCCATGAAAATATATTCACAGTTTTGATGGGTTCATTAAAAATAATTAAAATAAACCTTGCATGTTGGTTCTTTGTTGGATGGTTAGGAATCTCAGTATTTTAGGATAGAAGTTTGAATTTGATCAAGGTTTTATTGAAAAAATGAAATATTATGATAACATTTCAAAACCATGAATATATGGAACAAAAAAAATGGTATGGGTAGAATATTTGAAGATAATTTTGAGAAGAATATATTTTTCCTTGGATTGTTCATAAAGTGGAATCATCATAGTAAATGGGAGATAAATAATGGGTTTTCATTAGATTTTGAAAATTGGTTCAATTTCCTTATATTGTAGAAAATTAGTAAAATGATCACTTATAAAAAAATTTGTGGTGTTAAATTTGACGACTAAATGACCATCACCACAAACCATAAATTATGCAATTAAACATCAAATTTAAGCTGGCTAGAAAACACATTAAATTTTCTCTTTTTAAAAAAATGAAAGTTATTTTATGGATATTTTTGGTTCATCTTTCATGTGGTATAGTTGAAATATTTTTTCTATCAAGGTATTTCACAAAATAATTTATTTTCAAACGCATAGTATTGCACATGGAATAGAGAGCAGTGAAGCAAGTTTATAGAAATTTGGTGTATGATTTGGTAATAAATTTATTATATACAAAATATATATATATATATGATATTGAGTAAATAAAAATATAAAATGTAATTAATGTAAAGATGATTTTTATTTAATATGATATGCTACTTGATTATTTATTGATTAATTGATATTCTAAATATTCTTAGTTGGCCAAAAAAGGGTCCCCACCCATTAGAAATACATGGTCTAAATTCAAACATTTGATCTCTTAAGACTTTTTAAAAGTCTTAAATAATTTTTAAGTTTTAACTACAAAATTAATTAACTTTTAAAGTTAATTAATTAAGTTGAGAAATAACTAACTAAAGTTAGTTAAAACTTATTTTTCAACCAAACTTGGAGGTTTAAAAGGAGATCAAGTATTTATTTTGAAAATGGAGGAATAACACCGATAGACTAATGATACTTTCTATGATGGTTGAGTATAGTGCTTATATAACGTAGTATACAATCCTGTGTAGAATCTAAGTATTCAACATGAATAATGATTAAAACATCAGTGTTTGCAACTGATTGTTGATCTAATTGACTGTAAAAGTTATATTTTGAAGATATTTTATATGAAAAATGTTGATTTCTCAAATTAAATTGATCTGATTTACTAAGATGACTCTTATTTATTAAGACTCACAAATTTTCTATTTTATAATGTATTTTATTTATTTGAGTTTGATTTCTAATTTAGTTTTCATTAACATAAGATTTTACTTTCTTTGATAGTTTATGTTTATTTCTAATTTATTTATTTATGTTAGTGTTAGTTTAGTGTTAATTTTAGTTTAAATTAGATTTATTATTTTTAGTTTCTTAGTTAACTATTGTTATTGTTTGTCTCTTTAAGATTGTTGAGTTATATTGATCTTTTTTGCCTTCTTGTTTATTATATTTGGTAATCATTTATGAGCATGGACATAAGATATACTTTTTCATAATCTAAATTTTCTATCCTTCAAGAAAATATCTAAATTCATAGACTTTATTTTATCAGATAAGTCAGATGACATTTTATATCAGATATGAGATTGAGTTATGAGGAATGATTAATTTCTTGGATCAAAACCTGATTTATGAGTAACTTTTCTTGACATAATTTATTTTCATGTTATGTTTGATCGATTTAGTAAATGTTTGTAAGCTTGATTTAGATTTATTATTGAATATAATAATCCTGAGAACTTTAAAATACCCTTTTGGACACCCTAGGACCAATTTTCATCGATAGTTCCCTTACAATTAAATTGGTATAATTCTATCTTGACCTTTGTGATAGGTAAATAGGTTGATTCGTTAGCATGACATTTTTCACTTTCAATAGTGCCTAGAGAATTATACTTCAATATTGTCAAATATTTAAAATGAGTTTCAAGACTCCATACTCTCTCAAGGTATCAAAGGGAACTTTAAGGTCTAGTAGTGTACCTTCATCTCCAGACCTTGGTGAGTAAGTCAAACTTATAGGTTATGACTGTGGGATTATAAATGAGCATGTTTGAACATTAATAGCACTAAATTTACCTCTCTACTTCATCCTAGCATCAAGTGAGCACTATATGGAGAGATTAAGTGAACACATTTATGGAAGCCTTGGTAGGTGTTAAGGTCAAACAACCACCTACAACAGTCATATGAAGCAGAGTTATAATGAAGTAAGAGATTAGTTTTGAGAGACAACTCAAGGTTTATAGAACACAACATATGGAATATCAATCGACTGAGGTTAATAAGCTCATGGAAGTTTTAATAGCTCATGAAAGTGGTTAGTAGGTTAAGTGATGAAAAATGATATAGACAAATCTCCACCTATAATAGTCACATGGAGTAGGTGTCAAAATAAGTTTTGATGGATTTTAGGAGCTCAATCAAAGTGTTCAAGAATTCCAAGTGATGCCACATTAACCAATCTAAGATAAAATTAAAACCCTAGAAGATTTCAATTAGGAATAATTAGTTTTGATGGAGAAGCAACCTTGAAAAATCCTTATTATCAGAGATTAAGGTATTTTTGACTAAGGTAACTGGATGTGTCTTGATTTCATGGTTATTCAGTCTTTTTTATAGTGAGTTGATGCTTCCTCAAGTTAATGATGGTTATAAAGGTTCAATAAAGGTCTCAACACATATTTTGTATTTATGACTCACTTCTTAGTATCCATATACAAGGAAACATGAATGACCTACAAAAAACACTCATAAGATTGTCAAAATGTGATGGAGGAGTCTCTTAAAGGTCAACAAGTATATAAGAAATACTTGTGAAGCATTCCAAACAAGTTCCAAGTTTAATGGACATAATTAACCCTTATTCAAGTCATATACCTTATATACCATACTTGGACTATCTTAGTTTGTACAGTAGGATATACAAGCTTCTTAAGATCTGAGTTATGGAATGAAGCTCAGGGTTTTCACTTTAAGTGAGTATGGATAGTGGAAGGGTTGAAAGTAGGTGATAAATACTTATAGGTTGATTCATTATCAACCTAATCCACATTTCCATAAAACCACTATCTCATAGTCTCTCAAATGCACACATACAACCATCCTTCATTGGCTTAGGTCGAAGAAAGTCTTGGTACAAGAGTGAGTAAAGCAAGTGGTGGAGTCTAAGTAAAGATGAATACAAGGTTTCAAGAATAGTTATTAGGATCATGTTTTCACCTAGGTTCCCACCTCCACACACTCCATAATGATGATCTTGGTATATACACACAATTATCCCTCACCTACTACTATCTTGTTTGCCACTTCAGTCACTAGAGCTAATTGTCAATGAGGCTTCAAGGTAGATTTGATGGCTAAAATTATCCTATACTCTCTCAAGACACAAAGGACTTCAAAAGGTTTGAATACATCTTGAGATAATATTGCATTAAAAAGTGATAGTCCTTAACCCCAAATGCTTACTCATAGCCATCATTATTTGGCTTGGATAGTGCTAGAAGCTCAAGGTTGAAAGTGATCAAAATGTTCAGGGATAAAATAGAAGGTGAGTACAACAACTCAAAAATAGTTATAGTGATTATATTATATGTACTTTCAATCTTAGCCTAGTATGCACTCCACAATGTTGTACTTAATTTGTATAAGGTAGAGTGTTAATCTACAGCCACTATGGCTTGGCACTAACAAGTGAAAGTAAATATTATTCTCATGAGAGCTCAAGTTTGAGAGGAGTATGTGAAACCTTTTTAAAAAGGTTAAGTACTTGAGATATATGGAAAAGACTCCTTAATACAATATTTCAATCTTGAAGGCCTAAGATCAACACCTACATCCATACTAAAGATAGGTGAGACCAAGGTTAGCCTTCAAGGAGAATTTTGGGGAGTTGAGGAGTAAATTGGAGCATTCAATAAGTCTTCTATATCTTTGAAGGCTATTCTAAAATTTAGTGGAGTGTGACATCATCTTCCTCAAAGAATTTTTGTCCTCTAGTGCCCTTTTAGGCCAATGGCAGATATTGAGCACCTTTTTGACCTTGGAAGAGTAATTTTATAAGAGAGGATTGGTGCTTAAGTAATTCTAATGTTGTTGAGACTCCATGGAAGGTGGTTGAGTTACATTTATTAAATTTTGAGAGCTTTCTTCTCCACTCCCTTCCATTTTCTCCTATATATCCATTTTCTCCTCATTTTTAAAGATATACTCTCATTTTAAAAGGCAAAACCCTATCAAAATTTGTAAAAATAGCCTTTTGAAGTAATAAGACAACTTATTTTTACCTATCTCTTTGCTTACATCTAGTGCTTTATTTAGCTTGTGCATAATTACTTTATGGATGGCGTTCTTCCTTGGTAATTATCCTTATTTCTTGCCTTTTTACAAGTATTAAAATGTTTTTGTAGTTATGAACTTATGCTTTTTTGGTCATTGATGAAGGTATAGTGTGATTTTGATACTCCTCCATGCTTCATCTCTTGTCTAGTAGGCCTAGTTTTAGAAATATTGATGAAAAATGACCAGTATTAGAGATTATGTGAGTGAGGGTTATCTTTGAACTACCTTAATGTTATTTTAATGAAATTTAGAGTGTCTTTAATTTTGCTACATCACCTTGTTTTCTTAGTCATCTTTTTTAAGCCGTTTATCCCTTTTCCAAGTAGAATCAGTGGTTTAGGTGAGCTACCAAGAGGAACTAACCTTCTCTAAAGGTTTAACCCCATCACAAGATACCCACATCTTGGAGTTGATCCCATTTTGTAGCCAAGAATGAGAGAGCCTAAAGAACCCTCTCACAAGGGTGTAATTTTGTGCTAGAATAGTTCTAACATGCCCAATGGGACTACTACATTATTCACTTCATTGAAGGGTTCTTAGTGTTACTCTTTAGTGCAATCAGCCTTTAGAGGAATTCTATAAGCATTAATGGTGACTCCATTAAAAAATCATTTGTTCAAGTAGTCTAAGTGCTCAAAATCAAAACCTTGGTATGTATACTCAAACCTTTTTCGATGAACATGCCTATTCTCTACCTCAGAATCACTCATATCAAGTTAATAACATTTATGTTTTTCCCCAAGTGGCCCTCAAGTAACATATCATACCTACCATGAATTTTTCCTCCCTCCCACCCCTAAATATGACCAAAATTAAACTCCTTGGAATTTAAATCAGTCCTCTAATCACACTTATCATGACTATGTTTATTTTGTTACATCCTTGTTAGGATTCAAATAAGCATTACCAAATTATATGGAGTTGGTAAGGGATATTGGTATGGGATTAGAAATTTTCTAGTTATCCCTATCCATTTTCTACAAGAGGCAAGAATTTATATTTAGTTGATCAAGAATAGGTGGTTAGTTTGTGAGGGTGAACAATGGGAAATTTATGAGAAGGAGAACATAGTGATGTTGATAAGCATGGTCCAGAGATTGGAGAGTGTTTTTATATCTTATGAATATCATCAAGCTGATTTAAATCAGTCATATATATCATTTACCTTCTAGGAGCCTCAATTTTAGCCTCTAAGAGCTTCAAATCAACCCCCTATCCAACCTTATCAAGGCCCATCCTTGTTAAGAATTAGATAAGTAATACTAGAATAAGGGAGAACAATCATGAAAATCAATAAGGAGGTTAAACTTGGACAATAATTTTCCATTCATTCCATGGAGGGTATAAGGATCTTTTTGCATGAGTTTTGGTGTATATGGGCATCCATTAAAGAAGGTGACTATCCACATGTTGAGAAATAAGATATGGAGTGGGTACTATCCATTAAAGAGGTGTTATATCATTGGTAAAGAGAACATATCAAACTAAAACAAATTATTTTACCCTCTCCTACACCTATACACACTCTTCCTCAAGATCATGAATCTATCCCACCATAGATCTCTCTCTATGCCAATGATCTTATTTATGTCATGCCTTCATTAGTGAGATGACTCTCTCCTAGGCCTATTAAATAACAAGAAGATAACAAGGTAGATGTACCCTATACGTTTCCCTCATGGAAATAATTCAAATAACATATAGATATGAAGGAGGAGGTATTGGTTGTGGTGACCTAAGAATCAGTGTTGGAGAAGGAGGAAGTTTTGGTTCAAAAATAAATTGGTTTATGCATATCTTAGCTCAATGATCTTTATTTTCAAGAGTATTATTCTCTTAAGTTACAAGAAATTTGAACCTCTTCACCCTCTCACCATGTCCCTCTTGGAGAAAGAAGTCATTTTCCCAAGGATAAAGAAGGAGAATGTAGTCATAGGTGAACCACAAGAGTAAAATACAAGTGTATATGATGAAGAGATCATAATAAGCATCCCACTTCATTTAGAAAAGGTAAAATCAGATTTGGACTAGCCTTCTTAGCATGGATTTGACATTAATGAATTAGAGCTTGAAGAGGACAATCTTTAAACTGACTATGGGGTAGACATTGAATGTACTATTGAATGTCTATTCTACATAGATGAAAAAGAGGATTAGAACCATGTGCTATAAGTTTGTCCACTTCAATATGAGGTGTCAATTAAAGATAGCCCTAATATGTTGGAGCTATAGGATGAAAAATAATACCTTAATTAAGACAATTTGATGTTTTATACCTTGGTTAGTTAAATCAACCCATATTCGCAATTAAAAAACAATATTAAATCTTGAGTGAGGTGGATGAAAGATCATCTCAATTGCTCAAGTGATATAGTTTAAGAAATGCACCAGTGAAGATCTTGAAGATTTGTGTCAATATTTCAATACCATAACCAAAGATTTTGAGGAGGCTAAGATACATGTCCTTCCAAAAAATTATAAGCATGATCAGTCCTAATTTACAAAAGAATAAGGTGGAAGAATATGGTATTTTTTATCCACTAAGGTAACAAAATACAATTGCTCTCAAGAACCTAAATGAAGTATTTTTCAAGGCTTTCTCAAGAGTGATGAGAAACATGAAGAAAATCTTAAACTAGTAAAGGATTTTGTCTACATTAGAGACATGTTTGTCCTAATTCATCCATTAGAGATCATGCCTAAAATATTGACAATCAAGCATCCTATCTTGCCAGGATTGATTCCTCACAATAAAGGTATTTTTAATCCTTGTTTATTACAAGTGAATGATGATAAAAGCTTCCCATTTGATCTAAGAGGAATGTACTTTTAAGTTTTAGTTGTACACATTGTATAGTCTTTTGCTTCTCTCCAATTGCCTTGTGCACATTTCCTAATTATTATGTGTTGCCCTTTTCTAAGTGCTTTGATAACATTGTTTTTTAATCTTTGGGTTGTCCTTATTATTTTTAGAGTTCCAATTATAAGATTTATATCATCATGATTAGTTAAAAACCAATTTGAGAAATACTTTTGTGACCCCATAAACTCAATGGATAGACTAAGGAAACTAGTCTTTTGCATAGATAGGCATGCAATCCCATGAGGTCACCAAAAATTTCAACAAAAATTGGCCTACATATGAAAAAATTTCTTGGATGTATCAGACCACTCTCTTAGACCATTTAGTGACTATTTGCCTCCATGACTAGTATCTTTCTAGCCCTGACTTAATGATGTAATGTAGAATTTTAGAAGGTCTTGGTGTGGTATGAGGAGATATGCATATTCTTAGTTTATTGGATGATCCAATGGTGGAAATATAATACAAACTTCATGGCCATACCTCATATTCCCTACACTCTATTGAAATACTTTAATAATTTTTAAGGTGAATTTGGAGATTTTAAGAAAAAGGCCTAAAAATGGGTCTTGAGCTACAAGTAAAGGATCTAGATGGTTTCTAAGGTGTTTTATCATTCAATGGTAGGAATGAGGTTTTCATAAATTTTTATATTTTCTAATATGTCAAAAATTATGTCTAATGAAGCCAATTTTCCTAAAAGACCCTCAAAAGTGCATTAGATGACTTGAAGGGTTTTTAAATAGAAATTTTTAAGTAAAAAGTGACTTTTTAAAAAAATCATTTTTTTTTTGACTTTATTCCTCCTTTTTATGTCATTTTTTCTAAATTTATACATGTTTAAGGCCGTTTCAAGTCATTTGGAGTGGAGGAGATGAGTTTTGGAGCAAAAAGATGCATTTTTTAGCCTTCTAAAGCTTTGGTTGAATAGGTTTTTGAGGGTTTTGCTTAGTATAAAAATTCATATATCATATTAATTAATCCATGATGTCACTAATATCCCCTTTTATGCCTCTAAAATCATATCCAATCATAAGAACTAGCAGAGGTAAGGAAAACCTATTGGTTTTAAACTAGGGATGAAATAGGTTTCCTATCATTAATGGAGATTAAAACACTTTAAAAGGTTTAAAGAAGGAATTAAATGTCTTCTAAATTATTAAAAATCTTTCACAAGTGTTATATTACATATATAGGCTTTTAGTTCTTCATGCTAAGGAAAAACCATTTTGATGTAGTCTTAGATAGCTCTAGGAGAGCCTTAGGTTTTCACTTGGTACAATCAGGAGAAAGAAATTTGGGCCAGAATATTTTGGGAATTAATATTTAACCTATTTTTCTTCCACTTTTTGGTATTGGTTGTCTGGTTCATCTCCCCATCTTTATGAATAATTGCTAACAGTGCAGGGGTGTTTAGATGGCCTATTCATCCAGATAGGATCCAAGTTTTATTTTGTTTCTTTACTTTAGAATTCAATGAGGAATATTTTTTTTAGGGTATTTATTTCAAGGTCAAATTGGACCTATTCCAATTGGTTTAATAATGTAAATCCTTCTATTAAGGTTCTTGTGGAATAAAACTTGTTTCTTATGTTGTCCTTGTGAATGGTCCATTCATCTTCAAGGGTTCTAAATTCAATGATTAAATCATTTCATACCTCATTCATCCAATCAAATATTCATAATCCTCCATATTAATAATAATCTCCTTTGGGATTTTTTTTGGTGAGGTAGTCTCTTTAACAAGGTATAGCTTAGCTAATGAGTTTTAGAGATTGAAAACAACCTCGTGAGGTTAGCATAATCTTATCAAGTATAGTGCCTAGATAAGTATAATTTAGTCTTGGAAAGTATTTAAAATGAGGTTCAAGGGGCCATAATCTCTTAGGGTACCAAAGAGAACTATAAGATCTAGTAGTGTACCTTCATCTCCAAACTTTGGTGAACAAGTCAAACCTATAGGTTATGATCATGGGACTGTAAATAATCATGTGTGAAAATTAATAAAACTAAACTTACCTCACTACTTCATCCTATCATCAATTTATCACTAGATGGAGAGATCAATTGAACACCTTCATGGAATCCTTGGTAGGTGTTAAGGTCAAACAACCACCTACAACAGTCATATGGAGTAGAGTTATAATGAAATAAGAGATTGGTTATGAGAGATAACTCAAGGTTTATATAACACAACATATATCATATAAATAAACTAAGGTTAATAATCTCATGGAAGTTTTATTATCTCATGAAATTGGTTAGTAGGTCAAGTGATGACAAATGATATAGATAAATCTCCACCTACAATAGTCACATAGAGTAGGTGTCACAAGAAGTTTTGATGGGTTTTAAGAGCTCAATCAAAGTGTTCAAGAATGTCAAGTGATGTCACATCATCCAAACCAAGATAAAATTGAAACCATAGAATATTTCCATTATCAAGATTTAGTTTTGATATAGAAGCAACATTGTAAAATTCTTATTAGCAAAGATTAAGGTATTTTTGAGTTGTTTAATATAATTGGATGTCTTACTTCTATGGTTATTCAGACCTCCTTGTGGTGATTTGATGCTTCCTAAAGTTAATTATAGGTTATAAATGGTAAATAAAGGTATAAAGACATATTTTTTCCTTATTACTAACCTCTCACTTATCATCAATCCATACGCAGGGAAACATGAATGACCTACAATAAACACTCACAAGATTATCAAAATTTGATGGAGGAGTCTCTTGAAGATCAACAAGTATGTGATAAATACTTGTGAAGCATTATAAACAAGGTCCAATTTTGATGTAAATTATTAACCCTTATTTATTTAATATACCTTTTATACCATACTTGGATTATATATACACTAGGGTCTACAAGCTTCTTAAAATCTAAGTTATGGAATGAAGCTTAGGGTTTTTACTTTAAGTGAGTATGGATAGTGGAAGGGCTAAAAGTAGGTGATAAATACATATAGGTTGATTTATTAGAAACCTAATATATATTTCCATAAAACCACTATCTTGTACTCTCTCAAATGCACACATACAACCATCCTTCATTGGCTTAGTCAGTGGCATGAAGTGGAAGAAATTCTTGGTACAAGAATGAGTAAAGCAAGTGGTGGAGTCTAGGAAAGGATAAATATAAGGTTTCAAGAATATGTATGAGGATCATGTGTTCACCTAGGTTACCACCTCACACACTCCATAATGATGATCTCAGTCTATACACATAGTTATCCCTCACCTATAGCTATCTTGTTTTTCACTTCAATCACTAGAGCTAGCTATCAATGAGGTTTCAAGGTAGATTTTATGGTTAAAATTATCTTATACTCTCTCAAGACATAAAGAAGAATTAAAAAGGTTTTAAGACATCTTGATAGAATCTTATATTGTAAAGTGATTTTCCTTAACCCCAAATGCTTACTCATAGCCATCATTGTTTGGCTTGGATAGTGATAGAAGCTTAAGGTTGTAAGTGGTCAAAGTCTCCAAGGACCAAATAGAATGTGAGTAAAATAACTTCAAAACAAGTATATTGATTATATTCTATGCAGTTTTAAGTCTTATCCTACTATGTACTCCATAATTTTTTACTTGATATGTATAAGGTAGAGTGTTAATCTATATCCACCTTGTCTTGGCACTAACAAGTGAAAGTCAAGATTGTTATCATGAGAGATCAATTTTGAGAGGAGTAGGTGGAATGTTTTTAAGAAGGTTAAGTACTTGAGATATCTGAAAAAGACTCCTTAATACAATATTACAATCTTGAATGACTAATATCAACACTTAAATCCATACTAAAGAGGGTAAGACCAAAGTTAACCTTCAAAGAGAAGTTTGGGGAGTTGAGGAGAAAATTGGAGTATTCAATAAGACTTATAGATATTTGAAGACTTTTATCAAAGTTAGTGGAGTGTGACATCATCTTCCTCAAATAATTTTTGTCCTCTAGTGCCTTTTTGGGCTAATGGGAGAGATTGAGCACATTTTTGACCTTGGAAGGTTAATTTTCTAAGAGAGGAATAGTGCTTAAGTAATTTGAATGTTATTGAGACTCCATGGAAAGTGGTTGAATTACATTTATTAAATTCTGAGAGATTTTTTTCCTCTCCCTCCCCTTTTCTCCTCATTTGTAAAGATATACTCTAAATTAAAAAGGCAAAACCCTATCAAATTTTGTAAAAATAGCCTTTTGAAGTAATAAGACACTTATTTTACCTATCTTTGCTTACATCTAGTGCTCTAGTCAGCTTGTGCATGATTAATTTGTGAAGCGGTGTTATTCCTTGGTAATTATCCTTATTTATTTCCTTTTTATAGGTGTTTTTAGGTTTGAAATTGTTTTTTTTTATTTGTTAATGAAGTTATAGTGTGAATTTGATACTCCTCCATGCTTCACCTCTTATCTAGTGGGTATAGTTTTTAAAATATTGATGCAAAATGACTAGTTTGAGAGATTGTGTGAGTGAAGTTTATCTTTGAACTACCTTAATATTAGTTTCATTAAATTAGGAGTGTCTTTCATTTTTGTGCATCACCTTATTTGTGTTTTTAGTTATCCTTTACAACCCTTCTATCTCTTTTCCAAGTAGAATTAGTAGTGTATGTGAGCTACCAAGAGGAACAACCTTCTATAGAGGTTTAACCTTGTCATAAGATACCCATAGCCGAGGGTTGATCTGATTTTTTATCCAGGAGTGAGAGAGCCTAAAGAATGTGTTGAGGTCAACATACCCCCATTTTTGAAAAATGAGAACCCTTATTCAAATTTTGCAAATTGTGATTTAAATTAGAAATTCAACTTGATCAAAATACATTATTAAATATCATGTGTTGATTTATCTTACATTAAAATGTTAGCACATAATCTTTATTTGATCTTATCTAATATTGCTAACATTTGGCCCATGTGTTTCCATCTTATAGGATCAATGGATCTTCATTATAATTAATAAATATTCATGACTTTATGCTTTAATGTTAATATGACCCTTTATTGGTCAATTAATATGGTCCCATTTGAATACAAGTTTAAATGATGTTTAAAACCTTCATTTAAATTATTTTAGCCTAACTTCTTAATAAAATGGATTCATATTTTTGATGGGTTATTTTATTCTATTTTAACCTTATGTTTAATTTGAGATTAAGTTTTGATTAATTTTATTAATTTATTAATACTTTAATCTAAGATTTATGCTAAGACTTTACATGTTTAGAGCCCTTATTTTTTTATTTGTAGGTACAAAAGAATGCAAGGCTACCAAGTGTCAAAGCCTTGCTTGATCATATCAAAGATCAGTAGTATGCGAGTGATTCCCTAAAGTTAGAAAGTCAAATTTACCTAAATCAAGATTGATGGTACATATTCTTACATATAAATTATGATCAATGATCCACATTGAAGCTTAAGGTTAATAAGTAAAGATAAAAGATTGATGACATGTGTTTAATTTTGTAAATGAAGATCTAATAGTGAGCATGAATTCAATATGTCAAAGGATCCTAAGATTAAATGTAATGATGACATGTTTCATTCTTATGGAAAATTAGATGCATATCAATGGCCCCCATTTGATTTAGTTAATAAATATGATATCAATAACCGATGTTTAATCTTATGTTTAGCAAGTTAATGGTGTGTATTTGATCATGTAGACCAAAGATCGATGGCTTGCATTCAACATTGTAAATGGATATCAATGGTACAAATCAAGTAAATAAGTTAATGAGCCCATATTACATGCTAGGATTTCATATGTTGTAAGATAATTAACTAGATAAAGATTGGCAGTAGGGTACATAGAAGGCACATGGAGATACCAAGTGTCACAATCTTAGAAACCCAAATAAAAGATCAATGATCGCATTAAAAGTCAAAGCTAGGAGACTTTTGAGGAGATCGATAGAGAGAATTTAATAAAATTTCTAGGAGGCACAAGATGAATATATATGTCCAAATTGATAATGGTCATGTTTAAAAATTAAATAAATAGTGTGGCAAGGAGATGCCACATAGGCAGACATGTTAGATCAAAATATTTTATGGACCCAAGCATGTGAAGGTATAAATATGATTTGGGTCACCAAAGCATATAATTAAAACTCATATTCCACCATTAAATCTTATTTAAACCTCTAGTAATCCATAATATGGATGGAAATCCCTAGAATTGATCCTAAATTCACTATTTTAAACTAGAAAAGAGAGCTTAGTAATCAAAGTTGTTCAAATATTTTAACTAGATAGATAGAAGAGTTGAATTATAATTTACAAGAGGAAATTTTAATAAAGATTATATAAATGGTTGCCTATGGACCTAATTCAAATAAAGTGGTTGAATTATACTTGTCATAAAACATAGAGGGTAGAGTATTCAAAGACATAGATTTGTGGCTTCTTCATTAAACATAGGAGATAATAATTGCTCAAGATTATTTTGGACCATTGAGAACTAGGTAATTTTAACCAAGGAAGAGGAGAATTTATTCCAAATTAAAATACTATATTATTACATCATGCTAATTAATATGATATAACTCCATTACAATACTACCAAACTAGAGGTATTATACTGTATCGATATCCTAAGTCCTATTTTTAAAGATGCTAAAATTGACAAGGGTATGATTATCCATGAACCTAGTTTGAGGAAAATAGAATACTTATCTCCTATTGATTTTGAGTCCTATTATAAGTTACCTAGGCCCCAAATAAACCTCCCTCAATTAATGAATAGGCCTAGAAACATACCATGATGGGCATCTTAGGTAAATGGCTAGAAGCTAATAACAAGGTCATTGTAAACCTAAATAATAAAATCTTTGTGAGCTACCTCAGACCAAGAGTCAGAATGGTTATGACCATGTTGAACAATTTATAAGGATTTTCACATACTACACACATGGAACCAATATGGGTGCCTATGGTATATTTCATTATAGAAGAAATTTTAGTACCTCCTTTAGGTGAAATCATCAGTATTTCCTTAAGTAGGTAGATATTTGGTATTAAGACAATGAAGAGAAATGAATTCTTCATGATGTAATATCTATTAGATTCCCTATGTACCACCACTAAGATTCCTAACAAAATAGAATTGTCTCTAAATGGCACCCATATTGTGTCCCAATATTATTCAAAATTACATATTTATAAGTATAGGGACCATATCCAATTTATCTATGATTGTGTATATCCTGTATTGAGCCAAGCCATCAATGGTATCCCCATGATGAGGATAAGTCCTTTGATCAAGAATTCCATTGATAAAATAAGTGGTATCTAGCTATATCCTAATTATACCATTATTAAAATAGAGGAAACTCAAAGTGGCCCCCTTAAATTGTCAGTACATGTGCCTGATAAGTTTGTAGAATAAGAAGTTGCATATCAATTATTCAATGAAATAGATGGGATATACAAAACCAAGAGGAAGGGGATTCTCCATGGTTTTCCCATGATAATTAGCAAAACCATTTTTAGATAATGGGAATATTGAAGTTGTTTCAAAATATAGGCTTTTTTCAATTTACATATAGATGCTCATAAATAGTGGGATCCCTGTGGTAGAGTAAAAGAACACTTGAAGAACAAAGGCATTCTGGTTGTGTCTTATGATCATGAATCTAGTGCATTTGACTTTGTGTACACTAAGGTAACCACTTATTATGAATTTTCTAGAAGGATAAAATAACATAATATAAATCTTGAATCTAGATTATTAAGAGATCAAAAAATGGAAGATAGGTGGTAACTTGGTCCCAAAAAATATCATTTATTATATTTTAATCCTTCTAGGTTTTCCCAAACTAATATACAAATAGAACATGGGCTTGAATAAAGGAGACCAAGTGAATTTACTTCAATTTACTCATTCCCTAAGCCTTCTATAATATCAAAACAATATTTTTCTCAATAGTAGGTTCACACGATAGCTTTGGATCCATAGGAATCTATTGAAGATGCATTGATAATTTTTTCCTTGACATATGAATCAGACATTAATGCATAGGAATAAAAGGTTAAGGAATATAAAAAGGAAAAGATAAAAAATAATTCATTAGACTTAATAGTTATTGATCCTTCCAAGAGGATAGCTAAGACTTCAATTGTCTGAAAAGCAAAGAAAGCTAAAGTGGCCATCACACCACCTTTGAAGGATATCAACTTGTTTAGTGAGGATAATTCGATATATGGGCTAGCCATACCTGAATGGTTCATATATGAACCAAGGATGGAGAAGTTTCTTATTTATTATCACCTATGGGCTCTAGTAAAGACTGTAGGCATCCCCTTACAACAAGATTTGAAGCCTTAGATCCTAGCATTGCAAAATGAAGAAGAAATGATACTTTCCACTCCAAGTTAATCAACTGACATATAGGTAGAGGTCCTAATCAAACATGTGTCCTAGTATTTAGTTAGGGTTATATATGATCTAATTACTACATGCCTACAAAGAGTTACTAAGGTAGTTTCCATGGAAGAAGGTCAAGAGGTTATACATCAAAGGGTTGAGCTTTGGTTCATTTAACCTAGAAGAAAGAACAAAGAGAAGGGAAAGATCCCATATTTGAAGAGGATGTTCTAGATATAGCTCAATCCTAAGAAGAAAGGTTAAAAGATACAATCAAAGGGTTAAAACAAGAAAATAAGAATCTAGAAGAGTAATCCATTTCATCAGTTCCAGTAGATATTGTTAATAATTTTGAAGCAACTATCTATGATACATTCAATTCTTTGAAAATAATAAGGTCCAAATTGGACATGGTGAGCAAACAATATGCCATGGCTCTGAACCAAGTCAATTAATGGAAAGGTTTAGATAATAAAGTAGAGGAATTGATCGAGATACTGATAGAAGGCTAGATTTCTAAACTTAAAACAATCAACCTATCATACTTGAATATGGATATGATAATTTTGATGGGGAAATTCAAGGACATGAATAAGTGGTCTAAAAGTATGGAAGGTCTCTCAAGAGATTTCAAAAAATTAGAAGGTAGTATGATATAGATATTATGAGGTTTCATTAAGGATCCAACCATCACTAGTAAAATAGGCCTAATAAGTGATGGAGAATTCCAGCAAAGAGCTACTGAGTTTATTAATCAGGTTAAGGATAGAAGGGCACCATAGGGGCTGATAATCAATGTATCTTGGACATGATTTTATTAATAAATGAGATGATTATTGATGTTAGGATCATCCAAGAATCCATGGATAGGATAGATGAAATCTTTAAAGATTTAATAGGGAAAATAGAGGATTTATTCATAGAATAATCATTAATATTAGGTTGATTGATGAATAATATGACAAGTCCATGAAGATTTTGGCATAAAATCAAAAGGCTATAGCTATAGGGGCACCTCAAAGTCAACTTAATTGACTTAGAATATTATTTTATATAAAAATGTGTACATCATTTATGAAAAAATATACTATTTTAGCATGTGCAACTTGAAATGCATGACTTATAAGTTAGTTATATTTGAAAAGTGTCATTGGTTCTAGAATATTTATAAAAGGACATGTGTCCTTGACACTTATTTGATTCTCATTTGATAATGAATAACTGAAATACCCATAGGTTGATCTTTTAACCTATAAAAGTGGGTGTTATCATTGTAAAAAGGGAGGAAGTTTTTAGAGCAAAACTTTTGTGTAAATTTTGGAGAAAGTAATACAAGCAAGAGAATTCTAAAAATATTGTCCTATTTTTTGTTTGTTTGTTTGTTATGATGGCTACTTCCTCAAATCTCTATTGTGATGTTTAGATTTGAATTTATTTTATGAATTTTAGATGTGCATATATTAATGCAGCTGTTAATTTGAGTTTTATGCTAGGTTGACTAAAGGTTGTTAGATTTATTTTAATATCATTGATTTTATTGAAGATGTGCAAATGCAATTTTCTTTTTTAAGTAAATATTTAAAGTGAAATTGATTTCTAATTTGTATATTTCAAATATTCTTAGACATTTACCTAGTATATGATAGGATCTATAATATTTAGGAATTTCATGTCATATGTTGGTTTGAAGTTGCATGTATTTGATGAAATGAAACCTTTGTCAAATGTCTATATTTAAGGATAGAAGCATCTCTCTTTTTTCCCTACCCTACCTATTTTCTCATTTTTTGATCAAATCATTGTAGTTTACTTTTTCATTATAAATATTCATGCTAGATTAGAGTTTTAAGCTTTATATTATGATCATTATTCACAAGATTCATCTTTCACAAGACTTTAGGACCATGGTTACTCCCAATAACCACTTGCATAATCATTTTTGTGAAACAGTCAAATAGCTTGGCCGCTACTCCACAAATCTCAAGATCACAACTAGTAACTCATGTAAAATATTCTTTGAATATTTAAATGAGAAGTGTTTTCAACACTATGATAACCTTATGATACACTTACATGCATCAGCAAAAACCTCTCATAAGGTTGAAATATTGTGCTACAATAGGTCCAATCAAGTGTCAAAGTGTGTATAGATTAAGCCATCATACAGAGTTAGTTTCAACAACATGGCCCCTTACATGGAATAGTTCACATTATCAAACTAAGTGAAGACTATAATACCAAGACCTAGTACATTTAGACCTTAGGGGGTATTCTATTCATAGGATCTCCCTCATGTAGGTGTGGCTAGGGATTAACAACCCATTTATCTAATTATTGGTTGCATGTCAAACAAATCATCATGTTTTGGCACTATAATTAGGGCCTAATTTGAAGTTAAAACACTTATTTTTTAAAAAATTAAGCCTAAAACACTTATGTGTTGTTTCTTAGCCAGTCCCATAGCGTTAACATGGCTAGGTGGATGTAGTTTTCTAGTAAACACCCCAGTACTCATTCATGACCTACCTAAGAATCTTAGTTCATTTTACCTAAAATACACACCTGAAAGGATTCTATTAGTAGAATAACACATTTAGGCATTCAATCATGCCATTGTTAGAACTCATATCAAACATAAAAATATGGTTTGTCACTTGTTTCCTTATTATTTAAATAAGGATGTATATGGATGGTACATTGAACTACCAAATGGATGTATAACCACATGGGTTAATTTTAAATGTTTATTCCTAAGAAATTTTAGAGATCCCATCAATCTTATTACCCTATACCATGACTTTGTTACATCCTATAAGGAACCTAATGAATCTTTAAGTGCTTTCAGCCAACACTTTCATCAACTATATATGGGTTTGAAAGACACTTTCCTAAAGATTGAATTAGTATCAATAGAATTATACCTCATAGTGTTTTTTCCCCTCAATGCTATGTTTTTTTGAAAGAATCATTTATCTCTCACATCCTTGGCATTAACTTATTAAGCATCTTGCACCATTGAAGAACAAGCCATGTCTCATGATCAGAGTATTGATTTTTCTTAACCATTGAGATAATTGAATGATCATCCATAACATTATTCAATATTCTTTCATATGAGTCATCCCATCAACAAAGTTGTGCCATATAATGATAAATTTCCCTTAGCATTACCTTAGATTTGATATCAAGTAACTCCCCTATATTGAATGAATACCCTACTTTTTTCATTAATGTGTATAATTTTATTACTTAAATATGCAATCAAAAGGATGTTTTTATTGATTTCAATAGTCAAATGTCTTTTGATAATCATACTAATAATGTGACATTAATTTTATTGAGTTACCAAAAAATAATGCATGGGATAATCCTTGAGAGTAGCGATGATGAGTCTAATGATGAGGAAAAATATAATATATTGAACATCATGATAGCACATGATCAAATAAAATATGATCTACCTACTCGGGAGGGTGAATCACAAGTTTCTTGTAATCATCCTAAATACTAACTTAATGGATTGGTTCCATTAGACTAGGAAGATGCATGTTATGTGCTTGAATCATTCTTGTCATGTATTATTTCCTTTCCAATGGAAGAGATGATTTAAGATTATAAATAGATTAATAGTAGTTGTCTCTCTTTTTGTCCATAATTAGAAATGAGTGATATTGAAGAACAATCTAAATATGAAGTGGGTTACCCACATGAAATAAGTGTATTGGAGGGACTCAAAATTGAATAACTCCCACTTCTGAAAAACCTTATATTTAAACCAATTATCATCAGCTTGAATAATGCAATCATGGACAAAGGAGGTATGTTAATGCAAATTAAAGTTGAAAGTGCACATCTTCAATCCACTACTTTTCATACCTCATCCATGAAAGATAAATCAAGGAGATCAATGGCATGGGAGATGTGATCATATGAATTTTAAAATAGAGAGGAGGTTAGATCAAGTGTTAGTTTCAAAAAATAATGAAATCAACACACTAACATGCGAACATCTCTAATACTAGATCTTAGGGGGAGAGTTATGGATAAAATATAAATTAAAACCCAACTAAAATGCAAATAATAATAAATCTTTACCTTCCTTGAGAGATCCAAGTGATTTTTTCATGGCTTATTTGGTTTATACTAAAAGATTCTTTGGTAATGGAGTTTCCTTTACTCATTCTCTCCTTGGCACAATTGTGGCTTGTAGCTTGGCTTATGCTTGATGGACTGGCTTAATATTTTGGAATTATAATACTATTTCTTTCAAACTTGTTATAAAACCTGCATTATAACTATATAATATCCAAGCTCTCAAAATGAAGAGGTAAAGGCTTGTATTTATAGGTTTAGAAACTAACCCCAACCCAAGGTGAGTTAACGTGTAGTTTAAATATGGAATGGGTTAAAACCTAACCTATGTGAGTTAATTAACCCCAATAGAGTTAAAATGTGTCAAGAATTAATGAATTTCAATGAATAGGAATGGGTGAGATATTTTGATATATTTGCAAAGTTTTGACAACTCACAAAAGGTAATTATGAAAAAGCTATGATATTCTTAATTTTTGAATTTTCATTTTTAATAATTCATTAATTACACATGGATAATTTAACTAGGCATTTAATCAGGTTTAGCATTTTAATTAATTTTGCTTAGGATTTTTAGCATTTTCAAGATTTTATTTATGTCCATATGCCCCATTTAATAGGTTTATAGGCCAAAGCACATGTTGTGATGTTGTAGGATGATTAGAGATGAATACATGAGAGGTTTTTATTGCTTATAGTAGGATACCCCAATTAGGTATGTCTTAATGGGATTCTAATCTTTGATGAATGATGCATAATAAAATTTGGGACATTCTATGATTCTTAGGCTTAATTTTCAATGGTCGATAAGAATTAATCTGAAGTCCAGTTGAAGGCCATTGATATCCAGTTTTAGTTGTTTATAATTTTCCTTAATTTGAGAATGTGTTACAATCTCTAAGAATAGTAACATATTCTTAAAGAATGAAATGTTCATCTATGCTTATGAATTTAATGGTAAAGGATGAATTATAAGTGCCCTTTTGAGGGAGCAGTTAGTAAAGGGGTCAATAATCAGTCCCTCGAAAGGAGGAAATGATTGGACCAAAAAGATAAAATGGGGTGGAAGGGACTAATTTGCCCATAGGTGGTTATAATTAGTGTCATATGGAGCTGTCCTAATTAGGGTAGGCAACTAGGATGATTTGGCCACAGATGATTATAATCATTAGCATAGGTGGGATAAAAAAAGGTAATGGTTTTCCCAAAAGGTGGTTATAATCATTAAAAAATGCTTAGGGTAACAAGATACTCATTTGACCAATGAGATGGGGGTGAGTTGGTAAAAGAGCTTGGTTATTAAAATCTTCACCCAAGTTCAAATCTCAAAATGGTATTGGAGGCTAGTTGTGGTTGTTTCAATTGTATTAGTTTGGTTGTGGCCATTCATTGGTATTGGTTGGTTATGGCCATTTCATTGGTATTAGTGTGACTATGGACATTATTTGGTATTGGTCAGTTGTGTCCATTGATGGTATTGTAACCAATTATTTCTCTAGTCAAAATCTTTGTATATATCTAAAAAAACAAGAGACTCATTTGCTCAAAGGCAGTTATAATCAGGAAAAGGGAAAATAATGATTTTCCCATAGGTAGTTATAATCATTGGTAGGATAAAAACATGCCCCAATTGGGTGGATAGAGATCATGGTTTTCCCAAAGTTGGTTATAAGCATTATCACAATGAAAACATGCCCCAGTTGGGGAGAAGAAAGAGAATGATTTTCACAAAGGTAGTTATAATCATCAACCCTCAAATGGATGGAAACATAATGAATTTCCCAAAGGTAGATAAAATCATTGGTAATGAAAGTGGGATAGTGTACAATGATTTGCCCAAAGTCATTTATAAGAATTGTACCTCAATTATGGAAAATAGGATATGGAAAATGATGGCAAATTGAAATATAGGAGAAAGATGAGTTAGATAATCTGATATTAGGGAGATGCTCATCCAAACTAGTAAGGAGGAAAATCCTTTCATTATTTAATTACTCTATTTAGGATATGATTTATATTATATTTGGAATGTTATTGGTTCCAAGGAGATATATCATTATGTCATTATCATATAGACTCTCAGAGCTTATTTTTGTTATAGCATGTGATGGTAGGCATCATGATAGAACACCATGATAACTTGGTCTAAATATGCATATGAACTGACACATGATCTAATACTCAATGAAAAATAATGTACCAATGATAAAAACCATGATGAAAATGCTATATATGATTATGGATGGATTTAATAATAATGCAAAAAGAATCACCCAATGAACACACATAGATTGAATCTAGGCACAATAACAATAAAGTAAATAAATAGGCAAATAAACAAAACACCTAGAAAATAAAGAAAGAAAATAAAATAAAGAGAAATATAAATTTAAAAATGGTTAATTACAATGTTAGAATAAACAAATTGACAATGAAAATTGCCCCTAGATGATAAGAGATAACAAAATAAACAAACAAAATGGGGGAAGAGAAGAAAAGGAAGGGGGTGGTTGACCTATCTCCATATGCACTAGGTAAGTGGGCATTGCCTACATAGTTTCATAGATGCAATATCCAAAAAATATTCAGGCCAAATGTAGTTCTCCTAGGATATGGTATAGAAGAAAATGATTGATAAATAAAACATGATGGATGTTATATAAGATTATAGAATTGAACTTGATAAATGGCCAGAGTATGGGATAAAAGACCAAAAAGGATGGGGAAACTAAATGACAAGTGGTTTCTTGTGAGATAGCTAGGGATCCTAGAATCCTTAAGGAAAAGAAGTGGTCAATGTTTTTTATATTTTCTAAAATGGTTTTACAAATGTTTTTAGAATTTTTGAAGCTTCTCAACTCAATCGATAATGATGATACACTAGATGGTCCAAGCTCACAAAACAATGAGAGTGTTAAAACTTAGAAGATTGCTCATAAAATAATGAGAGCATTCAAACTTAAATAATTTATCACAAAATGGAGAAAACATGGAAAAGGGTGACTAATTTGACCTCAATGTAAATTTATTATCACCTACATAGTCTCAAGATGAAACCTCAAGTCACTATAGTTCCACCTTACAGCATAAGAATCTGACTAGTGTAGTACCAATTCAAACAAAATAAGCAAAGTCAATAAATGGCATAGTATGGTGAATGCATGAAAAACAAGTTTTTCCCCTAATTTGAATATAGGCATTTATAACTAGGAAACAATGGCATAATTAAATGATACTAATTTTCCCATAGGTAATTATAATTAGTATCAAGATGATGGGATACTGATTTATCCAAAGGCAGTTATAATTAGGTACACTTGGTATTATAATGGAACAAGAAATGAAGTATACAACTACCAAACCACTATCATACTACTCTAAAATATGAAATATATCTATAATACTTGAAATAATTGTTGAAACTAATTTTAATCTTTATATTGAAAGTGGCTATGTAACCAATGGAATGGAACTAAGGTCAAATAGCTAGGTAAGGAGATAAAAACAACTTAGTCAAAATGAAAAGTATGGTAGAATGGAAAAGTGATATAATGGTATGGTACAAAGAATAAAATTGATATTATGGTAAAATTTAAATGGTCCTCATAGATAATACACCAAGTCACTTAAGATAAGTAATGCTTGACATGTATAATTTTTATCGGTTCATCAAGTTCATCTCTATCTAGTGTAGCGAGCTTGTATGCTCTACCACCATAGTTTGCAACAATGATGAAAGGGCCTACATTATTTGGTTTGAATTTTCCTTTATGTCTCTTCTCGACCATGGTATTCTTTTGGTTTGATTTAAGAATAAGATCACCAAGTTTAAATTCTCTATGCTTAATGCACTGATTGTAGTGGCCATGAAGGTAGTTCTAGTATGTTTACAAATTATTTACTACGGTCAATCATTTCTCATCAAGTAACTCTATCTCTTATAGGTGAGATATGTGATAGTCGTCATCATCCAAGACATGTTTCAAATATATGTGCAAATAAGGTAGCTCAACCTCAATGGAATAATGGATTCAATGCCATAAATGAGTATGGAGTGGATCTTGTTGGAATATAGTGATTGGTATGGTATGCCCAAAGGGCATAGAATATTTGGAGGTGTCAATCATGACTAGCATCATTGACAATATTTTTAAGGATGTTGACAATGGTTTTGTTAGATGATTCCTCCTGGTTATTACTTTATGGCTAATATGACATGTCAAAATGTTGTTTAATATTATAATTTTGATCAAGGAATCCAAGAAGGGTGGTTAGATCATATTTTAGCTTCACAATGAAAATGAAATCAAGATGAAAAATAAACACACTAACATGCATAACACTATATTGCCTAGATCAAAGGGAGGAGCATGGTAAAGAAACACAAATGAACAAAGCCAAACTAAAAATGGAAATAACTCACATAATTCCTTACCGATTCCTTGAATTCTCCAAGATGTCTCTTCATTTGGCTTACTCAGATTATGATCAAGAAGTCTTCATCAATGGGGCTTAACTATCTCCATCTCCTCTTGGCACCATGGTTATCCTAGATTTTGTATTTGATATGGCTTGTTAGATTGGCTTGGCTCAATTTTGTTATTATAACACTATGTATTTGTTGTATGCCCTAAATCTTGCATTATAACATTACTATGTCCAAGCTCTCTAAATGGAGAGGCAAATGCTTATATTTATAGGTTTTAAAATCAACTTGGAATGAGTTAAATCCCAACTTAGATTTGCTTAATTAACTCTAGTAGAGTTAAAAGGTTTCCAAACCTCATGATTAGCATGGAATTGGTGTGCTTTGAGATATTTTGTAGTTTGGACAACTCACAAAAGCTAATGATTACATCTAGGATATTATTTGATTTTTGGATTTCCTTTTTAATAATTCATTTAATTTCTCAAGGATAAATTCACTTGGGACTTTTATTAGGATTTTAATGTTAATTAATTCCTTTTATGGCTTTTAAATATTTTCTAAGTTTTGATTTAATTGATTTGGAAATTTGTTCTATTTAATTGATTTTTGGGCCAGTTGATTTAATTGTATGTGATGAAGACAAATTTGAGATGTTTAGAAATTCTTATACTATATGTTCAATGTTTGGTAAGAATTGATCTAAAGTTGGGTATAAATCCATTGGTGGCCACTTTTAGGTGTCTATAATTTTCTCCTATTTGGGAAGGCATTACAAGCTATAAGCATAGTAACATCTTCTCAAAGAATAAAAATGTTCTTTGTGCTGATGAATTCAATGGTAATAGATGAAATATATGGTTCCCCATTGAGGGAGAAATTGGTAAAAGGGTCAAATAATGGTCCCTTGAAAGAAGGAAATGAGTGGACCAAATAGATGATAACACAATGATTTACCCAAAGGTGGGTAGAATCATTGAGAATACAAGTGGGATAGTGTACAATGGTTTGCCCAAAGGTGGTTATAATCATTGTACCCTGATAGTGGAAAATATGATATGATAACACAATGATTTTCCCAAAGTTAGTTAGAATCATTTATAATGTAGGTGGGATGGTGTATAATGGTTTGCCCAAAGGTCGTTATAAACATTGTACCCTGATTATGGTAAACATGATTAAGGGTTGATGATGGCAAATATGATGATGAAAAATTGATATAGAGGATAAATATGGACTAGGATAACCTTCTAGTAAGGAGATGCTCATCCAAAATAACAAAGGTTCAAATTCTTTCATTGTTTAATTATTCTATTTGGGATATGATTTGGAGTAGATCAATATTATTATTGGTGTTGGTGCTAAGGAGTTATCTATATTGTATTACTGTGTAGACATATTAAATCTAATTTTTGTTGTATCGCATGATAGTAGACATCATGATATAACACCATGATGAATTATCCAAAATATGCATAAGGACTGACTCTTGATATCTAATACTCACTTGAAAGAAACACATCAATGATAAAAACCATGATGACTATGTTGACATATGAATATGGATGGATTCAAGAATAAGTGCATAAGGAATCACCTAATGAATGAACATAGACCTGAATCAAGTCAATGGTACTTAAATCAAACAAATAGGCACACAAGAAAACAAACAAACAAAACATAATGAAAAACAAATTAACAAATGCTAGTCAATCATAATGTTAATACAAAAAACATGACACAAATAAGATGGCAAACATTTCCCCTAGAAAATAGGTGACAACCTAACAAACAAGATGGGGGAATAGAATAAAAGAAGGGGTGGTTGAGCTTTCTTCATATGCACTAGATAAGTGGACCCTACCTACATAGTTCTGTGGACATGATATCCAACAAAAACTTCATACTGAGTGTAGTTTTCCTAGGATATGGGATATAATAAAATGATGATGTTCAAAAACAAACATGATGGATGTGATATAAGAATAGTAATTAACACATAAAATGGTGAGAGTGTGGGATAAAAGGCCAAAAAGGATGGAGAAACTAAGTGACAAGTGATTTCTTGTGACTTAGTGAGGATTCCTAGAATCCTTAAGGCAAATAAGTGGTTACTATTTTTGGTTTTTCTAACTTGATTTTCAAATGCTTTTGAAATTTTGGAGTATCTCAATTGAATCAAGAATGACAAGATACTAAATATTACAAGCTTATAAAATGGTGAGAGCATAGATAAATTGAAATGTTACTCATAAAATGGTGAGTGTGTATGTAAAAAGGGGGATATATCTAACCTAAAAAAGTATTGATCACTACTCACATAGTCCCAAAATGGCCTCAAGTCACAGTAGTTCCACCTAACAGTGAAGGAATCTAACTAGTGTAGTAACCATTCAAACAAAACATGCATAGTTGGCATAATGGCATAGTATGACATATGAATGGCAAAGTTAGTATGTCAAGGCATATTAACAAATGTTTCCCCTAGTTTATTTATGGGTGATTATAACTAGGATACAATGGATCAGATCAATGATACTAATTTTCCCATAGGTAGTTATAATTAGTAGCAAGATTGGTGAGACACTAATTTTCCCATGTAAATGGATATAATCAAGTTCACATAAATAAACATGATTATAATGAAATAAGAAATGAAGGATACAACTACCAAAACTTTGTCATACTACTCTAAAATACTACCATTGTCTAGAATTCTTATAACAACTATTGAAACTAATCTAATTCTTCATGCTGAAAGCATGAAACCAATGGATGAACCAAGGTCAAGTGGGATAGGTGGGGAATGATAAAAACATGTTAGTTTGATAGATAAGGAATGATAGGATGGATGAGTGATAGGCTAAGTGATCAGATGGAAAGATGATAGGATGATATAATGGTAAAATGATATGCTATAAGGAGAATACTAATAATATGGTATAACTTGAAATGGTCCTCATAGACAATACACCAAGTCACTCAAGCATAGTAATGCTTTACGTATATAATGTTTATAGGTTCATCAAGTTCATACCTATCTAGTGTGGTGAGCCTATATGCTCCTATGACATTTTTTGTAATAATGATGAAAGGACCTACCTAATTAGGTTTGATCTTGCCTTTATGCTTCTTCTCAATCATGGTATTCTTTTAGTTCTCTTTAAGGACAAGATCACCAATTTTAAAGTCTCTATGTTTCATGCATCAATTATAGTGGCTATGAAGTTGATTATGAAATGATTGAAGGTGATTTACTATGGCCAAGCATTTTTCATCATGTAAATCCAACTCTTGTAGGCAAGTTACTTGATAGTCTTTATCATCTAGGACATGCTTCAAAGAGATGTTTAATGAGGGTAACTCAACCTCAATGGGAATAATGGCCTCAGTTCCATAAATAAGTGAGTATAAAGTAACACCTATGGGAGTATTATTATTGGTATGGTGTGCCTAGAGGGTATGGAATATCTAAAGGTGCCAATCATGGTTAGAATCATTGACAATATTTTTTAAGGATGTTGATAATGGTTTTGTTTGATGCTTCTACCTAGTCATTACCTTGAGGGTAATATGCCATGGAAAAAAATTGAGTAACCTTATACTTGGCACATAGCAATTCAACATCCTTATTCTTGAATGATCTTCTATTATTAGATATAATGTCAAAAGGGATACCATAATGGTAGATGAGATGGTTGAATATGAATTTGGAAATTTGCTTTCCAATCACATGAGGGGTATAGCTTCAACCCACTTAGTGAAATATTTTGTGGTGGTAAGGGTAATTTATGGCCATCAAATGAGGTGGGGTTTATCTTCTCAATGAGATCAAGGGCCCATGTATAAAATAGCCAAGGTGTAAACATTGGTTTCAAATTCTTGACTGAGGCATGAAACAGATTGGCATGCCATTGACATTTATCACATCTTTTCACATATGCAACTACATATACATCCATCATTAGCTAATAATAACCAATATGCAAGAGATTTTTGGATAATACTTCCACGTTGGTTTATGATCTACATACCCCTTTAAGAACTTCATGTAACACTAGTATAGATTCTATCAAAGTTAAATAATGAAGAAAAGTTTCATCAAAACTATGGTGGTATAGGGTTGGTCTAAGTAAGGTATAACATTAGGCATTATATATGAAGGCCTTGGATTATTTTTGGGATAATTTAGATGGCATAATATGATCATAGAGGTAAGTGTATAGGTCTAAATACCAAGTAGAGCTAGGACCAACAATATCACCAATCATTGTGATGGTTGATGGTTCATGATCTAGCATTAGCAAATTTTCAATGAGAAATTGGTAGTCTTTTTTTCGTGTTTATATGTCAAATGAGTGATCCAATGGTGGCCATTGCATATACTATTATTTTTCTTGCCCTTGGAATATGTTCAAATTGGATATCAGCAATCTACTAGTTGAGAATGTTGACCATGGATTTTAAGGGAACCAACTTATCATATTTGGTCTAAAAATGGTCTATAACCTGATTGATGATTAACTATGAATCACCATAAACCTTTAGAGGAGATACATTTCATTTTAATACCTATAAAATACCTATGATGAGTGATTCATATTCAGCCATGTTGTTGGTATAATGAAAGTTGATTTTGAATGACTTAGTGATTAGATCCCCATGTGAAGTGATAAACAAAAGGCTTGCCCCTGATCTATGTGTTGTGAATGATCCATCAAAAGATATCTTCTAGTGATACTCCTAGAGAGGTGTTTCAATGATGTTCATGATGGGTTTTTTAGAAAATTAGAATGTGAGTGGCTATGTATCTGCAAGGGGTGCTTTAGCAAGTTAGTTTGCAAGAACTTGCCCCTTGATAGCTTTTTGGTTCATATATTCTATCTCAAACTCACTGAGAAGCATGATCCATTTGGCCATGTGACTTTATAGTATTTTTTTAGATATTATATACTTGAGTGGATATACTTTTGAAATGACCATGGTCTTATTATTCAACATGTAATGTCATAGTTTATGAGCTATGAAGACCATGGCTAGATAGGATTTTTTAATGGGCATGTAATTATGTTCATATGCTACTAGTGTATAGCTTAGATAGTACATGGCATACTCTTTTCCATTGTCATCATGTTGAGATAGAATTACCCCCAAGGCTTGATCTATTACTAATAAGTATCAAATGAATGGTTTCCCTAGCATAGAAGGTAATAGAATTAGTGGATTTGTAAAATAGTCCTTTAGCTATTGAAAAGATTTTTGATAATTGTTGTCCCAAAGAAATGTCACACCTTTATTCAAAAGATGTGTAAAATAATGACACTTATCAGCCAATTGAGATATGAAGTGTCTGATGGATTAGATCTTTCCCTACAAAATATAGAGCTACTTTAGATTGATTAGTGGTGGCATATTTATTATGGCTCATACTTTAGTTAGATCAACTTTTATGCCCTTATAAGACATAATGAAGCCAAGAAATTTACCTAAAGTAATTCCAAACATGCATTTTTTAGGGTTGAGATTAACTTTGTATTCATGCAGTTGCTCAAATATCCTCCTTAATGCTACTAGATGATCAACCCTGGTCTTTGATTTGCCTAATATGTCATTGATGTAGTCTTCAATAATGTCATGCACCATATCATGAATTATGACTATCATGGCTCTTTGATAGGTGGCCCCTATGTTCTTAAGACCAAATGGCATAACATGATAACAAAATGTTCCCCATAGAGTGGTGAATGTTATTTTGTGTTGGTATTCTGGTGCTATTCAAATCTAGTTATAGCCTAAGAATCCATCCATTAGTGAAGGAATATCATAACCTATTATGGATTCAACTATCATGTCAATGTTTGGTAATGAAAAGTCATCCTTTAGGCAAGCTTTGTTAATGTCCCTAAAATTAGTATAATTTTTTATTCCTTTTAGCTTTTTATTGGTTGACACTACATTACAAATCCATTTAGAATAGTCGATTGGCTTGATACATATCACTTACAAGAGCTTATCCAACTCTTTCTTGACTAATACAGTAATGTGAGGGTACATTTTGTGTAACTTTTATTTCACTAATTTGGCATCAAGATGTACCACAATATAGTGAACAACCAAGGCAGGGTCCAAACCATGCATGTTAGAATAGGCCCATTAAATATATCTAAAAAGTCCCTCAATAGGTATGTAAAGACTTCACACTCCTCCTCAATGAGTAATGTGCCTAATTTGATCCATTTTGGGTCATTTGGAGTCCTGATGTTTACTTCTAAAGTATCCTCCAGTATAAGGATCGAACCATCTTCAAAAATAGTGGGCAAAGATTTGAACTATTTGGCTATGTTAGAGTCCTCTATTAGGACTAGTTCTTCAAGTTCTCTTAGACATGATGAATTAGAATCCCCTAAGAGGAGGGATGGCCATGTAAAAAACACTATTGGGAACTCTTGAATGATGCAATCAAAAGCCTATTGTTCTTCAAGACTAAATTCAGACTCATATGCAAGTTCATCATCGTTGGTATCCTTAATGATTTTCTTAAAACTATATTTTTATTCAAGACTAAACTTGGACCCATAGACAAGTTCATCATTGGTGGTCTCTTGGTTTATATTTGAAGAAGGTTGAACACCCCTATCTAATGGTGCTTGAAATAGGTTTTCACCACTAGACTGGCCTTTATCTTTACTTTTTATTTGGTCTGAAAGTGCCTCAAAAAGGTTTTCACTTGAGGACCTAATTGTTTTATTTCTTTATTTTTGGCTAAGGGTGTTCACCCACCCTCCAAAATAATATTTTAGAACCAACTTGATTGAGAACCCTTTTATGTGGTCTCCCAATAGAACATTGTCCCTAAGGCCTAAAAATTTGCAGAAGGCCTCATCATTTTGAAACTCATCAATTGACACATTAAATATTATTGGTCCCAGTCTATTAGTTGGGGGTAATATAATGGTAGTGGGTTATGATGAATTACTAGTTGAAGGGTATAAATGGCATTATTATAAAATAAATTAGTTTGGGCTAAGTCATTGAATTGGCTATGATCAGACTTTGCTTCATTGTTGGAATCATCATCACTAGTTTTTGGTGATAAAACTTGAATAAGATATGTGAGGTCATGCCCAAGTGGTCAAAATACAAGCCCATAGGTTCCTCTATACTTAGTCATAGAAATTAAATCAAGTATTCCCAGTTGATTTGGCCTGAGACCTCCTCCTTCATAGTCTTGATTTTCCATGATCTGATTAGGAATGGGATACTTGGGTTTATTGTAACAATAAGCCAATTTTCCATTGTACAACCATCATTCATCACCTTCAAGAGGGTCCTATGCTTGGATAGAGGCTGATATGAAATTGATAGGTGTTGGACTATGTAGATGGCCCTTTCCATTTTTTGCCATTGTATGAGTGATTTGGCTTTTGGTATTCCAAAGGACTTTTGGTTCTATACATTATTTCCATGTGAAAGGTGTCATGGGTCAAGTATTCTCTTGGGCCATTAACTGAGATGGTATAATTATTGGACATTTCAAGAGGTGACATGTGGGAAATGGAATCAAGGGTATCAAGGTCGATATAGTTAGCCTCTAAGAAATCAATATGTATTGTTTTCCCTTTGTCCTAATTGGTGATTAGATTTATGCCAAAATGGTAATTTTAGATCTTGAAATTGGCCTCTAGATGTTCTCAATGCTCATATGGATGTCAATCTCCCATAATACTAACTTCCATCCGTAAATGGGAGAACTTGATTCACTGGTGCAATGTTGATGGGATTACATGAATCTCATGTAACCAAGGTCTACCCAAAATCATATTGTATGACAAATAGATATCTAACACATGGTAAAGTGTATCATGGGTCAAGGGCTCAATGATAACTAGCAAGTTAATAGCTCCTTATGATTCTCATTCTTCATTGTCATAGGCTTTGATAGTGATCATTTCTATTTAGAGATCTACTATCATGTACCCAAGAAGCTTGATGAGATTCAGAGACACTATGTTTAGACATGATCCATTATTTATGAGGACATGTTTCACTTTGTGCCTCATTATGTAAACTTCAATATACAATGGATTATTGTGTAGTTGGCCAAGGGATGACATATCACTTTGGTTGAAGGTTACTTTTTGGGCTAGAGCTATGTGTCCAACCAAAGCTTGAAATTTGTCAAGAGAAATGTCATTTAAAACTATGTATTGACCAAGGAACTCTGTCAAGATGTTTTTGTGGATGGTTGACATATGCAAAAAATCTAAAATGGAGATTTGTGTTGGCATATTTTGTAATCATTACATAATGTCAAACATCTTTTCTTGGATAGTGGTAATTAGCTTATTCCAAAGTAGAATTGTTGGTTGGATGATGGGTGAAGTGGTGGATAGTTATGAGCTTGGTATGATAATCATTGACTAGAAAGTTATGATTACACATTCGAGATTAGATACAGAACCATTTTTATTAATAAATGATGGTGGAGAGGGATCGGATAGGATAAGTCTTGGTTGCCAATGCACTTATGCATATTCATAGGCTAATGATGAGTTATCATTATAAGGTCCTAACATGGGAATCCCTACTTACTAGTTTGCCTATGTATGGTCCCAAGTCAAGGAAGGATTACTAGATTGGTTTGGTTGATTTGGTATGATTAGCAATGGTCTTGTCTGATTACCACTTGGTCTTAGATTAATGGAAATAGTGATAACATGACTTCCTATAATATAGCCTACAACTGAGTTATAGTCATGTGTAACTGCATGGTAGGTATGTTGGTTGTTTATACCATTCTAAACTTGGTTATATCCATTATTTTAATGTTGTTGGTTTTGCTACTAATTTTGTTGAGTCTATTGGTTCAACCTTAGTTGTTGACACTGTTGTTGTTGATGTTATACTAGCCACTATTTTTGATGTTGTTGTTAGTTGTTATGTTATAAAAAAGTATTTTGATAAATTTTAAGGATCTGATTAGAGGTGAAAGATTCATGATCCAATGTGATCTCTTCATATTCTAAATTACATGTCTAATTTTCACACAATGATGAAAAGTATGGCCATTAACCCTATAAAAATCACAAAATTATTTTACCCTATACCAGTCTAGCATGTCAGCACCTTCATGAACTTATTCTTTCTGAATAGGCCATATAATCAAGTTAGTTATTGTGATTTTATGAAAGACTAGTTTAAAAGGATCTCTAGGGTCAGTAAAATCATGATGAGTAAGCATGTTTATCCTTGGAGGAGGGTTTTACAAAGGCATAGGATGATGCATTTGTTGCATTTATTATGTTGGTCTATGTTATTGTGTTTATTTCATGTGATGTAGCTACTAAAGAGGTTATTAGTTATAAATAAGATGGAAAGGTAGTGTAGGCTGAGCAAATAGTGTTTAAATAATTTAGACATGTCACAACTCTATTACTCCATTACCTACAACATTATTTTTGTATTTGAATTTATTAGGTCTCTCATTGTTATTAGCCTGTGTTGGTTATGATACTTGTGCTTAGACTAGATGTTGATTTTGGCCATTGTTCTAATTTTGATTTAAGATTTGATTTGATGAGGCTAGTTTAATGATCTCTTTTTTAATGATGGATCATTCAATCAACAAACCTTTTCAATGATCTCTTTGAATTTGTGCAAACATTGCAACTCCAAATTATAAGATATCTTATTATGTAAATTTTTGGTAAATATAGTGGTTAATTAATTGTCTGGCACATTATAGGTGAATCAACTGGAAAGGGTTCTCCAACACTATAGATAGCTTGTGAAGCTTTCACCAAATTTTTGTTTTATTTGTGTTAAATCTACCAATGAAGTCTCATGTTTGAGATTGTAAGAAACGTGTTATAAAAAATTGACTAAAAGATCTTCAAAATTAGGTACTAGATTTTTAGGCAACTTCAAGAACCATTCCAATGCTTGCCTTGCTAGGCTTTGTAGAAACAACAATAATAGATAGATGTTGCTATAGGCCACTATTTGGCATGCAATATAGAATTATGTCATATGGGCCTTGGGGTCACCCTTCCCCTTATATTTTTAAAACTTTGGTGGCCCATATCTTGAAATAAATGGTATTTTCAAGTATTCCATGTTGAAAAGGTAAGAACACACATCATCTAACTTGAAATTTTTGGTTTATTTCCCTGCTTGCATGAGGGAAATTGCATCCTTCATTTATTATAGTTCTTGTGTGAGGAAACCAGTGAGATCATTGGCATGTTGAGGTAGAGTATGTGTGGTCACAAGTGGACTAATTTGATTGAGTTATGATGGAGGAATTTACTAAGGAATGTCAGATTGGTTAGTAAATAGACTAGGAATATGCATATGTGGGTTAGGGTGAAATTATTGAAATTGTACTTATGGTTATGCAATATTCTAGTTGGGATTGGGTATGTTAGCTTGATGTTGGGAATACTATAGTTTGGATAGAGGAATATAGTCATACTATGCCTGATAAGGTTGAATAGGGACATGCTTCCAACTAGTCATACCTAGTTGGTGGAGAGGGACTTGTGAACCAAGACCTTGTCACTAAACTTGTGGCACATTATACACAAAGGGAAACTATTTATTGATAGGTACTTAAGGAATATTGTAACCTATTTTTTTCTTGAATCCCTATTGGGAAGTGGATTCATGTTGGAGATTAGGCATCTAATCCTAACCAATATTTATAAATTTTTTGGTAGACATCATTTGCTTTTGAATTGGTATGTTAGTCTATGATTGAAGAGGTATGTTCTCTACTACTTGGTGAAGTAGAACATTGGTTGCCCCTATTAAGGTGGAAATATCTTTTGCCTCCAATGCATGGGTATATTTTATGGTGCCTATCGTCATGAAATATTACTCATCACTTATTGGGGTGGGGTAAGATTCATCACATTCTACTGTTTCATGGCACAAGTTATTGGTTAACTACTTAATTCTTATTATTAGGTGCTTAAAAAGTAGTTAGTTGAGGATTAAAGGTAGTTGGCTGAGGTTGGGAAGTATAAACTCCTATACCTTGAGTTTGTGGACCACTCATGGTGTTATTTAAAGGCACATTTTGTTGTTAACTATGTGTTTGTTCATTAACACACTTTGGTTTAAATTGGATGTTACTGGAATATTATCCACTATGTTTTGCTCACTATTTTATGTAGAAGTAGAAGACACTTCCTTGATGATTGGAGTATTGAACATGTTTTCTACTAAAGTGATTTGCATAATTGGGTCAAAACCTTGATTTTCTTGACAAGTCAACTCAAATAATACTCCCATTAAAGGGAGTGACTAAATAAGAGGTATATTTGACATGGTCATATGATTGTTACATGCTAAGTTTTGATATGTCTAGTATATTGTTTACATTTGAATGAAATGGTCCTCCATGAGGCCTCTTTGTATGACAAGCATATGCTAATATTTATATGGAATTAGTACTATGGCATGAGGGTGCTAGAAGAGGCTTGATCATTATTCTGATTATAAGACATGTTATAAGGCCCTCTTACTAGACTTGGAAAATTATCATGCCCTACCTTTGTGGCTCTATTAAGATCATAACCTAATGGCATGGTAATGTAATAAAGTTGTTAGACATTGTCTACAACCATAGGTATGATATCCAAATATTCAATTGTATGTTCTTGGTCTTGTTCTATGTAAGGAGGAGTACTAACCAAATAATTGGCCAAAGGATCTTGACTCAATTCCCATGTTTGAGTATTATATGGTGGATAAGAATCCATCTCCCAAACAACATCATCTTTTTAATGGTCTTGAATAAATTCCTCTTATGTGGCAACATTTCCATAACCTAGATTATACATGGCTCCACTATGTGTATAGTGAGACATGGTCAAATCAAATGAAAAATATTTTACAACAAGAGATGTTAGAGTTTTACAAACTCTAAAAAGCTATGTTTAGAAAATACAAAGATTTTCAAACTCTATTTCTCTTGGTCAAGGGTAGAGTTATATCTCCAAAAATTCTATGCAAAGACTTGGTAAAAATAATATAATGTCAAATGTCTAACGTTAAATGTTTCATGCAAACAAGGTCAAGTAAAATGACCTAAAAATAAGATACCAAACTATAATGTCTAAAGACATTCAGAATAGGCTAAAAATAATAAATGGAAATGTTACTATGTATTTTATCCAAATGCAAACATAAAATCTAGGATCAAACAAGTTATGCTAGGACTTTTAAGCAATTGTGGCGTCAAAAGCTAGACTTAAAACAAAGAGATGATGATTATTCTAATAAACTTGGAACACATTGACATAAATAAGGCACTTGATTCTAGACATAAACATGATCAAAATAGTGTGTGGCACTAAATAAAAGGCATTTGAAGATGAACTAATTTTCAAAAATGAAGACAGAAAGAATATAGTTTTTGAATTTTGGGTCAAAATTTAACCTAAATTATGCAACCTAAAAGAGAAAGATGTATGTATCAGCCCCTACGTGTTGAGGCCTAAATAGAAATCAATCAATGTTTGGATATGAACATGGAAAGTTTAATCAAAGACTCAACTTAATAAAACTTAGGCTTTATTGACAAATAAGCTAGGTAAATTTGAATAACATGACTGTGCTAAACAAAGATCTAACAAGGCACATGTGATTTGCTTAAACAATGACAATTTAGACACAAGATAAGATAAGTCTATTGAAACAATGTGGGTAGTATAATGTCATTATCATTCCCAAAACATGTGATAATGTTATGTTTCAAAGATTTATAAGGCACAAGACTTGAAATGATCTAGGCAACATAATGTTACCTATCTCAATCAAGTGTCATACACAATGTTTTGACACAAAAATTTTCTAAGTTAAATCAAGGGGTCAAATAAATGGTATAACTCCTCAAAAAATGGAGTAATGTTAGACATAAGAATTATTCATGACATGTTTTAAACAACAAATTTTTTATATCTAACACATCAAATAATAAAATAATAAATGATAGAAATACAACTAAGTACATCATCCTAGATCCTATCAAGGTGTGTAAAAGTGGGGTTGACTAAAAATGACAAGTTATGACCATATAGATTTATCCTAAATGTGGTTAACACAAGAAAAACATCACATTAAATGAGTTCATACTGATCAACTTATCAGGTAAGATTCTATTCCTTTACATGGTGATATCATCATTGGACTTCTCAATGGTATCCCCTAGTTGATCAAACCTAACTTAGGCATTTATTACTAAAGGAGAGGTTAGCTACTCAACCCCTTGGATCTATTAGTATGCATTCCCATATTTGTATACTCCATCATGGAGAATGGTTGAAACATTATCAAGAGATGAAGCCCTAGGTCAGTGCTCCCTAGAGAACATGTGAGAGGTAATGGCATCCCCTTTAAAATCCAAAATGTATGAAAATAAAGACTAAGTAGAAAGACATTATAGTTAATTTTATATCACCTAATACCATGCAGGTTTAGGGAGAGCCTAGGAAACTTTCTTTATACACCTTGCACTAGGCACTAAATGTAGTGAAAATATACTTTTGATCCCACAAATTCCCTATAGGGGATGTGGGGAAAGCATACACACATTATTATTTTTATGAAAACAAAAAAATTAACAAATAGTTTGCAATCAATTACGAGTGAAGTTTGATTTTAGACACCAAAATGAAATGTGAAGATGTTCTTTACTTAACCCTTTGGCTTAAGTGCGAAATATTGAAATAATTTCATAAAACCAAATTAAGAAAAAATCATCTATGTTATTTTTTAGTCCCAAAAGTCCAAATGTTCAAGAGTTAGCCTGAGTACATTTTTAAACACCAAAAGTAAGTGTTTAAGACTTAGCTATTCTTTTTAATCCCAAACAATGAAGTGTTTTAAAACATTAGAAATCCTAAATCCTTTTAAGTACCAAAGACCAAAAGTGTGAGACTTAACATGTTCATTTCAACACCAAAATGAAATGTGACTTGATTGAGCTAAATTCCTTTTAAAAGCCTAAAATTAAATGTTTGATTACTCTAAAAAAAATTGGTGTTCCAAATCACATCCATGACCTACAATTATTATATAATAACATCTTGATTTGAATCACTTTCTTGGATAGGAAAATGATGTTTGAAATTTATCTCTCAAGTTTTATTTTTGGGCACATAGTGACCAGGTTTGGTCAACATTGACCATTGTTGATTCAAGGCAACCATGGTGGTTAATACATAGAGAACTAGTATCGGTCAAGAAAAATTGATGTCAGTCGATTAAGACCCTCATCAATCACCTATGAACTTGAAGGCAAACCATAAAATACAAACACATTAGGTTAGGAAATGGTTATCACAAAGATCCAAAAACCTATAAGGCAAAGTTTAGTTAATGGATTTAAATGCCTTTGAAACCTAGAAATCATGAATCTAATTGATATAAATAATCAAAATGCAAGATTTATGAACATTTTTCCCTTGCAATCGGACCATCGATGGTTTACATAGAATTATGGTTGGTTAAGTAGAACCATGGTCTATTTAGGCCAAACCATTGTTGGTTATACCTGACCATCATCAGTCTCTATTTAGATCTAGTAAATATAAAGAAATCAAAATAGGGACAAAACAATGTTAGAAATGTAATTTTAAAGAAATTGAAACATCCATTTCTTAGTTTTTAACTTGGATATCGATCTCCTTACTATATGGGATGATCATAGTCCCACCGAGCATGCCATTTTTGATCAAGGAATCCAATAAGGGTGGTTAGATAATATGTTATCTTCATAATGAAAATGAAATCAAGATGAAAAATAAACACACTAATATGCATAACACTATCTTGCCTAGATCAAAGGGAGGATCATGGTGAAGAAACACAAATGAACAAAGCACAAATAGAAATAGAAAGAACTCACACAATTCCTTACCAATTCCTTGAATGTTCTAAGAGGTCTCTGCATTTGGCTTGCTCGAATTGTGCTCAAGAAGTCTACATTAATGGAGATTGGTTATCTTCATCTCCTCTTGGCACCATAGTTGGCTTAGTTTTTGGCTTTGATATGGCTTGAAGTGGCTTGGATTGGCTAAATTTTGGCATTATAACACTATGTTTTTGCTTCATGTCCTAAATCCTACATTATAACATTAATATGTCTAGTCTCTCTAAATGGAGAGAAAAATGCTTGTGTTTATAGGTTTTTAAATCAACTTGGAATGAGCTAAATCCTAACCTATGTTTGCTTAATTAACCCTAGTGGAATGATATTAATTCACTAAATAAGTAGAAATATAGCAATATATCACAATGATATGGAAATATAGCATAAATTATGAATAATAGATAAGCCACTTTGAGGGGGTAACCTCCCAAATGCTCAAAATAAGAATGAATACTCAAAATATGATGATGAATAACTAACCCTAACTCCTATATATAATCTAAGATGGCCATGTCCCACCCATATTCTAAACTACTAAGTATATGAATGCATAGAGAAATGTAAAAGAATATGCAAAAGGGATTTGCAAGCCACAAGTTGACTACACATATCCCTCAACACACCAATGGTGAAGGGCATAACATGCCCCTCCCCTTAAAAATAACATTGTCTTCAACATTGAAGCAATCTCAGATATTGTTGCATGAATGATTCATCCTCCCATGTAAAATTTTTGCAAATTAGATTCTTCCATTTGATTACATACTCAATAATCAGTCTAAATCATAGCTACTTAGTGCGTATTTGAAGGATCACTTCAAGATAAAGAATAACCCTCCCTTCCTCATCTAATTTTGGTCACTCTGTTTGAGTAGTAACTCTTTATCTAGTGACCTTATTAAGGCAAGATACATGAAATACTTCATGAATGTGAGTAGATGGAGGAAATTCTAGCTTGTAGGCCACACTACTAATTTTATACAAGATTTGATAAGGGCCATAATACTTGAGAGAAAACTTATTATCCTTTTTATGTTGATTCAATGACATCTTCTCATATGGATGCAAGTGAACAAACACCCAATCACAAATTTCAAAATGCATCTCATTCCTATGTTGATATACCTATTGCTTCATGTGATTCTAGGCCAAAACTAAATTTTCATGCAAACTAACAAGCACTTCATGTTGATGTTGAAGGTATTCTTCCATGACACATAACTTTGGGTGGGTATTCAAGGGTGAAGTGAGGGATTAAGGATGGTATCCATATAATTCCATAAAATTAAACATTTTGTATGAACTATGAACTGAAGTATTACACCACTAATCAGTCAAGGGTAGCCACTAAACCCATTTATCCTATTTATCTAACATAAATCAATGAAGGTACCCTTCTAGATACTTATTGACTACCTTAATTTGTCCATTGGATCAAGCATGATAGGATGAGATATGAGCCAATTGGGTTCTCAAACATGCAAATAATTTTATCCAAAAATTAATAGTGAATATGGTATCTTGATCATTGACAATAATCTTATGAGTACCATGCAATTTCTGAACTCTATTAAAATTTGGTAGAAGCTACTTTACTAGCCACCAATAGTTGAGGTAGAGAAAAAAATGAGCATAATCTATGATTCTATCCACAACAACAATGATAAAATTTATACCTTTAAATCATGGTAACCCAATAATGAAATCCATAGATACCTCTTCCCATCATTGACTAAGGATGATAAGGGTTATAAAAGACCTAGAGTTTTAATGGTTTCACCTTTATTTTGTTGATAGACCATACATTTGACCACATATTTATGTATATCCCCCTTGATTCCTTTCCAAAAAAATACTTCTTGACTCTATGATAGGTTTTCAAAAACCCTGAGTAACTACCAAGTGTAGATACATGAAGTTCTTGAAGAATTTTTTTTTGAGAAGAGAATTATAACACAAATATAATCTCTCTTTGTTCTATAATGTATTCCCTTTCCATGTAAATTTTTCAATTCCATCAGAACCCTACTATAGATTATAAATCAATACAGGGATAATACTAGCATTTTCCCATTCTTGCCTTACTTCTTTGAGCTAGTTTGCCTACCAAATCATCATGGCACATAACAATGCCTCAACTGGTTCATCTTGCCTAGATAGTGTATCAGACATCACATTTTATTTTCCTTTCTTTTAGACTATTACAAAATCAAAACCTAACATTTTCATCACCCATTTTTTTTATTTTTCATACGAGAACCATTGTTCCAAAAAAATATTTAAGGCTATCATAATTAGTCTTTACTTGAAAGTGATGACCTAATAGATAAGGTCTCCATTTTTTGAATTCATGTGGAATAGCCATATTCTCTTTCTCATATATGGGTTTGAGTGATTTTTACCCTTTAGTTGAAAATTTTCAAATGCAATGGGCCTACCCTCTTGCATGAGTACTACACCCATACCATATCTAGATGCATCACATTTAACCACAAAAGTTTTAAAAAAATCTAGATTAGCTAATACTGGGGTAGTACACAGAGCCATTTTAAGTTATTCAAATGCCTTAGTAGCTATATCAGTCCACTAGATGGAGACTTTTTTCAAAAAATAAGTGAACGGTACTGCAATACTACCATAGTGTTTGACAAACCTACTATAATAACCAGTTAGCCTCAAAAATCCCCTTAGATGCATAAGTGTCATGGGAATTTTTCACTCCATGATGTATTGGATTTTTTTAGGATCAAAATTTACTCCCTCATGTGATACAATATGACCTAAATATTCCACTTTATGAACTCTAAAAGCACATTTGGATGTTTTAACATACAACTAATGTTGCTTTAGAACTGAGAGTATATACAATAAAAATGCATCATATCTATAAATCAATCCTAGCTCAAAAAATATATAACATACTAATAATTTTAATTGGGGATACATTTGTTAAGTAGGGGCATGGCCAATATGGGGATATACTAGAGCTAATTAAGGGATCACTTGTCACAATAGACCATGTTAGGAAGGGTTCCAAAGCCTATAGTCTAACATAATCATGCAACAACCCTAAAAGAGTCCTACATTTAATGTTCACTCTATTCTAATAATAAGAAAAGTAAATCTAATCTAATGCACATCAAATCTTGTGGCACAAAATGGGGGGTTAGAAACAAAAAAAATTAAAATAAACATGTGTAGAAGACATATACTTACATTAATGTATATAGAATCCTAATACATGGAAGAGAGAAACACAACTATATTATCTATCTACTCTTACAAATGAGAAATAAAGTTAGGAATACTTACCTTTGAATATGAACCCATCAAGCCTCCATCTCTCATTTGGCCAAGGTGCTTCGCAAGAGATTGGTGTGGTATGTAAGGATAACATAAACAAATCAGCTATAGGCTACACAACCTATCTATGTATCCAAAATACTTCTTTACAAGATAAGATTCGTATCTCCAAAGAAAGTATGGAACCCTAAGATTTATTCCTCAAGTAGAGTGATTAATAAGTAGATATTCATTCACACTTATTCTTATTAACTTCTCTTCTTATAAATGGTTAGAAATAAACTTGTATATATAGGTGGATCTTTCCCTAAATCTTTTCGAATATGTCAGATATATAGGGTCAACCCAGCCAACCCTATATGTGTTTGTAAGATAATTCACTAGGTCTTAAGCTAGATTAGTTGAAGGGATAATAAATATCCTAATAAAAAATGACCCTAAAAAATATAATATCAACCCAATCAACCCTATATAGTAATAAAAGGCTAAAAACTATGCAAGGTTGACCCAGTCGACCTAATGTAGTCAACTATTTGAAAGGCGGTCAAGGCAAGAGAAAGCAGGATAAAGCATGGTAACTAACTGGAATGGGTAAGTTTGAGAAGAATACGCTTACTTTAAATGGTTTTAAGGAGATAATTGTGTAGATGGCAAGTGGTAAAAGGGACAATAATCTTACGAAGCACAAATGGTCTACCCACCCCTTTCTTGATACACCCCTTAAGACATGCACTCAAAGAGATTAAGACTCGATGGGTTCTAGCAAGATATAAAGTGTCATTAATTGATAAAATTTTGAAAATATTATATGTGTACATATTCCCCACTCGAAGCTCATCATGTGTTACATAAGTGCAACATGGGATGGTGCTTTAGGAAATAAAACATGATAAAACACAATGTTGATGCTAAATAAAGTATAGTGAGCAAAAAATAAGATACATGAAAGGATAGAATTGAAAAACATGTATATTTACTTAGCTTATTGTTATAGATAAATAAGTAGAATACAAGAGATGTGAAGGTGTCTAATGTGAATAACACTAGGTGAACATATAGAAGTTAGTGTAAAAAAGCCAAAAATTGAATTTTTTGGAAAATAGGCATATGATAGTGGAAAATATTCTCTACATCATCACAAATCCAATGCATTTTCTTATTTTAAAATTAGATGAATAGAAACAAAGATATATGCAAAAGAAGGAATATGCAAAAAATTAATTGAAGAATTTGAATTTTGAAAAGTGTTTTTAAATAGGAAGAAAGAGAAGTCATTTTGTTATTTTGACTTGTGAAGGAGAGAAAAAGAGCTCTAAAGTCTAAACAAGTTAGGATGTCAAGGAGATGACAAGCTAGATGAGGAGGGCTCTAGGAGTGGCAACAAGTGCACTAAAAGTATATAACTATGAATCTTAGGCTAGTTTTTAAGTATTTTGATGAATTAAGTGAATTTTTAGAAAAATGTAATTTTTAGCATTTCTAGATGTCAAAATGAAGTAAAATTAGATTTTATAGGTAGGAAAAACCAATTAGGAAAATGGGTTTGAACTAATTAGGAAGAAAACTACAATAAGGCACTTTTTTAGGAAAATGTAAGGGGTTGGTAGCCTAAAACAACTAGGTCAACCCAGTCAACCTAGTAGGTTAAAAATAGGCAAAATCCACACTACTGACCTAGTAGGTGTGTGTCGACCCTATACATTTTATAGACTACCAACCTAATACAATTTCCCAACTAATCTAAAAAAACTATAATAACAACACAATACTAGGGAGGGGAAAAGAAAAGGGTTGACTTAGATTTTTAAGTAAACCAAATCAAAAATAGGGAAATTTTGGTCAAACTAGGTTGACCAAAGAACCAAAGTGGTATAAAAATGCATGCAAAAGGCCAAAAAAGGCTAAAATTACCCGAAATGACCAAGGGAACAAAGGAATAAATAGGCTAAATATTAGTAACAATTAATGAATTAAATTAATTTAGGTTTGTTTTTTATTAAAATTATAAAAATAATGTATTTTGACTATACATGACATGGAAGATCTAATACATCTTTTATTATTTCATGGTTATATTGACAACCCCAATTTTAGAGATTTGTAGATGTGTCTTAGCTACCAGATCTATTGGAGCATCTTACCATAGGTAATAGAGCTAGGTTAGTAGCTATAGGCCTATGAGGGATAACTGACATGTGTAAGATTCCCCTAAGCAAAAACATATTAGTCATGTTCTTTGGATTTTGTGAATGATTGAATAATACTTTTAGATAGGAAAGATGGGGGCATGGTATAGGTAGCTATCACTCTAGAGGATGTGCATGTCATCCTAAGGATATCAATGACAAAATCACTAATGACTATAGGCATACTAGATAGCCTAGAGCAGAGGAGAGCCTTAACCATGTGGGCCATAGGTTTAGATATGATATTAGGAGGTAGGCAAGTTAGTATGATTAATCTATATACATCATAGATTATGGATATCCAAAAGGCTATGATAAGACTTATGACTTGGTGAGTGCTATGTCATAAGTCAAATGGAAAGGTACCATTGTTCATGGTAGCCTTGAGTAGAAGGACCCTAGAAGAGGGCATATTATATGATCTTGACTCTATCATCTAGGTCTAGCTCATACATGATTTATATGAGGTGTTGGTCAAAGGGAAAAGTTCTATAAGACTAATCATATTATTGATGTCTTAGATCTATAAAAGGTTTCCAATGTATTAGCTAGTTGGGTTGTCCCATGTGATCGATGGTAGGTCACCTCAAGTATAGAGATGGAGAGAGAACCAAGTAGCATGGTTCATGTCCCACATGTTAGTGTTGTAGATGGTGAGATGTGTAGACATAGTGTAGACTCCATATGGGCACATAGTGACTACATGGTCAAGTAGGTACATAGTTACATCAAATATAGTAAGGAAAAATGTGATAAGACACTATAATTGGTGGTGAAAGCCACATCTGATGGCTTGAGTGCCAGGAAAAATGGGATTACCTCATTTTATAGTAGAAATATTGATGCCTAAGCATTGGGCTCATCATGTGAGAAATCCATGGGAGAGGATGGGACTAGGGCCACTAGTGATAAGGTTAGTGCTCAAACCATAGCATGAGTAGCCATGGACTAGGTGAGCATGATAGGGATCATAGTAAGAGGAGAAAGATGTAGAGTTAGTAGCACCAGAGACATGACTATTAGCTCTATAGTGAGATTAGTTATGACCACTGAGGATATGGTGTCGATGGAGGTAAGAGGAGTAAGAGAGAGTGGAGACTATCACCATCCCTAATGACCCAATAGGTGAGCTATAGGAGATATAGATAATAGAGAGGCCACTCAGGCATAGGCTAAGGCAGACATGAGCCATGATATCTAGATTTGATATGAGGAGACAACCTATAAAGGAGGTGATAAGAGGTTGTATAGATGGAGAGATTATGTTAGACAGTCAAACAGATGGCAAGACCATAGTGATTGAGACATAGAAAGGTAATAAAGATGATTAAAATATTACATAAGTTTTTATTTTAAAATAGAGACTAAAGATAGATATTTTGATAAATGACAATGATCTAATATCTATTTTGGTATGATTTTGTAGGCATAGCTAAGGATGAAGAGGAGAGATAGGGGTACCTTATGAGGTAATCACTCCATGATGTTATAAATTAGACTCTACATCTATATGACCTTACGGCATTAGAGGACCCCAGTATACCATCTGTCATAGCTGAGGTGAGTTGGTTCTCATTAGCAAGGGAGGTAGTGAGGTAGATATGAGCATAGAGGGTGAGGATGTAGCCACCAGTAGAGATGGGTGTAGGAAATATATGGGTATGGTAGGCCCTATAAGAAGAGATATTTATACATCTAACTATAGTGATGTATATTACACAAGCACATACGATGGTGTAGACCTAGTTGACACAAGCACATATAGTGACCTAGATCAGGTTAGTGCGGGCATATGTGAAGATAGCACATCAATGGGGATAGGTAGAGGGATTGAAATCTTCGATGGGGTCCTTACAATGTACTATTTGGAGGAGTAAAACCAAGGCCTCAATAGGTAGCATGGCTAGGCTATGAGATAGATAGGATGGAACCTAGCCATAGATCTAGAGCATTGTATATGGTTGTAGTTATTGTATCAAAAATGATGAGATGTATGTATATGATGTATCATTTTGGCATATTGATTTTGATTTTGTATGTTGTTATCATGGTTGTGGTCTTGGATGATTTAGATATATTTATTTCTAGCACATATATTTATTTGTTGTTATATATGCTATAGGAAATATATGAGATGTGGTTTCTTTTCTAGCATTATAAAAAACACATGCATGATTAAAAATAAATAGGCAAAAAGGACTTAGTAAAATATAATCGATCAAATATGTACTACATACTATTTCAAGTTGGGAAATTTGTAATAACAAGAAAAGTACTAAGTACAAAAAACTAAGGGATGGTAAAACAAGATGGTAAAAATGAATTTGTTTTTAAACCAAAGTGAAAGATTTTTGCACCAAATAAAAACAAGTAAAATCATACTAAATCACATTGGGAAGTATGAAAACAATGTAATAAAATGGAAGGTATGTAAAAGGGCACAAATGGTATAAAAAAATTAATTAATTCTATCAATTATACTAAATCACATTGAGAAGTATAGTATAAAAATAAAATTGGGAAAATATTGGTCTTAAATTGATCACACTAATTCAAGCTAGGAAGTATAAAATTTTCAATAAATGGTTGTATTCTTACAATCACTCTAAAAATAAGAAGATAAAATCAAAAGAGAAATGAAGTATGAATAAAACATACTAAATCAAGTTGGGCAGCATGTTAATGATGTGTAACTTCATAATCAATCACATCTCATCTCATATTTGACACATGTAATTTTGTTTGTGACTTGTATTATTGAAAATTTTTGTGAGGAATGGTAGGTCCTATCCATGGTCTTACACTGAAACTCATAAAGATAACACCACTAGGGTGGAAAAATCAATACAAATCAAGTAACAAAGGATGTGGGTAATAGGAAGGGAAAATGTGGTAATTTGTGAGGATGGTTGGTTCTTATCTATGGTCTTATAATGTAACTCACAAATTAAATCCCAAGGGGAGTGATCAGTAGATAAAATAATATTTCTTAAGAAGAAATATAAGGGATATATGGAATGAAAAAGGGATTGTAAAAATAAAGACTTAAACATCTTATGAGAAGACCATAGGAGATAAGAGGCATATTAAGGACATGAGAAGACATTAAGTGACTAGTGACCATCAATGTACAAAGGAAACTTATTCGCTATAGACACAAAGATTTTTTAGGTAGATAATCATGATACTAAGATAAAATCATGAAGGTATATTGGTAAAAAGGAAATAAAATTTACCTACCTTCCCATGATGTGTTCCCCATTCTTTAGGACCCCTTATAGAGCTGTTAGTCTACTATAAATATTGGGTGCTTACGTGAGAAATTAAGTAGCACTAAAATATTTTTTTATTCTCCTCTTATAATATACTAGCCAACCACACCCCAAAGGACCTCGATTCTACCATTAGGCTAATAGTGGAGTTTCATCTTCAACTAGAATAAGGATATGTGTTTTTAATCATGACTTTTAGTGTGATATAACTTTTAAGAATATTTTTGCCTTTTTGTTTAAAATGATTTAGATTTTAACTTTTTATGAATTTTTAAGATGCCTCCTCCACATGGATTTGGAATGAATAATCATAAGAGATGTAGTGATACACATGAATGAGCTTTAGGCTAAGGCTATAAGAATATAAGTAACCAAAGATAAAAACTAAGACACTTAGGCTTAACAATAAATGGGCATGTTATCTCAATTCTCAACCATTTATATGTTTAGTTTCCTAAAAAGTAAGAAGGTAAAAAAGGAGATCCAAAGTGGACTAGGGAAAAGAAAGTATAACGAGATACATTGTTTGATAACTAATCACGTGGTAAAAGAAGACATGGACCAAAGGGAATAAGGTTTGTATAACTAAGTCACAATGACAATTTTATATGAAAAATAGAGATAAGAAAGCAAACAATCATGAAGACACAAGAAGAGAGTTTTTATAAATATATTTTTTATAAAAACTCAAGAAATAAAGAGAAATTAGTGATAAATAAAGACAATCATATGCAAATATAAATTACAATATAAGCAAGATACAGTACAAAAAGTAAAGAATCACTATATATAAAAAATTTGACATAGTGTTAAATGATATAATAGATAGATAAGAATGAAATTGGATCACACATCTAATCAAAATGTAAATGTAAAGGTACCATGCATGTGTTCGTAAATACTGATAAATCTACCCATACACATTATCTAAGACATTAGATAAATTTATATGAAGCTAGATATGAACTACGATTAATGTCTCATCAATCTTTAATGAAAACTTAGAAAAGAATTCTCTTATAATCTCATCAACTAAAAAAGTAGGAATACTTGATGGATTGTGCTAAGGAAAATTAGTCAAAATATGCTCAGGAGAATGTGTGGGAGCAAGCTCTACAAGATATTTAGGAATCACTAGTGGATAAATATCCATGGGTGGAGAAGGATCCATAGGTGAGCGAAGGTCCACAGGTAAAGTAATCATAGGTTGAGGCATAGAAGGTGATAAAGGGACCATAGGAGGGGATGGAACCACTAGAGGTGGATCCATGGGAGAAGAAGGAGAAGCCTTCTTATGGAGATGACCTATGAGAACTAATGAATAAGGTCTAGGAATAGCTATAAGGTGGTACTTAAGGTATTACTGAAGGATGTGATATAAATTAGTGTAATGGGTACCACATTGGTGCTACAAATAATACACCTCACCATACTTAGGAAAATACTTAGGTAGAACCTTCAAGGGAGGCATGGTTTTATTTGAGGTAGGAGAGGAAGGATGAAAATTATCAAGATATTATCATAACTTTTTACAATGAGTATAAGAATGATTATCTATCCCATGGAAGCAATATATATGCTTGTGAGAAATTTTAGGATAAGCACTCATAGAAGGAGGTATAATAGGAGTGGAAGAAGTTAGAGAGGACTCATCAGTCCATTTAGTGGGAAATGGAGTCATTTTAGGCAAAGGAATAAAACCATCACCAAGATAAGGTGGTGATGGAGGAGAAATATAACTAGGATCAATAGAAGGAGCAATGGTATGAGAATCAGGGGTGGGCTTAGAAACAACAAGAGTGGGAATAGGCTCAACTATAATAGGAATAAGAATAGGCTCAACTATAGTGGGAGTAGGAATGGTCTCAAATAAGGATCTATTAAGAGAGGGTTAGGATCTATATAAGGTCTAAGAAGGGTCATACTAATCTCAGGAGTAAACTAACTATAGTGATCAATGTACCCATCAAAATGGTCAAGCTTAGTCATAACATGATCCTTGAGCATACTCTTACTAGGATCCTTAGAAATTAGGGGTGTTGGTGACATCTCTACCCTAAAATAAAGAGGAAAAATACTAGATTTAGGAATTGTAAATAAAGGAAGACATGAAGATACATGAAAAGACTCAAGTAAAGAAGAATGATAATGGATAATCTTCATGTCACAGGCCTATATAAGACCACCTAAGAATGGATCATCTAAGGAATAACCATCACCATAATCTATGGTATGAATATCATTGACACAAGTAGGGATGAGCTTATCATCTAAGGAAGTGTGGTGAATAAAATTTTGAGTCTTGGTCAAGACTACAAGAATGTCATCGCAAAGAGGCTTACGAGAATGAGGCTATAAGGAAATAGGAAGCTATGAGCTAAGATGAGGTAAGATATCAAAATTTTTAATCTTTAGGTTAATCTTATCAGGCTTATCATCATCAAAATCTAAGAGGTTAAGAGGAATATTCTCAATGATTTTAGGATGACCATTGTAACCTTGGTTTGAATTAATGGGAAAATTAAGACATTGTGACTCATGAAATGGAATGCTAGGTAAAGGTTCAAGAGTAGGAATCTTGAAGACACCATTGTCTTGGAAGTTTTATAAATTCCAAGGGTTAATGTCACCTTGAATCTTATAAATAGCTCCATTATGATGGAATTTAATACATTGGCAGGTGAAAGAAGTAATGGCTCTCAAACGATAAGTATATGGCCTACCAAGCAAGATGTTATAAAAAAGGGGAAAATTAAAGATCATCACCTTCACATGAATGGTGATAGGTGGGAAATTAATGAGAAGTCACACACAACCTAGAGGAGGCATTTGCCTTATATCATATCTTTGGTAGGTGTTGCATGTATACTTGACATTGCATTCTAAATATCCAAGGGTCTTAATAAAGTTAAGAGAATAAATTTAGGTGTTAGAACCCTCATTAATAAATGCATGCTTAACTTGTATATTACATATTTGAACACTAATGAATAAGGGAGGATCATCTGCACAAAGTAAAATCTTGTCAGGAATCATAAAAGCTAAAGGAAACTTTAAGGAAAGAGAAGTGTTTATAGTTTCATCAACGTTGATAGACATCTCTTCGCATTGTTATAAAATGTTATCCTCAAATCCAGATAAGGCTACCTCCCATCTTACTAGGGGAGGATGAGGGACATTAATATCAAATAATAGTTTCATAAGATGATTTTTATGATGTGGAAAAGTCCTCATAAGCTCAATAAATAGAATATAGGATGGGAAATTAGTGAGTTCCACAATGGGATCCCTCTCATCATAACCCATAATAAGGTTTTTAGATATAGGTGCATAATGATTAAAGAGGTCATTAGAAGGAGGAGCTGAAGTAAATTCGAATTTATGTTGGTAAGAAGAATAAGGTTTAGAACAAAGTTGTAAAATATGTTTTGATTATGAAGTAGTTGGTTCGAGTTAATTTGGAGAAGTGATATAAGTGTTAGTATAAATTTGATTATCATTAGTGTTAGAAGATGATGGAAGAGTGGTAGAAATAGAAATAGAAGTTTAATCCAAGGGAGAATTAGAAATTGGATCAAAAAAATTAATAAGATCATCTTTCCCCAACTCATTTAAATGAGTCAGAGAAGAATCCTAGATAACATGATATGTTAAAGATGGAGGAGTGTAGATAAGTTGAGAATTGATAAAATCAACCAACCTTTGCATATTATTCATGATAATGAGATTATCTTCAGAATTAGGTTCAATAAGACTTTATACATTATTGGAGAAAGTGGTGGCTTTATCTTGATTATCTTGAATAGGTTGATGATTAGGAAGAGTGTCTTTGTAGATAGCTAAATGAGTGTTTGGTTGATTTAAGGCTTGAGTTTTATCATGTGATTTATAATATTTGAAATTAATTTCATAATATTGTTGATGATTTCAAATTATATATTCATGATCAAAATTAGGACCAATTATAAAATCCATAAATAAATTATGATGTTATCTACAAGTCTCATGAGAATGACCCCAACTAGAGTGAAACCAACAAAACTTGTTAGGATCATACCAGAATTTTGTAAGAGGGTAGGTTCATTATCTCATGGAAGAGGCTTAGGTAGATGCTTAAGAAATTTATCTGAGGATAAAATTTTATGAACATTAATGTTGATTTTTGAAGATAAGTGGATATTGGTATATGTTGATAAGGAAGAATTGATTCTGATGAAGGGGTAAGAATGATAACTTGAACACTGTGAATGGTGTCATAAGAATATATAACACCATCATTGGTAACATTATGATTTTTGTTCTTAAGTAAAATATGAGGACCCACAGAAGGTTGGGATGGATTGAATTGATGTAAATCTTGTCATTTAGCTTGGTTAATATCCTCCTCCAGTATATGTGGAGAGAGAGTGTGGACCCAATATTGAATTTTAAGAAAAAGGGCATTGGTAAAGAGATGGAAAATATTTTCATCATCCATGTTATTTTCACATTTATTTGAAAAATTTTCCCACCTTTTGACAAAGGATTGAGTGGTTTCATTTTCAAGTTATTTTACAATTTATGAAGTGGGTCAAACTGTTTTTGGGAAGATCACTAGTTTGGAATTCTTGCACTAAAGCATTCACTAAATCCACAAAACTAGTAATAAAATGAGTTCTAAGTTAGTTGTACCAATCTAAGGCATCATTTGTGAGATTTTTGGCTAAGATTTTGGTATCAGAAAAGGTGTTTAATTTGACTTAATCCTAATAACTTTTTCCATATGTTTTGAGATGAAGGGTAGGATTAGTTGATCTATTATAAGAAATTGTAGGTGTGATACAATATCAATTTTAGCAATTTGAGTAGTGAGAGGTTCATTTTGGAGATTATTAATGGTCTTATTAATCAAAGGAGGTTGAGGAATGAGATTTCCTTGAGAATATTGAAGAGGAGGAGGGGTAACATTCTAGTTATGCATACCCCAAGCTATTGGTTGAGGATGAGATTGAAGATGAAGAAGGTGGTTTGCATTCTCATCATTTAATTTATGTTATGAGCTTGAAATTTATTCATTTGATTGAGTATTTGTAACAATATTTGATGTGTTTGATTATAATTTTTATAAGCATTAGAGTTGGTATTAGTGGCTTGGGTACCACTATTGGTGTTGATAGGATATTGAGAGGAACTATGAGAATGTGAGGAACTAGTGGAAAAATTTGCTTGTGTAGCAAAATATGGACTAGTGAATGGTTGATAAGAAGAAGCACTAGTAGCATGATTACCTTGGATAGAAAACAATATATTAGTGGAAGGATTAAGGATAGTATATCTTATGAGAGGCCAACTAGATGTAAAACCTACCATGTTAATGGATATACTAGGAATGGAGGTAGAAGAAATTAGAGAAGAAGAGGTCATGGTATGAGAATGGATCATAATTGAAGGAAGAGGTTGAGAATAAAATAAAGTGGTACCCCTAAATCTAGTTGAGAATGTAAGACTAGGTGAATGAGGCTCTTCAACTTGACCACTAATGATATGATTGTAAATGGTAGAAGGATATTGTCCTTGATGTTGAGGAAATTTAGAGATAAAGAAGAACATTTCATGGGTATACTCTGATTAGGGTTAGTCTTTTAATGAGAAAAGAGGATTACACTATGAGGAGGTATTAGGAGGTATCCCATAGTTCATTATATGAGTGGAAATATGAACATTACTAGCATCTAAGAGCGGATCCCTACTCTGTATATGAGAGACCCTATGAGGATTGGTAAGATTCATTATGTATATTGACTACAACTTAGTATTGTCATCAAATAGAAATTCCATGATGAAGGGAAAGAAAGAGAGATGAGAAATCAAAAAAATAGGGAATGACAGAAATAGTAAAAGGTTAACTAGGTTGACCTAGAACAAAAATAGGGTCTACAAACTATATAGGGTTGACTAGGTTGATCTAGTACAGTGAATAGGGATTGAAAAAAGAAAAACAAGGTCTATAAACTATACAAGGTCAACTAGGTTGATCCAGTACAATGAATAGAGGTTGTAAAAAGGTACAAGGTTGACAAGGTCAATCCAATATAATTTAGAGATAAAAATAAGAAACTTATGGTAGATTTGTGGACTAAAACAAGATAACTTTTGAAAACAATTTGAAAAGAAATAACTAAAGGGAAACAAATAGTTAATTGGATTAATGCTAGCCAATCCAATTGAAAAACATAGCACAAAACCTTGCACCAACACTGGTTAACGCATGTTTTGGAAATACAAAATATAATTGAGAAAAGATCAAGTAATCAAATTATAAAGTAAAGAGTTAACTAATTGGTCAACTTGAATGTTAATTAGATTATTAAGATATCATTTTAAATGTGATGGGAAGTTGGTTGTAAGGAAATAGAATGGTAATTTAAGTATGGTTTCATGTAGTTTGGGCTAAAAGAGATTGTAGTGGCAATGATACATGTTTGGTATTAGGGCCTACCCCCTCACTTCACACACCACAATGATAAGGGTGTCAGATGTATAGCTATAATATACCACTAACCATGATTTATACTTGACTATAGTATCAAGTTGACTTCCCCTTTGGTGGTGAAATTCAAGTAGGGTAGCCTTGGCTAGAAAAAATGTTAAAATGTTTGTTTAGATTTTATGATTTGGCTATGTGTTCATAAAATATAAAATAGTTAAACTAAATTTTTAATTGAAACCCCAATAATTAGACTATGTGATCTATTTTAAGAATGCAAGAAACAAGAAAATAAAGTGTGAACTAATTACTAACATATAAGGTTAATTCCAAATTTGAAATAAGGTACAATGTTGATATGGTCAATAGTGTATGCAAAAAATATAGAATAGGGTCGAACATGTACTATGAAATAAAGGTCTAAAAATGAATGGGGTTGGTAGAGTCAGCCTAACTATCCAAATAGCACATAGAACATAGAACTAGGTTAGTAGGGTCGATCCAATTGACTATGTAAGGGCAATTTTAAAGACTACAAATTGTGAAATAAAAGACTATAATGAAATAAATATCAAGATATAAAAGAACCTTAGAGGATCATAGATGAAGATAATGAATATTATTGTATAAAAACCTTGATATATGCTTGTAAATTTTGCTAACTGGTTCAACCAGGTTGATCAAGCTTTATAGAAACCTACTGCTAAGTGCCTAAAATGTAAAGGGTTGACTGGGTCAACCTAGTATGTTGAATTTGATGTCTAAAAAAGTGGTTTGAGTGGGTTGATCTATTTGTCTAGATTGGATGTTTGGAAATATGAAAAAACTATAGTGGGTCAATATGATTGATCCAGTAGCCTATACCTGAAAACTTGCACATAGAAGCTAGATACTAGGTCGACAAAATTAATCTAGTTTGGAAAATATATGATAAAAATATCGATGAAATAATGAAAGAAATGAAATAATATGAACAAATATTGTAAGTATTATTTCACATTAGGTTCACTAGAATGTATGTAATCAAAAATGCATCATATCTATAAATCAATCTTGGCTCAGAGAAGATAGATCATACCTATACTTTTGATTGGGGATACATTTGTTAAGCAAGGGCATGACCAATATGGGGATATATTATACTTGATTAGGGAATCACTTGTCATAATACACCATTATAGGAAGAATTCCAAAGCCTACAATCTAACACAATCATACAACAACCCTAAAAGAGTCTTAGGTTTAATGTTCACTCTATTCTAAAAACAAGAAAAGTAAATCTGATCTAGTGCACACCAAATCTTGTGGCATAAATTGGGAGGTTATAAATAAAATAAAATAAAATAAATATGTATAGAAGACATATACTCACCTCAATGTATATATAATCCTAATACATGAAAGATAGAAGCACAACTACATTATCTATCTACTCTTACAAAGGAAAAATAAAGTTAGGAATACTTACCTTTGAAGACAAACCTGTCGACCCTCAATCTCTCCCTTGGCCAAGGTGTTTTACAAGAGATTTTTTTGGTATTTAAGGATAAAAAATACAAATCATCTCTAGGATACACAACCTATCTATACATCTAAAATACTTCTCCACAAGACAAGATCTGTATCTCCAAAGAAAGTATGGAACCCTAAGTTTTATTCTTCAATTAGAATGGTCAATAACAAGATGTTCATTCATATGTATTATTCTTCACTTATATTCTTAAAAATAGTTGTAAATGAACTTATATATATAGGTGAATCTTTCCCTAAATCCTTTTAAATATGTTGATTGTATAGGGTTGATCTAGTCGACCCTATATGTTTTTGGGGGATAATTCACTAGGTCTTGATCTAGGTCAGCTGAAGGGATAACAAAGATCCTAATGAAAAATACCCCTATATAATACATAGTTAATCTATTCAACCCTAAATATTAATTAGAGGCTAAAAATTTTACAAGGTCAACCTAATTGACCTAGTACAGTTAATTAGTTGAAAGGGGGTCAGGGCAAGAATAAGGAGGATAAAGCATGGAAAATGACTAGAATGGGTAACGCTAAGAAGAATAATCATAGGGTAAATGGTTTTTAGGAGATGAGTGTGTAGATGGAAATTTAAAAAAGGAAAAACAATATTATGAAGAACTAATGGTTTTCCCACCCCTTTCTTGGTGCACCCCTTAAGGCATGCACTCAGAGTGATTTAGCCTCGATGGGTTCTTGTAAGATATAAAGTGTCAATAATCGATAAAAGTTTGAAAATATTATGTGTATACATAGATCACCTATTTCAAATTATGTAAGTGTTCTTCCAATTTTTTTCTATAAATAAGGATCTCATCAAAAAACAAAAGTATAAACTTTCTCAAAAATGGTCTAAAACCATATTCATCAAACTCTGAAAGGTGAATGGTGCATTGGTGAGACCAAAAGGCATAACCAAAAAATCATAATGACCTTTGTGAGTATGAAAGGATATTTTAGGAATTTCCTCCTAATGGATATATATTTGATGATACCCAAAGCCAAGATCTAATTCGGTAAAATAAATTGTACCATGTAATTCATCTAATAAATCATCAATTATAGGAATAGGAAACTTATCTTTGATAGTGAACTTGTTGATCTCTCTATAATCTAGGCACATCCTTCAAGTTTCATACTTATTTTTCATAATGACTACTAGAGAATAATATTCACTTTAGTTATGGTGAATAGTTCCTACCTCCAACAACTCTTGTACCATTTTTTCAATTTCACTCTTCTAGGCATAAGGATATATATATGGTCTAATTTTGGGTGGCATACTTCCAGGAATGTGTTTGAGGCATGATCATTAGTATGGTTAGGAGGAAGATATTTTGGCATGGGTCTATAAACAACTAAGTTTTTATCCAATATTTGGTGTAACTCAAGATAGGTAGACTCCTTAGTTTATTAAACATCAATGGAAAACAAACATGCCACAAATCCTTTAGAACATTTTTTCAACATCTTGGTCATCTAATGTGATCTAACCACTTGTGGATATTTAAATATTAATCCCCATAGTTCCATTATCTTGCCTTCAAAATAAAAATGCATGAACAATTCATGGAAATTCATCTCAAAATACCCAATGTGGTGAGCCATTGTACTCACAAAACAATGTTAGTCCTACCCATAGGAATAACAAACATAGGATAATCTAGAAAATAGTCCCCCATTGCTAACTTAATATTATGGAATTTTATAGAATAATTAATTATACCACCATCTATAATATCCTAGGGCTAGGTAGTTGAAATAATTAAAATGAGCATCTAACTTATTATTGATGAAATTGTGTGTATTACTTGAGTCAATCAACATTGTGACCTTATGTTTTTTAATGAAACCCACCCCCTTAAGAGTCTAAGGAGTAGAAATACCTGCAAAGGCATGGTAGGAGATAGTATGTTGAGAATCTATAGCTTCATCCTTAGGTTCTTTAAAAGCTTTAATAGATGCCTCCTCATCTTATTCCTCTTCATCGACCCCTTTAATGTAAAATATTTTTTTTCAACACACTGATGACCTTTGCTCCATTTGTTGTCACAACCATGTCGCATGCTTCTCCTTAATTTATTTTGGTGTCAGTCTGATAGGTTGAGGTTGTGATGAAGTTAGGAAGGTGTGTTTTTGACTAGTAGTAAAAGGATAATGTTTGATCATCTCTTTTGCTTCTGCCATTCGTGTCCTTGGTATAGCTTCGAATACAATTTTGGGGTTAAACATATGAAACTCCAATTGAATAATATCTTTTATTCCACCTAAAAAAAGTTCAATAAGATTTTCCTCAATGATATCCTCCACATGTAAGGATAGGTTATAAAATTGATGAATATAATCCTTCACTATTCATGTTTGTCATAGTTTGGCTAATTAGTTAAAGTAGTTTTCAAAAACATTATCCTAATAGAGAGAATTAGTTCATCAAATAACATTGACCATGTAACAAGAGCACCAATATTCTTATTTTGAGCATAAAACCAATGATACCAAATGAATTGCTTAGGATCTAGCTATAGATATGTCATAACCACCTTTTGAGAGCTAGGAGCTTAGTGTAAATCAAATAGATTTTTAGTTTGAGTGATCTTAGTGAGTGGATCCTTACCATCAAACTTACACAAGTCTAATTTTACTAACATCAGTTTTACCCCCATATTGGTGGTGTTAGTATTGAGAGGAGGATAACCAGAAGGAAAAAGTGGAGGATTGTTGATTGGTAAATGAGATGAAATGGTAACCAATTATTTCATGATCTGATGCAACTGATTATTCATGGTATTAAGCTCCCCTTGTATTATTCATATTTGAGTTTGGACTTGCACATCCTTATAAATTAGTCCATATATATTTGACTAGATTTGAGAAATCATATCAGATGATTCAAACTCCATGTCATCCCCTAAATAAGTTTTAGGGGTGACTTTCCCTTTCCCCCATTAGTGGGTGTTAGGGCTAGCCATAAAAAGGCTTGATGATGAACCTTATTTTGCCCCGTTTACCCAACTTTTACCTCAAATTTTTTAAAATATTTTGGCCTCAAATAATAAATATCAAATAATAAACCCAAAATATTTTTTTCCAAGGTTTCTAAAAATGTAAAAAAAATTACAAAATTCTATAAATTGTGAGCTATGGAGAAAATTAATTAACAACCCTAAAATGGAGATAACTTTTGAAAAATAGATGGAAATGAAATAAATTTTTAATTTAAACTTACTTGTATTATTTATCAACTCCATTAAAAACATTGCAGAGAAAATTTCTATTATTTACAATATATATCCAAATTTCAAGATCTAGGGTTTTTGACCTAATTATGGCCCAAATCAACACTTTGATACCACTTAGAATGATATTAATTCAAAAAATAAGTATAAATAAATAAACATATCCTAATTATATGGAAATATATCATAAATTATGAATAATAGATAAGCCACTTTGATGGGGCAACCTCCCGAATGCTTGCAATAAGAATGAATACTCAAAATATGATGATGAATAACTAACCCTACCTCCTATATATATTCTAACAAGACCATGAGTCACCCATAGGACAACATAATAAGTATATTAATACATATATAAAGGTAAAAAAATATGTAAAAGGGTTATGTAAGCCACAAGTTGACTACACATATCCCTAGACATGCCAACGGTTAAAGGCATAGCACCCAGTAGAGTTAAAAGGTATCCAAACCTCATGATTTATATGGAATAGGTGTGATTTGAGATATTTTGGATTTTGGACAACTCATAAAAGGTAATGATTACTTCCTAACATATTATTTGATTTTTGGATTTCCTTTTTGAATTTATTTAATTTCTCAAGGATGAATTCAATTAGGACTTTGATTAGGATTTACGTGTTAATCAATTCCTTTTATAGATTTTGAATATTTTCCAAGTTTTGATTTAATTTATTTTAGAATTTTCTATATTTAATTGAATTTTGGGCCAAATTGATTTAATTTCTTGTGATGAAGCCAAATTCGAGACATTTAAAAATTCATAGGCTAGATGTTCAATGGTTGGTAAGAATTGATCTAAAGTCAGGTATAAATCCATGTGTGGCCAATTTTAGGTATCTAAAATACTGAGCACATAGAAATTAGACATCCTTATTTTTGAATGATCTATTATTATCATATATAATGTCAAAGGGGATAAAATAGTGGTGAATAAGATGATTAAAGATGAATTTGGAAATTTTCTTTCCAATCATGTAAGTGAGGGGTATAGCTTTAACCCACTTAGTGAAATATTCATTGGTGGTAAGGATATATTTATGGCCATTGGATGAGGTGGGGTTTCTCTTCCCAATGATATCTAGGCCCTATATATAAAATGGACATGGTGTAAGCATTAGTTTTAGAGTCTTAGTTGGGGTATGAATCAGATTGGCATGTCATTGACATTTATCACACTTTTTGACATATGTAGTTGCATCTATGTCCATCGTGGGCCAATAGTACCTAATACATAAGATATTTTTAGATAGGACTGCTCTACTAGTGTGGAATCCACATCTCCTTCATGAACTTCCTATAATGCTAATGAAGATTATACCAAAGTTAAAAATTGAATTAGAGTTCCATCAAAATTATAGTGGTATAGGGTTGGTCTGAGTAAGGTATATCATGAGACATGGTGGACAAAGGCTTTGAATTATTTGAAGGATAGGTCTAGTGGCACAATTTGGTCATGAAGATAGGTGTATAGTTTTGAATACCAAATAGAGTTGGGACCAATAATATCACAAATCATTATGATAGTTAAAGGTTCATGAGTTGGTGTGAGTAAATTCTCAATAATAAATTGGTATTCTTTAGTCATATCTTTATGTCAAATCAATGATCTAATGGTAGCCATGGCATATATTATTTTGTTATTATCCCTTGGTATATGTTCAAACTTGACATCAGCAATCTATTATTTGAGAATGTCGACCATGGCCTTATATGGAATCAACTTATCATCCTTTATTTAAAAATCATCTGTAACTTGATTGATGATTAACTAAGAATTGCCATAAACCTTTGATGTTGTATGTTTCATTATATTACCTATAAAATCCCTAAAATAAGTGCTTCATATTTAGCCATGTTGTTGGTACAAAGAAAACTAATCTTAAATGATTTAGGGATTAGTTTTCCCTATGGTGTAACGAATAAAAGGCTTGCCCCTTATCCATGTGTTGTGAAAGATCTATTAAAATGTAGCTTCTAATGCTACTCGTCAAGATGTGTTTCAATGATGGTCATAATGGATTCATCTAGGAATTGGAATGTTAGCAGTGTTGTATTGGTAAGAGGTACTTTAGCAAGTTGATCTACAAGAACTTACACCTTAATGGTTTTTTGGTTGATATAATATATATAAAACTCACTAAGAATCATGACCCATTTAGCCATGTAGCCTTATAAATTTGTTTTAGATACTAGATACTTGAGCAGATCTACTTTTGAAATGACTATGGTCTTGGTATTTAACATGTAACAGCATAGTTTTTGAGCTTTGAAGACTATAAATAAATAGGCTTTTTTAATTCACATATTATTGTGATCATACATAACTAGTGTATGGCTTAAATAGTAAATAGAATGTTCCTTCCCATATCATAATGTTGATTTAAAAATTCCCCCAAGGCTTTGTCAGTAGCTAACAAGTATAGTAGGAAAGGCTTTTCTAGTATAGGAGGCAACAAAATGGGTAGATTTGTAAGATAGTCCTTCAATTGTTGGAAATCTTTCTAGCATTCATCATCCCAATGAAATTATACCCCTTTCTTCAAAAAGTGTGTAAATGGGTGGCACTTATCATCCAACTAAGAAATGAAGCATCTAATAGATTATATTTTAACCCACAAGCTATAGAGTTGCTTCAAATTGATCGATGGTGACATCTCTATTATGGATCATACTTTGGCTGGATCAACTTTAATGCCTCGAGGAGACATAATGAAGCCAAGAATTTTTTTTGAAGTAAACTCAAAAACATTTTTCTTAGGGTTGAGCCTAACTTTATATTCATGCATTCACTCAAATATCATCCTCGGTGTTGTTGGATGATCGGTCCTAGTCCTTGATTTACCTAGTATGTAAGTGATGTAGTCTTCAACAAAATCATGCATCATATCATGAAATATGATGGTCATGTCTCTTTTATAGGTGGCCTTAGAATTTTTGAGATGAAAATGGCATAACCTAATAATAGAATATTCCCCATAAAATGGTGAATGTTTTTCTATGTTGGATTTTTGGCACAATCCAAATTTAGTTGTAGCCTAAGAATCCATCCATCAGTGAAATAATTTCATAACCCACTATGGATTCAACAATCATATCAATATTTGGTATAAGAAAGTAATCCTTTGGTCAGGCCTTATTAATATCTCTAAATTTAGTGTAGATTCTAATTCTTTTTGGCTTCTTATTGACTAGCACAACATTGAAGATCCATTATAAGTAGTTGATCAGTCAAATACATCTTACTTCCAAGATCCTTTCCAACTCTTTCTTCACTAATACAACAATGTGAGGATGCATCTTCCATAATTTTTGTTTCTCAAGTTTGTCATTAGGATGTACCACAAGGTGGTGTACAACTAAGGTAGGGTTCAAACTAGGCATGTCAGAGTAGGCCCAAGCAAATATATCAACAAATTCCCTCAAAAGGGTTATAAAGGCTTCACATTTCTCCTTAGTGAGGGATGCACCTAATTTGATCCATTTCAGGTTGTCTAGAGCCCCAATGTTTACCTCTATAGTGTCTTCCACTAGAAGCGTTGAACCATATTTTAGAATGGTCAGCAAAGATTTAAAATGGCCTGTAATGGTAGAGTCCTCTCTTAGGACTGACTCTTCAAGTTCTCCTAGGCATGATGAATTAGAATGCCCCAAGGGTAGGGATGTCCACATGACAAATATAATAGTTATTTTAGACACCTAAATTTCATTTAGTGTCTAAATACACCTAAGCTATTTACAATTCTTCTTAAATTAATATATAAATATTTCCTCTTAAAATAAAATAATTAATTAATTTAACATATTGAATAAGTCAATTATGTACCTTTAAATCCTTATTTTAAATACATAAATCAAGATTTTCCACCTATTCAAACCTCTCCCATATTTGTGTCCCTCATCCCAACCAAATCCATAAAGTTCTCCATTTTATATGACTCCTCCCCTGAGTTGTCAAGCAAATTGACTAAGTATTGTTGAGTCAACTAACCAACCCCATTATTTTCTCAACCAAGTTGAAAATTTATTTCTCCTCATGGATGAAGACTCATCCTCAACCATTGATCATTTGGAGCATTGAAAAATTCCAAATGATCTTCCATCATTGGATCCTTTTCCAAGCTTCTATAAATAAACTTACACATCTCCATTTTCAAGCATCATAATCAATCACAAGTCTTGAAATAAGAATTAGGAAATCTTGAGCTCTTTCACACAAAGTGAATCAAAGTGAATCAAATAAAATAAGATTCATCCTTTTGCACCAAATTTTTTCTCATTCTCTATTTGCATTGGAGTGAGCACCACATACTTAAAAGACCAAATCAAAAACATAATGTAATGGAGGATTATTGTACTCGAATTGTGACATTTTGATTATTTTTTATTTATTTGTTACTCTAGCTTAGTTGAATTTTAGCTTGTATTAGGATTAGTTTCCTTTATTTTCATATATAAATTTAGTTCATAAATTTTTGGCACAATCAATGGGACCTACCCACATCTTTTTTATTTTCTTATCATCTTCTTTTGCACTTAGATAATATTCATCTTCTAGTTTTTTTTTTACACTTTCTTTTTGCATTTAATCTTTCTTATTTTAGTGCTGGTATGGACCACAGATTATTTTTCATTGTTTTTTTGTTTGGCTATGTACATTTTTATTGCATAATAGAAACTTTGGAGACTTTATTAGTAAAATTGTTGGACTTAACAATGAAATTGTTCCTTTTTCCTACATTTTCTATTTTTTTTTAGTTATTTTCAAGGCAATAGCATTTTTTTAAGAGAACAATGAAATCACTTTACATCATAGAGAAATCACTTTACATCATAGCAAAATCACTTTTCTTCATAATGAAATCATTAAACCTTGTAGTGAAATCGCTTCTATGGGTAGTGATTTTTTCATTTCTTTTAGTGAATTCATCTTCATTGACAATGAACTTGTTGGTCCTCATAGCAAAATCATTTAGTAAGCATGAGTTTTTTCTATTTTTTCTTTTATTTTCTCTATGTTTTTCCTATATTATCATCTTTCAATTTCACTTTTTTTACTTGACTATGTAACAGCATTTTTGTAATAAAGACTTGATTTTTGCTTTTTTTCATGGTTTTCACTTGTTCATTGCAGGTTATCTTAGTTTTCAGCCAAAGCAAATAATCTAGCACCTTTTTTGTAAGATGCTTGCTAAAGAGAATCAGAAAAGAATCAATATAAAAGCCAATTTTTCTTGTTGCTAATGTTCTTATTTTAATTTTTCAAATTCTTAGTAATTACATCACTTTTATTTATGTATATTTATTTTTGGTTGTGAAATATATGTATGATCTTTCTTTGGTATTATATTGATAAGATACCTAGAAATCAAAAATATTTTAAGCAATATCACTTGAGAATTATATGTTACCCAAGTGATATTCGTGTATGCTCTTTCCTCAATGTTACATTGGTGATAAAACTTGGAAATCATAAATGGGTATCTAATTTTTATTTTTATTTTCTTAGAGGCTCTATTGACCATGGATTTCACCACCATATAGTAAGCCAAACTCCATTTACCAATGGGATATATAAATTGAGACCCAACTATTTCAATTACCTAAGTAGTTGTGTGTTTTAATCACACCATGATGTGAGGGAATTTTATACTCTAACACCTAGGGTTTCAATAGCTAACTCAAGATCTGATATTATGGATTATCAACACACTAAAACTCCTACAACTATGTTGGGTAATTTGGGATAAGACCCAATAGTGTGTGGCTGCTTTATTGATTTCTTCTATGGTTTTATTCCCCCTAGATAAGCTCGTATAAACCTTAATCTTAGAATAAACTTTTTACGATTTGACTTTGGTACATTAGTTAATGGTTAACACTGAGAAGTAACTTTCCACACACCCTCAAAACTAGACTTAGTGGGTCATGAGAATGGTAGGATCCTCCATGGTTAGTGCCTTGAAACATTAGGCCATAGCTAAGAACACAGATGAGTGAGTGACAAAAGAAATCCCAAAATTTGTTCACAACCTTTATACCTAGTTTTCACCCTTTTTGTGTAATTATTTGTTTGATTAGAATTTAAAAAATTGTGTTATTATTTCTTTCTTTCCCTTGGCATGTGTCTTATTTTTGAAATCATTTAAATTATACTTATAGGTATTTTTAGGCTTTTGTCAATATTTATCACCCATTGTAAAAATAATGGACTCTTTGAAAAATAACACAACCAATTTTGTCCCAAATCACAATCCCAATAGTCTATACTATAATCCAGAATTCAATTCACCCAACTTTGATTTAAATTGATTTTTGAATCAAATCAAACATCAAGCCAATCAAAACCCAAGTTTGAATATGTATTCAAACTCAAAATTTAATCAATTGAGTCAAAGAATGGATGGTTATTTGAATTCCCCAAACACCCAATTCAATATTCATCAATAATCCATCTCCTATTCATATTAACCTATGGAAAAATATTAAAAATTTAATACAGGAATAGAATCAAATTGATTTCCTAGATACAATAACCAAAAAATTTTGAATTATTTTCCTAATCCAATTTCATCCCCTATCAAATATCACCTAACACAAATCAATCTATGTACATAGATCCATATGGTTCTAATCATAATATCACCATAATTCAAACTTTTAATCCACCTTCACTACCATTTTCCAATACTCATATATACCAAAATACATTTGCTAGTCAAACCCCAATTCAGTCAATTCCAAACATGTTCCATCCCAATTAACCTTCTAATTTATACACCCATCAAGATCAATCTTTCTATAATAATCAAAATCAATCATTTGATTTTGCATCTAATTCACCCCAAAATTCAAGTTCCATATTTCTTCACCAATAACCATACATTCATGAACCTAATAAATCAATTCTTCCAAAATCAAGCCACATATTCCACCCCATTTGTCATCGATGAATATCAAAACATTCCACAAAAATATCCTTCTATCACTAATACACCTTTATTCTAATAAAACTTCCCATCTACTAATTATAATTCTAACATCCCCCATCTCACTAGTCAAGAGATGGTAGATGCTAAATATATTAGATATAACCCACATCTATTCATGTTTAAAAGAACCACCTTACAAATATGTCAAGATGTCCCTTTAGAAATAAATCATACCATTTCATATCCAAATAAAAATGGGGACCTTTCACCCATTATCCATAAAATAATGATTTATAACCAAATACTGATTTTTTATCAACATCCCATATTGACTTAAATACCATCCAATTAGGCTCCCAAAATATCATATTATTTTAAACCAACACACAAAAATTCACAATACCAAAAATATATTAATCTAGGATCAAACATTTCCAAAAGAGTATTCAAAAATAAGTACGATACTAAATCACTTCAACAAGCTCTTCTGATGGTTGCATCTAGACCAAGGGCAAATATACTATCCAAATATGATATCTACTTTATTTTAGGATTAGGAGAAAATTCAATGTCTACTTTGGTCCCAACTATAGTTTTAACATTAGATAAAAATGTAAATGATATAAATAATGTTATAAGTAGGTAAGAATCCTCATCCATCATTACTACAAATTATATTAGTATCATCAAAATAATATGTTCCATTACCATCAGTGTTATTTTTCCTTTTCCTATTAACATTATGCTACTTACACATGTCAAATAGAATCCATATCAAAGGAAATTATTAGACTTATCTCATGTCAACTTAACAATTATCACATCCATGAGATCATCCCATTTAGATATACATTACTTCACCAACCATTAATTAAATCTCTAAAAGACAATCAAAGAACACCCATGAATGAACTAATTGGTTCTTTGTTTCTTTAGGATAGTCATATCAAAAATATTACAATCATCAAGTCAATTGGAAGATATACCACATGGAATGATCTCCCAATCATATTTCAAGAAATAAACTTAACTCCTATGTTACATACCTATTATGCCACACTAGTGGAATGGCATTACAAGTATAAATCTAAAAATTCATTAAGACAATAATAAATCAACTTACTCTAAGATTGTTTTCAAATTATTTCAATCATTTATCATCATAAAGTCCAAAATCATTTTCAAAATCAATACCTTTTTCTATTTATACATCCACATTTTATTATTGCTAGGATATATCATTCACTACCTACTCAATTGACCCATGAATCATTAGCAAACAATAATAAACGTGCAGTCTCTAAATGGTTAAAAAATATTGTTTTTGAAATCCATACTCTAGTTTTATTTAACTAGGGGCAACATTTTTATGCCCACCAACATCTTAAAAATTTGATATCAATTCTGAAATAACATGATTTAATGTTTGTCCACATCATTTTAAATATTTCTTATTTTCATCAATTTTGAGTATTTGTCTATATTATCACACAAACACCAAAGGGGAATCATCACACTTCTTTTCATTCATTTAGGGCAAAAAATTTCTTCTCTATCATCAACACTCTACTTCTTCTATTATTCACAACAATATTGCTTTGCAACACTATTTCAAAGAGAGAGAAATGTAGACACCTAAATTTCATTTAGTGTCAAAACGCATCTAATCTATTAATAATTATTCTTAAATCAATAAATAAACATTTTCTCCTAAAATCAAATTATCAATTAATTCAACATATTGAATAAGTAAATTATGCACCTTTAAATCCTTATTTTAAATATTTAAATCTAAATTTTCCACCTATTCAAACTTCTCCCATATTTTTATCCCTCATCCCAATCAAATCCATAAATTTCTCCACTTATTATGACTCCTCCCTTAAGTTGTCAATCAAATTGACTAAGTCTTGTTGAGTTAGCTAACCAACCCCACTCTTTTCTTAATCAGGTTAAAAAGGTCTCCATCCTCATGGATGAGGAATCATCCTTAATAGTTGAGCATATAGAGTATTTAAAAAATCTAAATGATCCTCCACCATTGAATCCTTTTCCAAGCTTCTATAAATAAGCTTACAAATCTCCATTTTCAAGCATCACAATCAATCACAAGTCTTGAAATCAGAATCAAGAAATCTTGAGATCTTACACATAAAGAGAATCAAAGTGAATCAAAGAAAATAAAATTCATCCTTTTGTAATAAAATTATACCTGTGCTCTCTTTACATTGGAGGAGTGATCACCACATACTTGAAAAACTAAATCAGATACACATCACAATGGAGGATTCTTATAATCAAGCTATGAAGTTTTGACTGTTGTTTTCTTTATTTATTATTCTGACTTAGTTGAATTTTAGATAACATTATGATTAATTTAATTTATTTGAATATCTAAATTTAGTTCATATAGTTATAACTTTGGTACTCAAACTTTAAATGTTTTCAATGTTCATATGGCTGTAAATCTCCATGGATGGTAACATCCATACCTGATTGGGGGAACTGGATACACAGGTGCAATTTTGAAGGGATTGCATGAATTTCATGTATCCAAGGTCTTCCCAAAAGTAATTTATATTATAATTTGAGTTCTAACATATGGAATAGTGTATCATGGGTCAAGGGCCAAATGATAACTAGCAAGCTAATAATGCCTTATGAATCTTGTTCTTCATTATCATAGGCCCTGATGATGATTATTTATGGTTGGAGATCAACTATAGTGTACCTAAAGAGATTTATGAGCTTTAGAGACATAATATTTAGGCCTGATCTATTGTTTATGAGGTCACATTTCACTTTATTCCATATTATGACAACTTTGATGTATAATGGATTGGCATGCAGAGGTCTAAGGGATGACATATCACTTTGGTCGAAGGTTAGTTGTTGGCCTAGAGCTATATGTCTAACCAAAGCTTAAAATTTGTTTAGAGATATGTCATTAGTAACTTGGGATTAGCTAAGTAACTATATTAAGATGTTCTTATAGATTTTAGACATATACAACAAATCTAAAATGGAGATTCATATAGGTGTCTTCTATAATTATTCCACAATATCAAACATTTTTTCTTAGATAATGGTAAATGGCTTGTTCCTAGTCAAAAAAGTTTGTTGGATGGGTGAAGTGGCAGATGGCTATGGGCCTAGTATGGTAATATACAATCATCAAGTTGTGATTACATAATCAGGATTAGATATAGGACCATTATTGCTAACAAATGATGGCAGAGGTGGGCCAAATAGGATAAGTCTCAGTTATCGGTGCACTTTTACATTATCATGGGCTAATGATGAGTTATATATATAAGGTCCAAAATTATGAGTCGCTACTTATTGGTATGCATATATACAGTCCTAGGTCAAGGAAGAATCACTGGTATGGGTTTTTTTATTGTGAATGACTAACAATGGTCTTCTTTGATTGTCACTTGGTCTTGGATTGATGGAAATGATGTTAACATGACCTCCTACAATATGCCCTACAACCTTGTTATAGTTATGTACAACTCGATGGTAGGTTTTTTGGTTGTTGGCCTTATTCTAGGCTTGGTTTCATCCATTTGTTTGAAATTATTGGTTATACTACCAATTTTATTAGTTTTAACTTGGTTGTTGATATTATTTTTGTTGTTACTATAGCCATTATTGGTGTTATTGTTTTTGGTTGTTGTATTGAGGAAAAAGGTTCTGATAAATATCAATGTTCTAATTAGATGTGGAAGCTCCATGATCCAATCACCATTTTTCAACATATTTTAAATCAAATGTTTAATTTTCACACAAAATAAATTACAACCATTAACTCGATGATACTTGTAGAATTCATTTTGCCTATACCAGCCTTGATAGTCAATGCCCTCTAGATAGTGTTTCAGAATAGGCTAGTTAATCATATTAGTTATGGTAAGCTTGAAAAACATAGATTCAATATTTTTTCCAATATCATTAAAGACACAATGAGTAGGTATAGTTCTCCTTGGAAGAGGGATTACAAAGTCAAAGGTTGTTGCATTTATTGCACTGGTCTAGGTTGTTATACTTTCTACATTTATTGAAGAGGTTATTGGTTAGAATTAATTTGCATATGCAATAGAGGGTGAGTAGATGGTGTTTGCACCATTTTTACATATAATGAATTAGTTACTCCATTTCCCACAACATTCTATTGCAATTTAATTTCTTGGGTTTATCATAATTATTGGCTTGAGTTTATTGTGATGTTTATGCTTGTAATTAGTTCTGATTTTGGCCATTATTTTAGTTTTGATTTAGGATTAGATTTGATGATGTAATTTTAATGATCCCTTTATTAATAAAGTATCTTTCAATCAACAAACCTTTTTAAATTATTTATTTAAATGTATGTGCACACTATAGCTCCAAATAGTAAGATATCTCACTTTGTAGATTTTTGGTAAACATAATGGCTAGTTGTTTGTCTAGTATATTGTGGGTGAATTGGCTTGCAAGGGCTCTCCATCACTACAGATAACTTTTTAAAAAAGTCACTAACCTTTTTTTAATCTTGCATCAAATCTACCAATGAAATATCATGTTTGAGATTGTAGGAGAAGTGTTGCACAAACTTGTCTAAAAGATCATCAAAATTAGATACTAAAATCTTTGGTAATTTTAGGAACCACTCCAATGCTTATCTTAATAAGCTCTTTAGAAACAATAGTAATAGGTATATGTCATTCTAAGCCACTAGTTGTCATGAAACAAAAAATTCCATCAAATGGGCCTTGGGATCACCTTTCCTTTTGTCTTTGTTGAACTTTGGTGGTTCATACCCTAGAGGAAATGGTATTTTCAAGTACTCCATGTTGAAGGTGTAAGAAAAAACATCATCTAACTTGAAATTTTTGGTTTGTTTCCCAACTTAGATGGTGAAAATTACATCATTTATCTATTGTAGTTCCTAGGCTAGGAAATGAGTGGGAATATTGGCTTAAGGTGGAGGTTGGGTGATTAAAAGTGGATTACTTTGACTAGGTTATAGTCGAGGCATTTACTATAGAACATTGGTTTGGTTTGGAAATGAAACAAGAATATGCATATATAGATTAGGGTATGATTATTGAAATTGCATACATTGTTGTGTTATATACTAGTTAAGATTGGGTATATGGGCCTAGATTTGGGTAAATTATGGTAAAGATGGAGGGATATGGATGTACTCTTCCTATTTAGGTTGAATAGGGGCATGTTTTCAACTAGTCAAACATTGATGTTTGATGGGAACTTGTAAACTAAGGTACTATCATTCAACTTGTGGCATAATTGTCATGAAAGACATTTATTACCTAATTGGTACTTATGGAACATTAGAACCTCTTGGTTGCATGAATCCCTATTGGGATGTAGATAAATGTTGGAGATTTGGTATTTATCATTGACTAATACTTGTACATTATTTATTAGACATTATTTGTGATTGTATTGACATGTTTGTTTACGATTGAAGAGGTGTATTTATCACTACCTTGGTGAGTTAGAACATTGGTACCCCTTATTGAGGTGGTAAAAAATTTTACCTCTATTGCATGGGTATGTTGGATGGTTCTTATTGATTTAGAATTGTACTCATCACCTATTGGGGTAGAATAACATTCATCACATTTTTTTTGGCATGGCACTAGTCATTGCTTGACTACTTAATCCTTATAGTTGGGTGTTTGAAGAAGTATCTTGTTGAAGATTAGAGGTAGTTGTTTGAGGTTTGGAGGTAGAAGTTCCCACCCCATAAATTTTTGAACCACTCATGGTGTTGACCAAATGTGTATGTGATTTTACACCACTTTGGTCTAGATTGGATGTTACTTATGCATTATCCACTATGTTTGGCTCATTATTTTATGTAGAAGTAGAAGACATTTCTTTGATGGCAGGGGCAATGAACATGTTTTCTACCAAATTACTTTGTGAAAATAGGTATATACCCTAATTTTCTTAACCTGTCAACTCAATTAAAACTTCTATTAAAGGAACTAGCTCAATAAAAGGATTACTTAACATGGTCATATTATTGAAGTTGTGTGTTAGGTTTAAATATGTCTAAGATGTTGTTTGCATCTATATGAAATGATCCTCTATGAGGCTTTTTCCTATTACAATCATATGAGGTTATTGATATGACATTAGCGCTATGGTATGAGGGTTGATAGAAGAGGCCTATTTAATTTTTTTATTGTAATACATGTTATAAGGCCCTCTTACTAGACTTGGCAAGTTTTCATGGGGAAAGTCTATCAAAAACTTATCCCCTAATTTTGTGGCTCTGATTAAAACTTTGTCCTTATTTTCCATCAAGTGATGATCAAATAAGTATCATAAGCTAATGGCATTATAACATAGTAAAGTTGATGTTGTATTTTTTATACAACTAAAGGTACATTAATGAGGTATTAGGCAATTTATTCTCAGTTGTACTCTAATTATGTAGATGTGTTAATCAAATAATGGGCCAAAACATCTTGGCTTTGTTATCCCATTTGAGTGTTGTAAGGTGGATAAGGATTTGTCTCACAAATGACATCATCTCCATATGGGTCTTGAACAAAACCTTCTTGTGTGACCACATTTCCATAACCTAGATTATACATGAAACCACTACATATATAGTGAGACTTGGTTAAATCAATGGTGAATGGTTCATGACAAAATGGGATAGATTTCTAAAAACTCTAAAAAATAATGTCTAAAAAGACAAAGGGTTCAGACTAGGTCTAACTTGGTCAAAGAAATGGAGCTATATCTCCAAAATGGTTTGTGATAAAACTTGGTATAAAACAATCCAATGTCAAATGTCTAACATTAAATTTCTCATACAAAAGGGTCAATTGGATGAACTAAAAAAAATTCCTAACTCTAGGTCCAAAGTGTTCTAAATAAATCAAATCTAGGAAAATTAAAGGTTGTTAGGTCTTTTGGCCAAATGCGGTGACAAAAGCTAGGCTCAAACAAGAAATATACTAGGACTTTTATTCAAATGTGGAATCAAAATCTAGACTTAAAACAAATGGGTATTTAATCAAAAAAAGTTGGAACACTTTGGAAAAGACTAGGCACTTAATTTCAGACATGAACTTGGTTAAATTGGCATGAGGGATGAAATAAAATGCACTTAGGGATAGACTATTTTCAACAAACAATGATACAAACAAATAGTTTTCAAATTTGGGTAAAGAATTAACTAAGTTACACAACCCAAAAGAGAAATATTGGTATCCAAGCCCTGATTAGATAAGGCCTAAACAATAATCAATCAATGTTTGAAATTAAACATGTCAAAGTTAATTAAAAACTCAACTTAAAAAGACTAGGATTTTTAAACAAACAAGCTAGACAAAATTGAATAACATAACAACACTAGACAAAGACCACAAAGGCACACATAGTTTGGTTTCAAACACAAAACTTGGACATAATACAAGATGAGTCTATGAAATAATGTGAGTAGTGTAATGGTGTTATCTCTCTCTAAAGGTATGAACAATGGTTGGTTTTGATAGTCTAAGGCATAAAACTTGACTTCATTTGGGCATCATAACATTACCTATTTCAATCAAGTGACACAAATAATATTTTTGACACAAAAAAGTCTAAGGCAAAGTAATGTGTCAAATGGATGGCATAATAGCTCCTCACATAATGGAGTAATGTGGAAACTAAAATCATTTTAAAATAGCACAAATAAAAAAAAATAGACTCAAAGACCAAGAAAATAAAGGAAAAATACCAAATATAACTAAGTAAATCATCCTAAGCCTTAAACTGATAATGTTGGTTAAATGGGGTTAATTAAAACTATAGTTTTCAAATGTCTATATTATCCCAAGTGTGGTTAACACTAGAGATGAATCATGTCAATTGATTTCATACTAATTAACTTACTATGTAAGGTTCTATTCCTTTGCATAGTGATTCCATTTATAGACTACTTAGTGGAAAACCCTAGTTAACCAGACCTAACTCATGTCTTCATTATGAAAGGAGAGGTTACCCACTCAACCCCTTGGCTCTTGTAGTATGTGTGCCCTAATTTATATGCCCCACTAGGGAGTAAGGTTGATACAATTTTGAGAGATGAATTTCTAGGTTAAATCACCCCTAAAGAACTTGTGAAGAATCTATGAACTCCCCTTCACAAGCTAAGTTGCATAAAATAAAATTAAGTGGAAAAACTTTAGGGTTGCATTTAGATCACCCAAACTATGCAAGTTTTGGGGAGATCCTATATAACATTCTTTCCATGCCTTATACTAGGCAGAAATTATAAGTGAAAAGGTGATTTTGGTCACCCAAGTTCCCTATAGGGGATGGGGGTAGAGCATACACGTACTCTTCATTTTGTATAAAAAACACACAAGTAAAAATTTCAAAAAATTACCATCTAAGTGAATGTTTGTTTTAGGAACCTAATTGAGATGTGTGACAAAGTTTTAGGCCCCTTTTCTTATTTGAAAAAATTTTAATAATTTACACAAAACAACTTAAGTAAAAACATCTATGTTCATTTTAAGCACTAAAACCAAATATTCAAGACTTAACCATTCTTTTTAGGCACAAAAATGAAGTGTTCAGGACTTAGCAATTCTAGGTTCCTTTTTAAGGACTAAAATCAAGTGTTCAAGACTTAGAAATTATTTTTAAGCACCAAAATAAAGTTTTCAAGACTTAGTTAAATTCATTTTAGATACCCAAAATGAAATGTTCATGAGTCTAGACTTGCAAATTTATGTTATATTCCCGCCTTGGACCTACGAGGGTTAGAGAGTTTCTTCCTACTTTGAAGCACAATCAAGGATGAGAAAAAAATATTTAGTGGTATATCTCTCAGATTTGATATATATTTTTCACATAGAGACTAATATCAATCACCTATGACTAATGTCAGTTACAGATAACCAATGTCGATTGCTAATAATTGATATTGATCGATAAGGACCAAGATCGGTTGCTTGTGAACCTGAATGTAAAACAAACATGATTCAAAAATGTTATTTATCTAAGGTTAGCACAAAAACTCTTCAAAAACTTGTAATGATATGGTTAGACAAGGAAAATTCAAGTTAATGAAACCAAGAAAAATCTATTATGAATGCCAAAAAGATTCAAAATCTAAGTTTTATAGGTCATTTTTTACCCTACAACCTAACTGATGATGGTTACTTATAAATAATCTCAGTTAGGTAGAACCAAATATTGTTAGGCATAACTAATGTCGATTATGCCTGACCAATGTCAATCTCTGTGTAGATTTGAATTAGCATAAAAAACACAAAATATGGAAAAAACAAAGCTAAAATTCTAATTTTGATGATGTTCAAACATTAATTTGAAAATTTAGGAGTTGTATCTTGGTATCCTTGGTACGAAGGATGCATTTAGGGTCCCATCGAGCATGCCTTTTGTGATCATAGGAATTTGAAAATAGAGAGGAGGTTATATCAAGTGTTAGTTTCACAAAATAATGAAATCAACACACTAACATGCTAACATATCTAAGCCTAGATATTAAGGAGAGCATAAAGGTTAAAATACAAATTAAAACCCAAATAAAATGCAAAAAATAACAATATTTACCTTCCTTGAGAGATCCAGGTGATTTATTTATGGCTTGCTCAGTTTATGCTCAAAGAGTATTTGGCAATGGAGTTTTCTTTACTCCTCTCCTTGGCACCATTGTGGCTTGTGGTTTAGCTTATGCTTGATAGCTTGGCTCAATATTTTGGCATTATAACACTATTGATTTTAATCTTTCTATAAAACTTGCATTATAACTCTCCAATATCCAAGCTCTCCAAATGAAGAGGGAAAGTCTTGTATTTATAGGTTTAGAAACTGAACCCAACCTAAGGTGAGTTATGGTGTAGTTTAAATATGGAATGGGTTTAAACCTAACTTAAGTTACCCTAATAAACCCCAATAGAGTTAAAAGGTTTCAATAAATAATTATTTGAAATGAATAAGAATGGGTAAGATATTTTAAGACATTTACAAAGGATTAACAACTCACAAAAGGCAATTATGAAAAAGCTAGGATATTCTTGATTTTTGAATTTCATTTTTTATTAATTCATTAATTACACATGGATAATTAAACTAGGCATTTAATTAGGTTTATCCTTTTAATTAATTATACTTAGTATTTTTAGTATTTTCAAGATTTGATTTTATGTTCATGTGCCCCATTTAATAGGTATATAGGTCAAATTGCATATTATGATACCACAGGATGATTAGAGATGAATCTGTGAGAGTTTTTTGTTGATTACAATAAGATACCCCAATTAGGTATGTTTCAATGGTATTCTAAGATTTGATTAATGATGCACAAGCAAATTTGGGATGATTAACGATTCTTAGGCTTAATTTATAATGGTTGGTAAGATCGGTCTGAAGTCTGGTCGAAGGCCATTGGTGGCTAGTTTTAGGTGTCTATAGGAGAAACCATTATCATGCCTCTTGGTAATAAAAATTAAGGTCATATACTTACATAACATCCATGAAAATCAAGAAGCAGTTACCAGGTGACTCAATTATGGGCTCCCATCAATAACATGCCACTTTCAAGTTGGAACTTCCAATAAATCTGGTATGTATGAATACCCAACCCTATCCTTCACTTCAACACAATGTATGGGCTTAGGTATTTTCTAAACCTATCCCTCATGCTTTCTTTTATCTAGATGTAAACATGATGAAGAATTATACAGTCCTAGTTTATTTGAGTTTCATGAGAATCACATTGATAAATATTTATATGATAGTGTTTTCCAATGTAAAGGAGAACATAGATGCAAGTAGATTTTTCCTTTGCCCTTCTAAAAATCTTTAAGAATCAAGTGTCTAGCTGGCTCAAGCATACACTTAATTGAACATTTCCTTTAACTACTTCTTTTTCTTTCCTTCTTGTCCCTTATTGTTAGGTTAGGTTTGCATTGGTTTGTTTCTCTATTTTTTTTATTGGTTTTGTCCCAACTATTTTTTCCTTTTGGTCTCCCTATTAATCAAAAAATAAATGAAGGGTTGTTACAAGAGTAACATGGATGGCACTCAAATATCCTGATTATAATTTTACTTATAAATCTTATGTGAATTATTATTGATACTTTGTTCATTTCCTAAATTCTAAAGTTCAGTGATTCATAATAAAGCTTGTGAATTTTAAAACAATTATTTTCTTGTTTTAATCCATCTAATACACTTAAAGAAATATATAAATAAAAATGCAACATTGCTTTAATTATAATTTTTCTTCAGTTATCATGAACTTGTCAGTTTACTTTTACCTATGTCTTGGTCCCCAAACCTCTATGGATGAATTGAAAAATATCCTTTCAAAATAATTATGTTAAAAATTAAATTCTAAAATTTTCCTCGAAAAGGTGATCTTTGTAGCCTCCACCACAAGCTTTATGACCTAGTTAGCAATGAAGCAAGGCCTTTAGAAGGGACCACAGGTATCTATATAGATTATAAATGTTTGGATAGTATAAGATAAATTTCCACAACACTTTCCCTATAGATAAACTAAAAAATATTTCTCTTTAGTAATTATGACTTTATGCAATCTGAATTACTATGTGTGAATGCAAAAAAATGAATAAATCACTTAATCACACACATAGATGGTTTTGGTATGATTATAAATTAGTATGTAAATCATTCTTATATACTTTAGTACCTTTAAATTTTGGTGTGTTCTAAGTGATAGCTTGTAGCTAATTTTTTTCTTCTTATGAAAATTGAGATTCTAGATTCTAAAAATACTAGGGATTATTTCCAAACAAGAGTCATTATTTTTTGTTACTTACACAACATGCCCCATTTTTAGTCTAAAAATGGGGACCCTCTTTTCAATTTAGAGTCTAATATTATACTTAAAGGAGTCCATTGTGGTTGTTTTCTTAAATCTACCTTCCTAGGAGTCCATTTTACTATATGTGAAGATTTGAAATCTGAATATACTTCATCGCTTTAACTAAGTCTGAATAATAAAATGTTAATCACAAGTTCTTATCTAATTCACATATTGGCCTGATTTAATTTAAATATTTGAATTTGTATAATTCTACTAATTCTTATTCTACTTGTTTACTTTTGTTTTGAAACACATTTTACAGCTTCCTTTTAGTCTATTCCACCTTAAGTTTATACAAATTATCTAATTGTTTTGAAGTTTTATGATACTTTTACTTATTAATTTTAATTTTTTTTGGCTTATATTTGATCTAAATCAAATATAAGTTTCCTTTGGTTCATCTTTCACCTTAGTCAATTTCATTAAAATGGATAAAATCTACTTTAATATGGATTTCTTTTACTAATTTTTCCTACCTCTTTGTTATATTTAAAAAGACTTAGTCATTTTATTTTAAATTCTTAGTTGTTTGATTTTAAAATCAAAGATATATAATTTGTCTTCTTTTCATTTTTCCCACAAGTGCTTAAATCAATCTTAGTGCCACATGATGATTTCCCATAGCTCCTAACAAATCCAACCCATTCAAGAAAGACTTTCATTTCTTAGCCAATTTCACAAAATATTTCTTAACTTCCAATGGCTATAACCCATTTGAAAAAACATTTAGACACTTATTTGATATTTAAGTTTACCTAAATCCAAGTGTCACTTTTATCCTCAGAGAGACTTATCCATTTCTCTTCAAAGGTTTCTCAATGCCATGTGTTAATCTCCTATCAGCCCTTGGTCTATTTAAAAGAATTTTAAGATAGCCAAATTTTATTCAAAGCTTCCCAATGGGTCAATGACATCATCAATGCTCTAGGTTGGTAGGTCAGTAGGATGATGCCATGTGGCATATTCCCATTACTTTGTTATCCTAGAGATTTTTATACTAATGCAATGCCTCTGAGATAGTGGTTTAATGAGATGATGTCATGTGGCATCATCCCACTATTACACTATCCCATAGATGTTCATATAGAGTGCAAAGCCTGTGGATGAGTGGTTGAGTGGAATCACACCACGTGGCATAATCTTACTACCCCACTCTCTTATATATTTTTTTGCATGCCCAAAAATGATTTCAAATCCCCTAGTAAATGGGTGAGTGGGATGATTCTATGTGGTGAAATCTTGTTTTACCATAGCCCTGGGGTAGTCCATATAGGCCTTACATTTTTTCAAATCTTGAGTAAGTGAGATTGTAATGCATGATGAAATATTTCTTCATAATGAAAAGAATAGTTAACATGCAATTAAAGCTCAATTGAGTAATATAGGAGCAATGGGAAACCAGGTGTAAAGAATCTTATCAGAGCTAAGGACACATTGATTACATATTTAACAAAGCATGAGCCTAAATTTGATAGCCTGTCTACCGTTTAAAACTGTCAAAAGTCCCATGAAAGTGAGAATGATAACAAGTGTCAAAATGGGATCCACAAAGGTAGATCCAACTATATAGTGAGTGTAAATCAAAGGGAAAGCAATGATAATCCACACGGTAGTGGCTTGTCAAAGTAGATGACACGTTATTTGCTAAACCAGTAAAGCACTAGCTTGAAATTGATAGCCTATCTAGCCATCAAAACCATCAAGAGGATAAGAATGGATTGCACATATAATTTTATTTTTAGAATAAAAACATAGTCCAAATGAATCATGAGTAATGTGGTAATAATTAACATGGCATGTGTATTAGGATCCCATGAAGAGCACAAAAGACAAACTCAACCTTAAAGAGTCATGTCAATCAATTGCATAGAGACATCGTATTTGGAAATCACAATGCAGTCCTAACTATTTTTTATTACCAAAATTTGATTGAGGTATGGTTAAATTTCACAAATTATAGGCACACCTTCAATTTTTTAGTGATTTCAATCCACCTGCTTAACCACACTCCCTTAAGCACATTGATGATTACTACAATTACCCCATTATTAGGTGAATTCAAATTTTAATAACTCATATTTTAAACTCTTCAAGCCTACGTGTCTATATAATATCAACTTATTGGTTTAATAAGGGTTGGTATTTTCAAGACTAAGAGGGTTATGCTTAGGTTGGTCCCTTTAGGATTGAGTAGTTAGTGGACTAGACATGATTGGATTCTCCATAGTTAGTTGATCAAGCATTTTTCATATTTTCCTAGTGTAGTTTTTTTCTTACTATTATGAGAGTGAATACTATAGCTAAATAGTTTCTGTAAATCTTATCATTATTAATAAATAATGCACATCTTAATACTTCATTTTTATGTAGTTAAGTGTTCATATCCTATATATTTTATGGTGTTTATGTCCCTTTTTCTTAAAGTAACTCATCCTTAGACTTTGACACCATCCTCTAGTTAGGGTTATGATAGGTCTAGATCAGCTAAGGACTGGTTTCTACAATATTTTCTCAACCAAACACATCACATTCATCTCTGTGGTAGTAGGGCCTTTCTTTTCTTTCTCCCTACCCTTCTCTCTTTTTATCTTTTTTAATCAGAGTGTTAGTTTAGGAGTAGTTTAGTTTATAAGGGATAAAATGAATATAATGCTTACCTTGATTGCATGTTATTTTTGTATATTACTATTTGTGCATTGTTAATCCATGCAATATACATGTCTTTTTGAATCAATTATTTATTTATAGTTAGATCATTTAATTGGTTCCATAGGCATAGTTAGTTTAGGATTAATAGTAATATATCTTTAATGTTTAATCATGATTAATAAATGTCATCCATCACCATTTAAGCATTGTTAAATAGATTAGTGTTGGACCAATCAATCATCAGTGTATATAACTTAATCCATCATTTGGATTTAGTTTGACTAGCATGGCCTCTTACATGGAATAGTTCACAACAACCAACTAAGTGAAGACCAGCATACCAAGACCTAGTATATTTAGACCTTAGGAAGTTATTTTCTTCATAGGATCTCTCTTCTTTGAGGATAGTCCAATGATTAACAACCTCTTTGCCCAATTTGTATTTGCATGTCAAACACATCATCAATAGAGTACTTGGTAAATCATTAGTTGATGCCTCTTCACTTGGATATTATCATTTTCCAATAAATTAAATTAGAGAAGGAAGAGGTGGAGGGGTGTCTCTCTCATAGTTGGCATAATTGGAAGGGTTTATTTTTAGATTTGATGGGTGCTTTAGGGGTTCTGAGTATCCTTTGGTACCCTTTCAAAGTGTAAGTTATTTCTTTGGATAGTGGGGTTAATTGGTAATGGTCTAAAATTAAATATTATTCCTCTAATATCCCTTTTTCTCTTCAATTTTTATGGCACAAACAATCCTAATCTCAAAATCAAATGTTAGTCATAGATTTATAATATTATCTCTTCAACCTAATTATAATTTTTCCTTAGGTGGAGATTTAAATTACATCCCTAGTTCAACTAATAAAATAGGTGGTATGGGGAGACCTCTCTCTTCCCAACTATATTTTGTATCCTTTGTCTAAGTATGGACTCATTTATGTGATTCTATAGAAGGGCTTGTATACTTGGACTTACAAAATAAAAAGTTTTAAAAACATTGTTGAATGCTTGAATAGGTTTTTTATATATCCATCTTAGTTTAATTTTAATTATATTTTGGAAAGTATACATATTTTGGTGTGAGCCTAACCATGGTTTGGTGGATTAGGAGATAGGGTTCAATCAAGTTCCTCCTCTATGTTTATTTAAGTTTGATCTTATGTGGTTGAGAGATCCTTCTCTCTTTGATCTAATCAAGTACTTGTGGAATGATTCCCCTCTTTTAAAAGGTATCTATGTTTATACTTCCACCAAAAATTTCATCTTCATCAAGAATTGTCTTAGACATTGGGATAAATTTCATTTTAATCATATATTTGAGGAATATAAAAGAGTGGAAGCTAAGTTATAAGCTATAAATGAGGTGTTTTTTAAGTGTGAATGTGTATGAAAGAGATCACTCCCTTCTTTCAAAACTAGAACAATTACATCTCAATGAAGAGATTCACTAGAAATAGAAATAAAGAGTGTTAGATGAAGGAAGATGATCAGAACACCAAGTTTTTCACAACTCTACTCAAGAAATAATAAGTTGTAATAGAATTTATAGAATTTTGTATATGGAAGGTTATGATTTGGATCAGATCTCTAAGGTAAGGGATGAAGCTATTAGGTTATTTAACTCTTTCTTAACCTGCCTTGATGCTTCAAATCTTAGGTCTTAAAATGATATTATTAATATCATTCCTCATTTAGTATCAAGGATTAAATTGATGTGTTCCTAGATTTGTATCTTAGGAAAAAATTAGGAAGGTGGTATTTGAAATGAATAAATATAAATCATGTGTGCTAATGGATTCTTGATGGCTTTTATCAAACCTTTTGTTTGATTATTAGGGATGAGGTCTAGACAACATAAAAATTCTTAGTATTGATATTAATTGCACTTTTTTATTTTTGATTCCTAAAGGGGCCTCTCAATCCAATTTTGGATATTTTAGACTGATAGTTATATGTAATACAATTTATAATATCATTTCCAAATCCATCTCATTCATATTGAAATTTTTCATCTCTGAGTTGATCTCTCCTAAATAAGAGGGATGTCATATTTAGGAAGGTGTAATAGTTATGCATGAACTTTTTCACTCTCTAAAGTATTCTAATAAAAAAGGCATAATAATAAAACTTGACATTAGCAAGGCCTATGACCGAGTTGATTAGATTTTTCTTATGAAATATTTGGAAGTTTTTGGCTTTAAAAAGAATTAGTGTGAGTGGATATTCAATTGCATATAAAGTCTAAAATTATTGATTTTGATCAATAGAATTCCTATCAGTTTTTTTGAATCATCTCAAGGTCTTAGGCAAAAGGATCCCTTTTCTCCTTTTATTTTCATAATGATGGTTAAATTTCTCAGTAGGTCTATTTAGGGAATAAAGGGAAAAGATTTTATTGAGGGCCTTAATGTTATGGTTGGGTTAGAGAATCTCTCTCACGAATAATTTTTTGATGATACTTTTATATTTGGAAAGGTATCCATAATGGAATATATTATCTTTAGGTATATGTTGGATAAATATTTATTAGCCTTTGGGTGTGTTAACTCACCAAAATGCACCCTCAGGGGAGAATTGTTTAAAACTTTCTAAGTTTGGGGTAACATAGGATTATTCTAAGGCTTTGGGTGACTTTTGGATAGACTAAACCTTTATTTTATAGGTATATCTCCCCTTGTGCATCAATTGAGCTCAATTCTTAAGACTATTGATTTGATGATGAAAAGGGATAGAAGGGAAACATGAAATGAAACCTATGTTACTGGAGGTGATGCACCAATATTATGTATCCACTCTATTTAAACTTAAATAACAATGATGAATAATACATGAAGTGAACCACATTCTCCAAGGATTATAAGCATCAGTGTATCACATACAAGTTGTACTAGATGACCAAAATTTGAGAGTTATGAATAGAAGGCTTGATTTAAAGACACTTACCAATCAAATGCCACTCTAAACTCAAATAATAACACCTTGACACACTATGTTACTTGCATATAACCATGTAATAGAATCTAGGTGATAAAAAGGACCTACAAAGGGGAATAAAACTTCACCACTTCTATAAATCAACAAGCATAAACCCACTAAACTAGTGTTAGAGAAATTGAAACAGTCCTTCATTCATTTAATAGGTTTACAAGGTACAAACTTAGGAAAAGTTTACTCATACCTAGTTGAAGGATGAATACAATATCCTTAGAGCCTCGATTTATAGAACATTATTAAGAGGGAGAAGAGAATGTGTCATGGAGAAGGCATGAAGAGGTCATAAATGACCATAATCTATTCCATGAGTAGTTATAAGTAGTCCCACACTTATTTCATGTGTTTCCTTAATGATGAGTGGTCTTAAATGAACCTTTTGGGGAATTGGATGTCTATTTTGGCCAAGGTTTACCCCATAAATAGGATGAGCATGACAACTTGGTCAATATCCTCTAATTTTAACAATTTCAAAGGCATCAATGTGATTCAATTAGGACTCCATGAAGCATTTAGTAACCTACCCCATTCTTACATGCTAATAAGACTTGGAAAACTACCCCATCATTTATCATGGATAATAAATGGACCTTCTCACCTACATGAGATAGTTATAAATGCATTATTACCATGCATTTATTCCATTAATAGTATTCTACACCAATAGTCTCCTCCTTTAGTTGACCAAGTAGGCCTATTAGGCAATTAGGCTTAGTCCCTTAGTGTTCGCTATTTGGATGGCCATGGGGATTGGATATAACCTTCAAGATTACTAAGTGATCTTATTTCAAGGTCTAAACAAACATATTATTCCATGACTTATGCCTTCAAGTCATTTCACACCTTTAACTCTACCTCATTTAGGTGATAGGTTACCTCCCACTAGCACATCTAGACTACCCTTTTAGTGCAGACCTATAGAAGCTTTTATAAGGAAGTTTGAGAGTATTTTATTATTTTAAAAGGTGAATTATGCCTTACACTACCCTCTCCCATGGTTTGTAACTCTTTATATAACCTTGCACCTTGAATTCATCATAAAATCTTGATAAGATACTGTTTATGATGGGTCCATATAGACCAATGCCATGGATGGGACCTCTTCATAGTGAAGCATGAGGTACAATTGTTTTTAAGACTAATTGAGGTCATTTGAGTGAAAATATCTCAAGTTTTCCTCTATCTGGTCTCTATTATGGTTTATGTGAGATTTTAGTGGCCTACCATCTTAATGATGGTTCATAGAGTACAGGCCTCAAACCTAAAAAATTATACCATGTATGTTTATCCCATAGATAAATTCCAAAATCCTAAATATATCTTGGTCTTATGTAGATTATATGGTGAGTACTTAGTGAAAGTTGGCAACCTTCAAGTTCTCTGTTAAGCATATTATGTGTGTTTCTATGTTAGGGATTGTTCATAGAGTTTAGCTCATGAATGTAACTATTTACTTCATGTATAGTGAGTTAATAATGGTCCAAAAATCTCATAAGATAACTGGGCTTGAGTCATCTTTCTATGTGAGATGTGAGCATTGGAGTTGGTAGCTTCACATGGCAGACTAGGGTAGCAGAGATTGACTGGGGTAATGAGACCAAGTCTGACACTTTCATGATTTCCTCCATCCAAAACATCTCCGTCATGGAATTTATCATCCTAATATGTCTTTTCAAGACCTTAAGTATATTATGGGGTTATTTATATCCCATAAGGAGGAGGTTGGGATTTTGAGATCTAAGGATGGTTTTAGGCCTTATAGGTCTAAACTAAGTCTGAGACACCTATAGGTGAATTGGTGATTTAAATGTCACCATGTCACCCTTATCCATATATTTTCACATTTTTTACTTGTCCTCAACTACCCATACCACCATCTCTACCCTTTTCTCTTGTAGGTCTACCCTGAGTGCCATTGCACATCTTGAGTGTTTGAATAATTGGTGTTACTACTAGAGACCTGAGTAGTTTCCTATCTTATTATTTAATGTTAATAGTGTTGTAACCTTGTGTAACATTATTTTAAGGTCTAACAACACCATTTTAACTATGCCTACATGGATTCCTCTCTTTATATACCTCTCATATTCTTGCCTAGGGTTTATGAGTAGTTAGGTGTATGTAGCCCTAATGACATGGTTTAATGCCTTCTTTCCTCAAATTTAGGCCCCTATCATCCTATAAACCATTTTTATATCTCTATCACTTATCCCCTAATTTTTTTAGACCTCAAATAGCCTCTAAGCATGCAAATGTCTTCAATTTCTATGAATAGGCTTGAACATGTCAGTTTTGGGCCTAATAGGCCTAATTAGGCCAAATAACCCTTCTTGCTTATCTCAAAGGACCAAATAACTCAATTTATACTAAAATATTTAAGAAAAAAATCATAGGCCCTTTTTTTCAATCTATCATTTCAATTTTTGTTTAGGGTTCAACATACTTTAGCTCTTCTTTCACATCCTATCTGGAAGTGTTCTCAGACCAGCCTGCGCTGTGAGTATGAGTTTATTCCTTTGTTATCACCTTGATATTGTTTTAAATATTATATCATGAGGAACATGATCTCTATATTATGCACATGCCCTTTGAATATCTTTTCAAATTCACTTTCTACTTAGCCCTCTTGCTTCCTCATGACTGGCTAGTGACTACCCATCTAGGCCTACTAGGCTTAATAACTTGTCAAGGTTCTTTAATTTATTATAGAGGGATAAAATATCCAATTAAAACTAAGGAATATAATAAAAAAAATTATGATACTTCCTTAAATTTATCTCACTTCACCACTATGTAGGGTTTGTTTGCTCAACTTGCCCTTTATCTACAGTCAGGTCTGTAGATGTAATTTTGAGCTTCTTTGACTATGTGAGCTCATTTGAGAGGTAGTTTTATACTTTATTAATGATTAATTATTAAATTGAGTGAAATAAAAAAATTAACACCCTATATTTCTCCCTATAACCCTCTTAACCTCTTCATTCTCATCACACTTTCAGTGTTCCTCCAACCTTGCAATCGCAAATCTATTTTCATTGAAGTCTTGGATGAGCTCTCATCTTGGAGTGGTTTGACCCTTTCTTGGATATGTTTCTCAATAATCCATAATTATTAATGGTACTTATGACTCCCCTTGACTCTCCAATTTCTTCTACAACCCATCCTATTAGTCAACAATTCATTTATTCTATTTGCATAGTAGGTTTGTAGGTGCTCAAAAGAGAGCAAGTCTCTCTCTAGGGCTGAGTATGGGAATGGGTTTTATGGGTAAGAGGTATTGAGGAGTATTATTTAAATAGTATATAAAATTACCATTATATGAATCCCATTCATGTTTTAACATAACTTTATGGTCCTCCAAAACCATTATAATGACACTCTATGTACACTTGCAAGGAGATCACATTATATACATGGTAGTTACATTAGAACAGGGTTTTGAAGGATTTGTTTGTTTGATGACTTATCTAAGTGTTTATGGTAGATAAATAAGTCTTTAATGGATCTAATAACCCATCATACAACCTAAAACCATCATTCACTTACATTTTTATGTGTTGAAGGCTCTATAACATGAAGAGACACTACTTGTAACCTACAAATGTGACAACATGGAGGTTTTATTTCTTTTTAAGATCACAAGTGTGAAATGATTCTTGAGTATGTTTTATAAAGGTTTTACATACCCATGATAATTCACCCAACTTTCCGTTCCTCTTTCATCATGCTCAGAAAAGGGAAAATGCAGCAAACTAGAACCCTACCTAGATGAATGAGACACTGTGAGTCCTTCACCTTCTTAGTGATTGTTCATAATAGGGAGATGAAATATAATAAAAAATTCCACAAAATTTAATCCAACTAAGGTCCCATCCTCTTCCCAAAATCTTAGATCCTCACATTCTCTCTCCTACTATACTGAATAGAAACCTGACTAGCTTCTCCAAGCTACCTAAGAACTTGATGGAAGAAAGGGGTCAGTTTTTTACTTATTTCACCTAATAGATCATGGATTATTTGATATTATACATAAAATAATTCCCCTTTACATATTTATAACCTCTTATTATCATGACCATACTATACAGATCTGTATAAGTCTAAAAGCACTTACAACTTTCCTACATTTTCTCATGTTTTAGATCTTGAAATGTCATTGGAGGATGAGAGGATAGAAAATAGAGGTAAAATATGCATTAAAATAAGATAGTATGGGTGGTGAATCTTAAAATTCATATCTTCATAGTGTGGGGCCCTTTTGATGGATGGAAAATGTGTTTGACTTCTAAAATGGACTCTTTTATACATAAAAACACCTTGTCATGAAAATAAGAATGTAATGAGACCCTTTATTTCTATTTTGACATTAAAAAATACCATTTTAAAAGGTTTATAATGTGTATTTTAACTCATATGACATTTGAAGGGTCACATAATGACTTGGAGTGCTAATTAAGGCTTGAAATAGATTTGAATAAGTAGACCATGCAATACAACATTAGATATAGCTTAGACCTCATGTTATGACTTAAACAAGGTTTGGTCACCCTCCCCATCTTGTTGACAAGACCTCTCCCATAAGAAATGGCTAAAATAGGCACAAATATTATGACAACTAGAAACCTTAACTTCCCCAAATTACCTTGATCTCTACTAAAGAACCTTAACTTTGTTAAATAAGGTTTTAAACATTTTATAGGCCTTAAAAATAACTTGAAACCCCTCCACTCACCCAATGACCATCATGAAAACTTATCACATCATCAAAAGACTCAAAACATCTACTACATGAGGATCCTTCAAACAAGTTCTAGCACATACCATGAAACCTTAAACAATGCTAATAAGGCTTTCAAGAAGCATTTAGAAGACCATGACAAGATATAGACCACCATGTACAAACTTGGATGGGTTTCATGAAAAATGTTTGATTATAGGGGTTGAAATCTGGCTTAGGAGGCCAAATTATCAACAGGTAGGTGGTAAATGAAATAAAAACTGAAATCTATTTCATTAACATTTCCAAACATGTTCAAACAAGGTTAAATTGGTGTTTGAATTTAAAAATAGGTAAGTTGTTAATGAAACACCTGAGGGTGCCTCTTTTATTAGAGTTAGAAAATATAATGTGTGGGATAATATTTTAGGCTCATTAAAATATAGATTAAATTCATCAAAAGGAAAATTATTGGCTATGGTGGGTAGGATTACCTTCATAAAATATATTCTCAGTGTTATGCTTATTTATATTTTGTCATTTTTTTGACCTCATGATAAGGTGGTAAAATGCATTAATCAAACTTGTAATAAATTTATTTTGAAATCTAGTGAACTATTAAAAAGGGTGCCTCTTGTGAAATGGGATTGGGTGTGTAGTTCTAAAAAAGGAGGTGGAACTAGAATCAATAATACAACTTTTTATAATATGGCCTTGGGGGCCAAGCTGGTCTAGGGTGTGTTTTATAACCCCTAAACCTTTTGGATCAAAATTCTTCAACTAAAGTATTTAGGCTCTGTGAATCTATTATGTATCCTTTCTATTACTTATATGTAAAAGGGGACTCATCTATGGAATTTTCTCCTTCACTGTAAACCACTCATCACCAAGAATATTTTATGGGTTATTAATAATGGTAGACTATAAAACTTCTAGGAGAATTGGCACAAGCCTCTTTAGGATTAAAAATTTGGATGAAGTAAGGGTTATTTTATCCATTATCTAGGGAAGGAAAGAAAAATATTGTTTAAACAAATTCAGGTGAGGCTTAGTGGATATCTAGTTATGGAAGCTCCTTGACACATCCCCCATTCCTACAAATCAAAAGGTTTTTCTTGGTTACATTATGGAAAAACTCAAGGTGTTATTAAACATAAAATAGGATTCAATCTACTTGATAAGTTTTATAACATGTGAGTATAAGGTTAATTTGGGCTATCAATTGGTAGATTGTGGGGAGGAGTATTTCACTTCAGTCAAAATACTATGTTGGAGTAGTAAAGGGATGGATAACATGAGATATTTCACTTGGTTAACAACTCAATATAAAATTATGACCAAATATAGACTCAAGAATATGAGATGGTTTCATTTATTAAGGTGTTGTATGTGTAGGTAGGAGGAGGAAAGTGTGGAAAATATATTGTATTTCTTCTTTTTTACAACATATTATTAAGATTGGATTAGTAATAAGCTAATTTGGCATTGGGCTTGAGATCTTTCTTTATTTTAGGCTTTCTCATCCTAGTATAGCTAGTCCTAAAATTCTCACTTGGATGCTTTGGAAGGAAAGGAATAGGCATATTTTTTTGATCAAATTTTTTCCTTACCTAATTTTCTAATAAAGTCAAAAAAATTTATATCTAAATTAGTTTCCATCCATGATAACATAAAGGCTTATCATCTTCATTATTGGGACATGATTTAGATGAATTGGATGTTAATCAACTTCCCACTCATTAATGGGTCAATAGTAGGAAATAATTATTTGTAACCTTGTTATATCTCTTCCTAGATCTCCCTACAGGAATTTTTAAACTAAATTTTGATAGCACAAAAAGAGGTAATTTTATTGAATCAAGATTTGGTTTTAGTATTAGGGATTATTAAGGTTCTCTAATGAAGTCCCTATCAAAAAAAATTCAATATGGCATGAATAATTAAGTAGAATATTAAAAAATGATTTTTTTTAGGCATTCAGTTGGCACATCAATGTGTAATTGAGAATATTTTTATTAAATGTGATTCTAAGATCATTTTCAAATACCTTCACAATATTCATGCTCAGGCATGGATGCTTAACAATATTATGGTTAATGCATGGTCTTTATTGGATGAGTTATCATCATGGATGGTTGGTCATTGTTTTAGAGAAGCTAACAAGTAGGTATAATTATTATCAAATTAGGGGGGTTGATCATAGGAGTGACCAAATGATTGAAAACAATATGGACACTTGGCCATGACTAGATTTGATTGATTAAATATAATTTCCTTTAAAATTCATTCAAGAATGTCAATAATTAGATTTGATAATTGGAAATTTTATCACAAATATGATGGCGTATTCATATTGGTCACATGTGAGTTTTATGATGTGATACACTTTTATTATGGTTACAGTGTGTCATATTATGTGAATAATTAATAGGGTGGTTCATTATTTCTCTAGTGGCAAAGCTTTTGGTTACTGGTAGAGGTAACAATGATGAAATCTTTGATGGCCAATGTGGTTATGATTGAACATATGCTCTCTATCAAGGTATAAAAACATGAAATGGCCTTAAAATAATGTGTCTTAGACCTTAGGCTATGACTCATATTTTAGACACCAAATGTGGAAGTATTGGATTTCATCAAAATGATTCTTGGCCAAGATTATGTGTAAGTAATATGTCATAATAATATTAACTTGAATGTGGTTTCATATTTTGCAAGCAATTTACTTCATATTGTAAAGGATGGGGATGTCATAAATAAGGTGGTTAAAACATTGATATGTCCTAACATTTGTGGTAGTTGTGTGCTTGGTTTAGTAGGCAAAAGGTGTGTGTTACTCCTTTCCTTCGTTCCTCTAGATTGAATTGTCTAGAAATTATTCCCCTCTTAATTTTTCAAGAATTGGAAGAAAGGTTTATGAAAACTTTATATTTTATTTTGTATGTTCTATAGATGCCTATGGGAGTGATGGATCCATATTTTTTCATCAATGACCTCTTGATGCCTTTCACCTCCATTGATAGAATCTTGGGTCATTTTTCCTCATAAAAGATGGTGCTAGAAGCTCATTTTTTGGTGGAATTTTATGAATATAGGGGAGTGTTGATTGAAATGGATGATTTTTATGGTATGAAGGATGGTTTTTTTATCTCTCTTCAAAAACTATCACTCACAAATCAGTATTCATGTATATGTAGTAGAGGATGCCATCAATGGTGGGTGCCATCAATTTATGAGGGGTATTCACTTTCATAAAACTAATCTGGGAAGAGGGAAAGCCTATAATAGTAGGTATTATATCAATAAAAAATATTAACTTCAATAGGTCCTTTGTACAAATTATTTTCCTAACTGATGGTTTAGGTGTTAGTGTTGTAGAGGGAGGTAGTTTTTCTATTCATTTGTTTCAGGGGTCAAATGAAGATGAGTGGATGCTGGTGTGGTAGGGGAGTTTGAATTTATTTTTTGAATGCTAATTTTTGTTATTTAGCATTTAGTCCTAGTTATAAATGACTTTGATAATATTATTATTTTTATATATTACCCTTTTTGGGTTATTGTATGTATCTAAGCCTGATTATTTGGTTTGGGGATTATTCCATGATGTTTTTTAGGCTACCCTTTCTATGGGTGTAGGTTTTTTATTGGGAAAGGTTTGGTGGTCACTCCTATTCTCCTCCTTATTTATATCATTCTTTATCTTGATATTTTTTAGAGTGAGTACCCCCTTTTTACCCTAAATATCCATAAAAAATATCTGTATATTCTTTCCACTATCCTTGACAAACCCTGGTGTGTGTCCCCCTTATATTTCCTTACTCTATAGTTTTAATTAGTTCTTTATTGAATGAAACCAAAGAACACTACAACATGCATTAATAGTAGGTTAAGTCCACCTCAAATATCTTTAACTAAAATTATCCATAACACCTTGTAGGGTTTCCAAAATATAATGAAATCCTCCAAACCTGAATTATTAAATGTTAGAAACGTAGTAATCTCTTTCAAATTCGTGTTATGTTCCATAAACCATGGAACCTTGATTTGTTTTCAAACAATGATAATTTTCTAACTTATTATAGGTATGTATTGTACCTTAGGTGTTTAAAGAGTAAAAAAATGTAGATTAGTCCATTGTTAGTCTAAATGACAAAAATCAAGCATAACAATATACTAGGACTAAACACTCTTGCCTAAGAACTAGGGAGAGCATAACATAATAAGCAAGATCACAAAATAGATATAGAAAACACAAATTTCTTACATCCTTTATCAAATTTGATTCTTACTTATTGGCATAAGGATGTTTGTGCTCAGCTTATAATTATTAGAGTCCACTATAAATATTCTTCCATGGTGGTAGCATCTCTCCTAGTCACTTTTGGCTTGGTGTTGTACAACCCCTCAGGGTTAACTATAATAAGGTTAAAAATAATTAACACAACTATATAATTAACTCAACATTTAAGTTCCTAAATTAAATGCATTAATTAAGATAATCTATGTTATTAACCAAGAGTTTAAGTGTTTGATTCATTTAGTTAATGATCTATATAACATATGTTGATTTACTTTCATAAACTTAACAATATAATGTATAGAATAATCCCATTTAATAATTCAGCAACTACTAATTAAATAGTAAAATAGGTACATATATGTTACAATCAACTATTTTTGTTATATAATTTACATTAAATAATATAAGTATACATTATTATATATCTACATTACAGATTACAATTATATAATGCTCCACAGAACATATGAGTCTCAAGAGTTCGTTATTATCCACAAATATTCCTGAGTAAAGCCTCTATTAATTGACTGATGGAAGGGGAGGGAGAATATAATATGAGCAATTTTCCACATGAACCATAGACCATTGATTCCCCACACAATTTCTCAACAAGGTAATGGCCCTACCTTCATAGATGGGTAAATAGTGATAGTGTGGGAATCGAGAAAGTCAACTAGAAACTTATGTGTTATAAGATAACTATCGCATGAAGCATATCATAAAAAAAAAATTCTAACATGATATCATGAAATACATGAAAAATAAATCAAACAAGTGAAATTATAATGTTCAAACCATAAACATTACTATGATCAAAGTTATAATATAGTTTTTTAGATCTCAAGATCAGTCAAATTCACACACATAAATCATTTAATAAACTCCATTTTTCCTATTAATGGCACTAAGTATGTTAGTTCCATTACACCTACTTATATAATGTCAGTAACACCAAATAAGCATAATAATGCTAAAATCCATAGATTTCAATCATATAAAGATTTACATAATGGAATCCATAGTATATATGATTATAAAAACATCATAAGCTTTCCTATTCATCATTATGAACATCTAAATATGATAATCAGTGAATAGATATTTAATTAATCCTCATTAATCAAATTTTTTATTCCATTTTAACATAAAATGAAATAGTAGTAAGTATTTAATTCACAACCAAAATTTACGAATCATTTACTTATAAACCATTTTCACTTAGGTTCAAACTTATATTAACTACTAGTCTCAAACATAAAGAAACCTTATCCCTATAATAGTTATTTAAACCCTCAAAATTTGCTTATAATAATTCCAATTAAATTACTATTAAGTAATCATACATTAATTACCAATACATCATATAGTGTTTTGATTCCAAAATAGTTTCAAAGTTAATTCAAGAGAATTATAAATCAAAATGCATCCCACACAAGATCAAAATGAAACATGACAGCATATACATATCATACCAAATAAAACTTCTAGTAATGAACAACCACTTCATTTACATATAGAACTCAACTGCATACTTGTGTGTGTTTGTATGTATGTATGTATATATATATATATATACACACACACCTTTCAACACTCAAGTATTTTTATATATATATATATATATATATATATATATATATATATATATATATATATATATATATATTATGAAGATAAAAATATTGTTTTTATTCAAACTATTACCATATAATAATAATTGGTTAAATTATGTTTCACAACACAAAATATAATTATATCTAACTAATAGCTACAAGATCGACTATTAATAATTGGTCTTCTAGCTATTTAGAACATTCCATATTAAAAATTTTGTATAATCAACCAAATGAAACTAATTAAACATTTTAAATGTATAAAAATTGTTTAACTAAATGCAATGTTCAAACTTTTCATAATATCCATATGTTAATAATCCAAATACTTAGATAATACAATATAATACAACCCAGATCTAGTTTGATCAATCCCTATAAATGGAGACTAAATAATGTACTCAAATTTCATTTGAATATCATAATCAACACTAAGCCCCTTTACTTCTAGTATAATCACTAAAATTAAAACCTTCATTCAACATTAAATCAATCCAGTCATTCCATCAAAATTGTATCTCATAAATCATGTCCCCATACATCTATGACTTGACTAAAATCAAAAATCCTTATGTAATATCTATATAATAAACCAATAAAACAAAAATATGTCTTTAAATTTTTATACACAACTATTAATTTTTCCTTAGTTGTTTACCAAAAAGGAAACAAGGATGTGGGATTCATTAATTCTCAACCCTATGGATGGGTTAAGCCCATCCCTAAGTTCATTTATGAATGACCCAGGTTTCCATATTTTCTTTTCTTTTAAACTTAATACTTAACCCATAGTATGGAAACACTCATAACATAGCCAATTAAACACAACATTTCAATTTTATGTATAGTGTTATAAGGACAACCCTATTGAAGGGTTTGAACCATAATAACTATTCAAATCTAATGAAATTATAGTTATTCCATAACTTAAGTCACTAAAAATATAAATTAATTAATTCTAGGGTCGAACCCTACTATATTTTCTAGATTTACAAATTATTCCCACACAATAATCCATAGAATTATTTAAAACCCTAGATTTTTTTATTAAGGTTTATTTCAACAATATAATCATAATCAAAATGTATACACATCTGAAATCAAATGTAGGGGGCTTATTATGTGCTAGGCCCTTTGGATGGGGTGTACCCATCCATCCAGTTGAACACATAGAACCCATCATATATTTGCATTTTTTTAAAATAAATAAACCTAGAACCTCCAAAACCCAACAAAATTTAATTAATTTCATCCAAATTACATTCATGAAATAATTTCAATAGAGAAAACCATAGGTATTTAAAAATAGACCCTACCTCCAAAAATTTAGTTCCAGTTAGAACAAGTCCAGAGATCTTATTTTTCTCTATTTATCCTTATCCCATGCTCTTCTTTATTCTATTTTTCCATCATCCCCTGCTTTATAACCCATGGCTTCCATTTATCTCCAAATTTTCTAATGTGCATGCCAAAAAATTTCTCAAAAGTCAATTAACTAGTCAAAAAGTTCATCATCACAAAACCATTCAAATAAAATAGTCCACCAATCTTCTTATTATGACTCGAAGAGTTTAGAAACTTAATGACTCAACCCTAAATAATATTTAATATTCCAAAGTGTATAATCATTTAAACATTATAAAATTTAATGATTTACATTGACTTAATAAATGTCAATTATTACATGCAAAGTGATATGGTTCAAAATTCTATTCACTTTACATTATAATCATGCTTTTAATCAAAAGGTTCAAACTTAATCTTTGACCATATAGTATACATTATGCCTCTACTAAATAAATACAGCTCATTTAAATTTAAAAACCTTTAAAAGTTCAAATTATGTCCTTTGACCACTAAAACATGCATAAGCCTTGATCAAATATTCAAAGACTTCACATCATTGCCAATATAAGATGACTTTTAATTAATTGCATATGTCGAAAGATCAAAACCATATAATAAACAAGGTAATTCAATCCCTTTTTAATTATAACAATGACTTCAACTAAATCAATGTCCTAGGGTTTGTCTAAAAACCCTATACAAAATTAATTTGCTTTATAGGCAATACATTAATTACCTTGCATATAATGTTATTGTAATGTTTAAACCATCTATTAATAGGTATAAGTGCAACCATGTTAAGATAGTGGAATTAGACTTTGCATCATAGCAAGACCAATCAAGGACTTCTAAGCACAAGTTATGGAGAATATAAATAAATGAAGTAAGCTAAGTAAATAATAATAATTTACCTTATAAAACATATTCCACACTCATTTGACCCAGATGGTACATAGTCACAGATGATGGAGTAAGATAAACATACTAGAATCTTAGCCATCATAATATATCATAAATTCAAACACACTACAAGGGTTAAATTGATATGCAAAAATGATAATAAAACACATCCATGTGTATAAAATACATTAATAACTAAATGCATGCTGAAAACAATAAATATCTACTGATTCATACATAAAAAATAGATTTATACTCTATGTGGTGTGTGCAAGGTTCCCATCTCATGCTCTCCTCCCCGACTTGTCTTCATCTACACCATCCTCTTCGATGATACCCTCACTTGGTCATGTCAGAAGGGTGGACTTCATACTACATCCACCTTAGTAAAATTAAATAGTAGTTAGATCACATCATGTAAAAATCATAATTAATTAATCTAACAGAATATATTATATAATCATTATTAAAATGTATCATAACAAAATACAAATAGTTAACTATCTTAATCAAAAGTAATAAACATTATCTATAATTAGCATACAACTAATCCAGTTACTTAACACATCAAGTAAACTAGTCTCTAACCATAGAATCATTAATAATAGGTCTAGAATAAAATTAGGATGTAACATCCTTCCCCCTAAAACTATTCATCATCTTCATGACACTTATTTAAATAAAAGTTCTAAAATAAAATAGTATTTATCAAAAAATAAACATTATCTAGAAAATTACTAAGCAAACAAATGAGGAAATAGCTTATGAAACTCTTCATAATATTTCCAAGTAGCACTATCTTTAAAATATTGGTCCTACTAGACCTTGTGTTGTGACACCTCTCCGTTATGCAAACTATGTTTGCAAGTGTCAATTATTCTAACTATTTATACTATGACCACCACAGGATCTAAACCCTATAAATCATTCCAATCCAACACATGAGAAAGATCAAAAACATACTTTTTAAGATAGGACACATGGAATAAATTATGCTTGAGTGTTGAAATTGATGGCAAATCAATCCTGTATGCCACAGGATTGACAACTTCCAAGACCTCAAAGGGTCCTACGTATCTAAGAGATAATTTGGCTAATTTTTCAAATTAATAAATCTTTTATGAGGTTTAACTCATAGAAATACTTTATTTCCAACTAAAAAAAGCCTTATTATTTTTAGATCAATGTAGCTCTTATTTCAATCATTGGCTTCAGCTAATCTTTGCCTTATTAACTTAACCTACTCTTCTCTTCCAAATATTCTTTTTCAAAGTCATTTTGGGACCTCAAAAAAATTTATTAAATTTATCTCTAACTTGAGTAAGTGACTTCAGTTTTTGTTCCTACTTTACTACCTTCTCAAAGACTTTATCCATAGTAGATGGTCCTTACACATCCATTTTGCACTCAATTTGAGGTTTTAATACCATAATAAATTTTTGATGCAAAACCTCTCATCTTCATGATAATGAGGAACATAATTTAGGATATTAGTGAATTTATCCTAGTACTCATTCATTATAAGGTCTCCCTACTTTAGATTTTATAAATCTATCATATTTTGATCAAAATATGGTTGGGGCAACCATCACGATCACAATAAGGTCATGAAATGTTCTCATGTGGTAGTGGTAGAGTCAAGGTTCATCTCTAATTTCTTGTTTGGCCACCATGAATTTTTTTCACTAACCAACTGGTAAGCTCCCCAAACTACTTTTTTAACCCTAGAGTAATTATAAATCTTGAAATACTTTTTTGTTTTAGCTATCCACACTTCAACTCCATCTCCCATAATGGTTCCATCTAACTTGGGTGGATTAACTTTCTTCATATCTTGTGTAAGCTTAGTAGAAACACATGATCTCATTGCTTGAGGTACCTCCTCTCACCTAGGTTCTTGAGAAATTCTTACTCAAAAAGATGTTTTTTAGGTTCATTCTGATTGTTCTTCTTAACATAGCTATTAACTTCCTATTCTAGGGAAGTTATACAGTCCCTAGTCTCATTCATGACTACAAAAATCTGATCAAGATTTGAATCTTGTTTAGTGGCAAATTGATTTGGGTCACCTAGAGGGTCAACATTGTTATTGTAACAGATTATGATTTAACTTTCCACTAACTGAAAATCTTAATAAAATATCTTTTATGATGATCCATTATAGTAAATGCATAGCTTTGACTATATGATAAAACTATTCAAAATATAAAAATGGTTTTTATCATGTTTTTCCTTTAATGCTTACTATCTATGCACTCGATTGCACCCACAAAATGAAAATAGGTGTTCTAAGTATTGTATAAGCTGGGTTTATATTTTACATTTCTTAGAACCTTTTAACTGCATCAAAAGTATTGGTCATGAAATTAATGAATCCTCACTAGCTGGCCTTTGATGTAACATTATTATTTTTGAATATAGAGTAATAATAATATGTTATTATAATCATTAAGACCAAGATTATTAGCCTCATATTGGATACCACAATGAACAACTATAAAATTAAATCAACATTTAAGATCCTTAACTAAACACATCAATTAAGATAAGATATGTTATTAACCAATAGGTTAAGTGTTTGATTCATTTAGCTAATGATCTATATAGATATGTTGATTTAATTTCATAAACTCAACAATATAATGTATAAAATAATCCAAGTTAATAATTCAACCATTGTTAATTAAATACTAAAATAGGTACATATATATTATATCCAACTACTACTATTATATAATTTACATAAAATAGTACAAGTATATAATATTACATATCTACATAACATATTATAATTATATAATTCTCCATAGAATATACGAGTCTCAAGAGCTTGTTATTATCTAAAAATAATCCTCGGTAAAGCCTTTATTAGTTGATTATTGGAAGGTAAGGGAGAGTATCATTTGAGTGATTTTCCACATAAACTATAGACCATTGATCCCTAGCATAATTTCCCAATAGGGGAATGGCCCTCCCTTCATAAATGGGCAAATAGTGATAGCACAAAAATTGAGAAAGTTAACTAGAAATATTAGATAAAACATAGAGAGTGAGAAAGAACAAGATTATATTCACAACATACATTCTATTCCATATCCAAAAAATATAAGAAGGCCTATTAAATAGGAAAATAATTGAGCCACCTAAAAAACATGTGAAAAGGATGGGTAAAACAACCAATGTTAGGTAGCATGAAAATAGCTAAGCCTATTAAACACACTAACCTCTTAACCCAAGTGGTTAAGACAAATAAATATAGACTTATTACCTTAGTCAATAACCCAAGGTAAATACATAATTATTCTAACACCCTCCCTTAATGATAAAACTTGAAACAAGACCAAGTTTATCTCTAAATTTTATGAACTTGTTTGTACCAAGTGGTTTGATCATTATATCAGCTAGTTGTTCTACAGTGGGATAGTAGAAGAGACTGATGTCTTTATTTATAACCAAATTTTATATGTAATGATGGTGAACCCTAATTTTTTTGGTCCTAGCATGGAATAATGGATTCTTTACCATATTCAGAACACTCTGGTTATCACAAAAAAATCAAAGTAGGCTTTGATGACTCAAATTGAAGATCCTCCAAGATTTTGTTTATCCACATAGTTTCACAACCTACACTGACCATAGCTTTATAATTTTCTTCTATTTAATATAATGTCACTATAGTTTAAATTTTAATCTTCTATGAGAAAACTCTTGAACCAAGAGTGAATACATGTCCTACTATATATTGTTTTGAATCTATTGATCCTGCCCAATCAAATTCAAAATATCTTAAAATCTCAAAATCTATAGACTTATCATATAGTATGCCAAAGTCAAGAGTACCTTTAACATATCTTAATATCCATTTTGTAGCTAACCAATGTACTTCATATGGTTTATATATGAAGTGAGATAGAAATTTCACTATAAAACAAATATCTGGTCTAGTAGTAGTGAGGTAAATGAGACTAACCACTAGTTGTCGATACACTATTTAATTGACCAAAGGTGAAGTAGTATCAATTGAAATTTTAGCTAAAAATTCCATAGTTGTGTGATTTTTATTAAAATCCATCATTCTAAACCTTTCCAACAATGATGTGTCATACTTATTCTGTGACATGAATACAACACATTCACCTTGCCAAAACCCAACACCTAAATAGTATTTTAGTAGTCCTAAGTCTGTCATGTCAAAAGTACAAAAAATTTCAGCCTTCATCTATTGAATTATACTAACACTAGTCCTAATGATGGATAAATCATCAACATATATAATGAGAATAAATATATCATCACCAGACACCTTTACATAGAGAGTTGGTTCAAAGTTACACCTTTTGAAACCAAACACCCTAAGGTATGTATTTATCTTCATATACCAAGCTCAAGGAGCCCATTTAAGCCCATATAAGGACTTTATCAACTTATAAATAATATGTTCCTTATCAAGAACCTAAAAACCCTATGGCTAAACCATGTAAACTTCCTCCTCTAGATCTCCATTCAAGAAAGCACTCTTGAAATCCATTTGGTTCACCTGCCATCCAAACTGAACAAAAATCAAACAAAAGGTTACCATCTTTGTAGTAGGAGAAAAATTATCCTCTTAATCAACCCCTTCCTCTTATGTATAACCTTTTGTAATAAGTCTAAATTTGTGTTTATCCAAGGAACCATCTATTTTGCAATTTACCTTGTAAAACTATTTACAACTAATGGATTTCTTTCCTGGTGGTAGCTCTATGAGATCCCAAGTCTTATTTTTCATCAAGGAATCATATTCTAATTGTATGGTTGATTCCCACTCATGCTTTCCTTTGTCCTCTAAAAAATAATTAGGCTCAAATACATGTGAAATAGTAGTTGTTAGAACAAAATTGTCATACTCACCTCTATTACCAAACTACTTTCCTGATCTCAATATTCTTCCTTCCACACCTTGTGGTAAGTCTCCCTCCTTTAGTGCTTCCATAGTGTCAGAATACCACTTTGGCTTCTTTGGTTGTTCTGTTGGGACCTCATAATCACTTTCATCAATTCCATCCTTGGAATGTGATTCCACTGATGAACTAGAATCCTACTCAGTTTTCATACCACAACTTATAATAGAATCATTAAAAGAAAATAATGACTCAATATCTAAAATTTTACCAGTTACTGTGAAGCATAGTTCATTTATCATGACATCTCTATTTACGACAAATTTGTTAATAGAAACAATAAGTAATGTGTAGGTCTTGACTACTCAATGTACTTAATAAACATATATTCTTTGTTTTTTGCATCTAAGTAAATTCTCTTTTGACTAGGAATAACTACAAAAGCTACACCACCAGAAATTCAAAAAGCACTTACATCTAGAGTTCAACCTGACCAAGCCTCCTCATGAATCATAATCTCTAATGATTTTTTAGGACTTATATTTAGGATGTATACCATTATATTCATTTCTTTTATCCAATATCTATATGGGACATTTCTTCTTTGGACCATACATTGAGCCATGTCCATTATCATCCTATTTCACCTTTCCACAACTCTATTTTGTTGTGGAGTGTAAGGGGTAGTATACTATCTATGTATACCTTCAGTGGCAAAAAAATCCTTGAACTATTTTGAGATGAACTCACCCCTATTATCCATTCTAAGATATTTCATTGACCTTCCCACCTATTTTTCAATCATAGATTTCCAAGTAAGGAAGTTATAAAAATGATCAAGTTTCTTCACTAGAAAGTATACCCACTTTTTCTTACATAAATCATCGACTAGAAACAAAAAATAATGGGCTCTACAAGGGGTAGGTGTCTAAATTAGACCATACAAATCTACATGTACTAGATCCAATACTCCCATAGCTCTTAAAGTTTTACCAACATCAAATAAATGTCTAACTTGCTTCCCCAACTAACATCTAGTACATACATGATGACTATCCTGAATAGAATGAATACCCTTAACCATCTTAGTCTTACTCAATGTATTCAAATACTAGAAATTCAAATGCCCATATCTTTCATGCCATAGTAAACATATGCTATCAAATACTACAAGTGCACTTTATTTTGGCCTCTATGGTTTTGCAAGCTTATATAATCCTTTCTCACCAATCCCAATAATAATAATCTTATAATCTCTAGTAGAGACTAAACATTATTGTCCTTGAAACTTTACAACAAAATCAAATTTTGAAGTGATCTCACTAATTGAAAGTAAATTTTTATTCATATTAGGCACATATCTAACATTATTAAATTTATACCAAATTGCACTATTAAAACTGATCTAAACATTACCATATCCTTTCACAAAATGAGTCCTACCATCTCTCAAAGATACAAATTCATTATTACTATCATTTTCAACAAAATCCACATACCAATCCTTATGGCATGTATAATGGTGAGATGCTCTTGAATCAAAGTACCAAGCTTAGCCCACCATATAATTACCACTAGAAGCCATGAAAGCAAAATCATTAGATGCTTCACCTTCACCTTCAGCTACATTCACATGATGAGCTTTCTTTCTAGGGTTAGCCATATCTTATTGTCTTTTCCTGCAATCTTTCTTAAGGTGACCAAGTTGCTTATAGTAAAAACATTTCCACTTAGATATCTTATTAGAACTTCTTGTGAAGTTTCTATTAGATAAGTAGTAGTTTTACCAAACTACTTACCCTTTCCCTTGATGAAGAATGCACTCTCTGTAGAAGTAGATGTAGACAACACTATCTATTCTTGCCATCTCTCCTTCTATAATATCATTGTGGACAAATTTTCAAATTCCAAAGTTTGTGTCTCATAAATCATGTGTAAGGACTCCACAAATAAGTGGAAGATTTTTCATAACCAGAGCAATCAAATCGTGCTCATCAACAGGCTTCTACATAGCCTTCAACTAATCATTGGTGTCTTTGATCTACAATAAAAACTCAAAAATGGAGCCACCTTCCTAAATCTTAGTAGAATACAACAAATTCTTCAAATACAATACCCTACCGACTTTAGAAGCCTAGTATTTAGAAGTAAGACTAGTCCACAATACTAATGCAATGGTTGCATTTTTGACCTTTGAGATTAGATTATCTGCTACTGATAGTTTTAACAACATAAGAGCTTCATGATGACATTTATCATAGTTATCATAACCAGTGGCAAGCCTTTTCTCTTTATTGAGTACTATTTGATCAAGGCTCTGATATTCATATATTGTCAAAACTTTTTGATTCCACAAATTAAAGTTCTTATCAGTTAATTTCTTAGAATCTGGTTGTAACAGGTGTTGAATACTAGCCATTTGACCTAGTTTTTCATAAAAATAATTAAATCATAAAAACTATAATATTTTTTTAAGAAATTCCTTCTATACACTAATTTTGTATTGACACTGAATAACTCTGCTAGTTTTTAGCAATAGACTCAATACTGTTTGCAAGATCTCAAATTTTATACCATTGAAAAAATTAAATTGGGAAACCTACAACTTTGATTTAAAACATTCTTTCTCCATCCACATGCAAATAAAAAACCTAAGAAATGGTGAAATTTTTAACTTTTCAGATGCTTTTATGATTATTAATTAGCAGTAGATCCCTAATAACCCCTATTAGCTAAAGTTTTGATTTATTTCAATTAAAAAATTAAAAAATAATTGAAATAATAAAACTTTAAGTAAAAAATTTCATGAAACTATTTAGCTAATCAAAAAATTGGTTTACCTGTGAAACTTCAAGTACAAATTTTGAGCCTTATTTTTAGCCAAATCATAAACCATCTACACCACTTTTCAAGTTACAAATTAACTCATAGTTTAGACTCTTATTTTTCTAAAAATGATCAAGATTTGAATTTTTTCCACCTCTCCCTAAACTGTATGGTGCCCAGGTTGTACAACCTACCTAGAAAAAATAAATAGAGACTTTAAACCACCTAAAATTGCTTCCTCTAACCTTCTTTTGATCTTATTTGGTCTTTTGATCCTCTCAAACAATTTATTGATCTTCAAGTTGAGCTTAAAAAAAATTCTCTCCTCTAACTCTCCACTAGATGCATGAAGATCCTCCCTAGCATGACACTGACCTCTCTAGCTTCTACAAACCTCTACTCAGGCTCTATAAACCATGAGCTCTGATACCATATTAGATAAAACATAGAGAGTGAGAAATAACCAAATTATATTCACAACATACATTCCATTCCATATCTGAACAATACAAGAAGGCCTATTAAATAGGCAAAGAAATTAGCCACCTGAGAAATATGTGAAAAGGGTGGGTAAAACAACCAATGTCTATTAGCATAAAAATAGCTAAGCCCATTAAAAAAACTAACCTCTTAACCCAAGTGGTTAAGACAAATAACCATAAACTTATTACCTTAGTCAATAACATAAGGTAAATACATAATTACACTAATAAGAAGCCCATGTGTTGTAATATAACTATCACATGCAATATATCATAAAAAAATATTTTCTAACATGATATCATGCAATACATGCAAACTAAATCAAATAGGTGAAATGACAATGTTTAGACCATAAACAATACTTTGGCTAAAGTTTTAAAATAGTTTTGTAGATCTCAAGATCAGTCAAATTTACAAACATAACACATTTAAGTAACTCCAATCTACCTATTAATGGCACTAAGTATGTGAATTTTGTTATACCTACTTATTTAATGTCAGTAACACTAGATAAGCATAATAATACTAAAATCCATAGATTTCAATCATATAAATATTTACATAATGGAATCCATAATATATATGATTTAAAAAATCATAATCTTTCCTATTCATCATTATGAACATCTAAATACCATAATCAACTAATAGATATTTAATTAACCCTCATTAATTTTAACATAAAAAAATATTACTAAGTGTTTGATTCACAACCAAAATTTACTGATCATTTACTTATAAACTATTTTCACTTAGCTTCATATTTATATTAACTACTAGTCTCAAACATAAACAAACCCTTATCCCTATAACATTTATATAAACCCTCAAATTTTGCTTATAAAATTCCCAACAAAACTACTATTAAGTACTCATACATTAATTACCAATACACCCTATAGTATTTTGATTCCAAAATAGTTTCAAGCTTAATTTAAGATAATTATAAATCATAATTAATCCATGCAAGATCAAAATGAAACACAATAACATATACATATCATACTAGATAAAGCTTTTAAATAATGAATAACCACTTCATTTACATATAAAACTCGACTGCATATATATATATATATATATATATATAATTTCTATTCAAACTATTGCCATATAAGAATTATTGGTTTGATTTTATTTCACAACACAAAATAGAATTTCCATATAATCATGATCTAACTAATAGCTATATGCTCAACTATTTATAGTTGATCCTCTATCTATTTATAACATTACATATTCAAAATTTCATATAATCAATCAAATGAAACCAATTAAACCTTTTAAATGTATAAAAACTATTTAACTAAATGCACAGTTCAAATTTTTCATAATATCCATATGTCAATAAACTAAAGACTTAGATATTATAATATAATAGAACCCAGATCTGGTTCGATCCTTCCCTATATAAATAGAGAATAAAAAATTTAGTTAAATTTAAATCAAGTATCATAATTAACACTCATCCCATTTACTTCTAGTAAAATCACTAAAATCAAAACCCTTGTTCAACATTAAACCAATCTAGTCATTCCATCAAACTTGTATCTCATAATTCATATCCCCATACATCTATGAATTGACTATAATCAAAATCCTTGCTCAATATCTATATAATAAATGAATAAAATAAAAATTTATTTAATTTTTTATAATAGATACCAACTTTTACTTAGTTATTTACCAAAAAGGAAACAAGGGTTTGGGGGTCATTCTTTCTCAACTGTATGAATGGGTCAAGCCCATCCCCAGGGTCATTTATGAATGACCTAGGTTTTCATATTTTATTTTATTTTAAACTTAAGACTTAATCCACAATATCAAAACACTCATAACACATCCAAATAAACATAACATTTCAATTTTATGCATAATGTGATAAGGATAACCCTGTTGAAGTGTTCAAACCACAACAATAATAGAAACTATCCAAAGCTAATGAAATTATAGTTATTCTAAAATTTAAGTCACTAAAAAATAACTAAAATAATTTTAGGGTTGAACCCTACTATATTTTCTATATTTATAAATTATTCCCACATAATAATCCATAGAATTATTTAAAACCCTAGATTTTTTTATCAGGGTTTTTTTCAACACCATAACCATAATCAAAATGCATAAACAATTGAAATCAAATAGAGGGGTTTATTTTGTGCTCAGCCCTCTGGATGGGGAATACCCATCCATAGGTTTGACAATATATAACCCATCATATATTTATATTTTTTTTTTTTTAAACCTAGAACCTCCAAAACCCAATAGAATTTAACCAATGACATCCACATTACAGTCATAGAATAATTTCACCAAAGAAAACTAGAGGCATTTAAAAATAGACCCTACATCAAAAAATGTAGTTATAAGGAGAATAAGTTTAGAGATATTTGTATCTATTTCTCCTTGTCCCATGCTCTTCTTTATTATATTTTTCCACTATCCCCTACTCCATAACCCATGACTTCCATTTATCTCCAAAATTTTCTAACATGCATGTGAAAATTCTGGCATAGTAATCTCCTCCAATTTCTCAATAGTCAGTTAACCATTTGAAAATTTCATCATCACAAAACCATGAAAATAAAATAGTTTACCAAGCTTCATATTATGACTTGAAGAGTCTAAAATCTCAATGACTTAACCTTAAATTCTTTTGAATATTCTAAAGTATATAATCATTTAAATATTATAAAATTGATTGATAGTCATTGACTTAAGAAATGTCAATTATTACCATGTAAAGTGATATGGTTTGAAAGTATATTGACTTTACATTATAATCATGCCTTTAATAAAAAGGTTTAAACTTAAGCTTCAACCATGAAATATACATTATGCCTCAGCTAAATAAATATACCTCATTTTAATTTCAAAACCTTTACAAGTTCAAAGTATGGCCTTTGACCACTAAAACATTCATACATCTTGATTAAATATTCAAAGCCTTCAAATCCCTCATAATATAATATGACTTTTAATTAATCACATATGTCCAAAGATTAAAACCATAGAATCAACAAGGTAATTCAATCCCTTTTAATTATAATAATGAATTCAACTAAATCAACATGTCCTAAGGTTTATTTTAAAACCCTATACAAAATCAATTTGATTTATAGATAATAAATCAATTACCCTACATATAATGTTATTTTAAAGTTCAAACCAACTATTAATAAATATAAGTGCGACCATGTTAAGATGTGGAATTATATTTTGCATCACAACAAGACCAATCAAGGACTTTAGAGCACAATTTATGGTGAATATGAATACATGAAGTAAGCTAAGTAAATCATTTTAATTTGCCTCAGCAAACATATGCCACAATCATTCGACCCACATGGTATACAGTCACAAACAATGGAGTAAGATAGACATATTATAATCTCATCCATCATAAGATATCATAAATGTAAACACACTACAAGGGTTATAGTAATATGCAATTATGATAATCAAACATATCCATATGCATAAAATACATTAATAACTAAATGCATACTTCAATTATTAAATATCTACCAACTAATGCATAACAAATAGAATTATACTTTATATGGTGTGTGTAGGGTTTCCATTTGATTCTCTCCTCCCCAATTTGTCTCCATATACACCATCTTCTCCAATGATAGCATCCCTTGGTCATATTCAAGAGGGTGGAATCCATCCTACATCCACCTTAGCATAAGTGAATAGTAGTTAGACCACATCATGTAAAAATCATAATAAACCATTGTAACAAAATATATTATATAATCATGATTAAAGTGTACCATAACATAATACAAAAATCTAACTACCAGTTAACTATCATGATCATAAGTAATAAACACTATCTATAATTAGCATATAACTAATCTAGTTACTTAACACATTAAGTAAAGTAGTCTCTAACCATATAATTAGTAATAATAAGTATAGAGGAAAATCAAGATCTAGCATATGTGAAGCTTGGCATAAATTGAGTATTATAACACTACTCTTAAAGGCTTTAAGAAGGTATTATAGCATAATAACCTTACACACAAAATCTTGTTGGCATATGGTGTGGAAAATTGTATTTATAACTTAAAGATATAACTCTAACCCTAAGGGTGTTAGGTTAAGTTCTAACTTGGGTTGAGTCTAAATTAACCTAGGTTGATTTAGGATATCCTTGGGTTGGGTCAAAACACTCATGAAATCTTGACACCTCAATTTCAGATATTTGTGAGGCATGACAACTCACTTTAGATATTTTTGAGGTTGTGACTCATATTTTTGGAATATTTAGGTAATAATAAATCACTTTATTATCTCTTTTAACCTTTGACTTCATATTTGTCCAAACATTCCTTTTTTGGTAAATAAAATTCAATAATTTGATTTAGAATTTTTATTTAAGCAAGTTAATTAAGATTTACAATGAATGAAAGTGGACAAAACTAAGTGTCTATAGTTTACCCATGTTCTAGAAGGTGATGTAATACACATGCATATTAAAATATTTTTAAATAATGAAAAATTCATTGATCTAAATGGTTCATGCCCCAAAGGGAGGTTTATAATCCCTTGATACCCCTCAAGGGAGTAGGTGTCAAAATAGAGTCATTGAACATTCCCTCAAAATGAATAAAATGACACAATCTATTGGTGGTGAGGATGGCATTACTGAATTTCCTAAATGTGGCTATAAAAATTAATGCATATGAAGTCACTAATTTTCCCAAAGGTAGTTATAATTAGTAATAACAGGTGTGGCACTAGTTTGCTCAAAGGCAATTATAAGTATTAGTATGGATAGGTGCCCCAATAGGGTAGTGGAATGGATACTGATTTAACCAAAGGTGGTTATAATTAGTAACAAAATAGGAAACATTGATTTCCCCAAAGGTAGTTATAATCAAGAATATAAACAAGGTCACTAATTTGCCCAAAGTCAGTTATAATCAAGGACATGGGCATTTACCCCAGAAGGGTGGGTAGAGTGGGTAATAATGATTTACCCAAAGGCAATTATAATCATTAAATTGGTAAAAAAAAATAGAATTATTTGTCTAAATCTAGTTATAATCATTTTCATATTCAAGTCAAGCAATTTAAAACATAAATGCCCCAAAAAAGCAAGAATATATTGTTGATTGATCAAAAAAAGAATTTTTTGTAATGAGGCAAATTAGTAAGGGTAATTTATACAAAAAATCTATAAAATAGATTTACAATGATATGGTAAACAATAACAACACACTTCTAGCTTAAATGTGAGTTTGAAGATGCACATTTGAATAAACATAGGATATAGGTTAAAAATAATGTTGTTGAATGGGTCTTAGGGGAGGCCGAAAAATATGGTTAAGTTATAATATGGCCAAAAATAAGTTATGTAGGATCAAATATCATGCAAATAGACCAAAAATGTGAAAAACATGAGTGCTCATAATGAACTATAAGCCATGGGAGAGTAAAAATTCAAAATTTTATCTATATATTCACCCCTACGGTGAAAAATAAGTCATTTTCACCCTATCCCTTTTGATAACTTGAGCTCTAGTTTCCTATGCATATTGTTGAGATAAAATGGCCTGTAGAGGAGTAAAGCATCATATTATGAAGTGGGTGAGAGAGCACATGCAGCCACCACATGACAAGGCACCAATAAGTAATCTCACCTTCACCCATTTTTAGGAAAAGTCATTATTTTTGTGAAAATTAAAATGGTTCTTTAACTTAAAAACATGTAAAATAATTGAAATGGTGGATTTGACCTAGATAAAATAGTATCTTTACCTTGAAAGCTAAAAATAATTGATTGGGGACATGAAATGACTCTAAACTTTGGAAGAGGGTCAATTAGGCTAATTAGGCTAGGCTTAGGCTCAAGTAGCTACATATAATTAGGTTGACGCTAACTTTTTGGATTGGTGGAGGGATTGGTTATTTTTACTTACCATAAGAGATAGTCACATTTTTTGTAGACCCTATAGATTTGGACTGAGGACATGGTTGCATTCTTGCATATGTTGGATCTATATGATGTGGCATGTATGTCAGTTATCTAAGCTGATCAAGCTTATTTGAGCATGTTAGTTGAGTGCTAGCATAATGAGATATCCACTTTTCACTCATCAATTGGAGAGGTTACTGTGACACTTGAGGATACCTAGCATATCCTTAAGTTATCGATGTGTAGATGATGATTGTTTTGGACACCACTGACATATAAATAGGCTATTCTCAATGATCTATGCAACTATTGAGGTATCCTTATGTTTTAAGTGAATTTTTATATAAACCTCATTAATAATTATATAGACATTCAACTAGATGATATACCAATTAGGTCTCTTTCACTGCTAGCTCTGATTGATCAGGAGGTTATCAATTCATGTCTCACTCGAACTTACATACATTTATGGGTACAAGTGTTATTTATAAGGCTAATAGTTTTGGTATTGGTAGGGGGTTAATTTCCCATAGACATTAAGGATAATTAAGTTGAGACCTTAAGTGGTAGTGGTATCACCTGGAAAGATAGTGGTGGCGAGGCTATGGATGATGATGATGATGATGTAGGCTTCAATGGGGGAGATGAAAGAGGAGATGGAGATAGGGATGGTAGGCTAGATTTGATGATATTAGATCCTATCTTAGTAGTGTTGATAATTGGAGAGGTTAGATTAGGCTAGGTAGGGACTTTGGGTACATAGGTGAATATAGGATAGTTAGGGCCTTCTAGTATGGCTATATCGGGCAAGGACACTAGCATGCTAGAGTAAGATATCATTACTCAAGTATGAGATATTATAGGGATATAGTGGTAAATGACTAATTTATAAAGAACCTTAGATATGAGAGATGATGATATTACCCTACTTTAGTTGAATATTTCTTGGTTGAAGGCCCAGATAGATAGGTTGCTTGTGGTTTAGGGCCAGCTCACCACTGAGAGGGATCAAACCATGGCTAAGAGGGATTAGGCATTGGTTACCATGGTTAATCTTAGGTGGGAGTGAGATGCATCTCAAAGAGTCATTACTCATGTAGGGTTCACATATATGGTTGGGGAGTGCCTTTGAGCAAAGGATGAGGCATCATATTATAGGTAAGCCTATGACTCTATGGTTCCTAGGGATCATCAAGTTATTACTTTTGAGATCTAGGATGCACAGAGAACAATGAGTATATCTAGTCGATCTCAAGTTAGGACTCATGTTAAAGTTTCCTCGAGCCAGTCTATTCATTAGTCATGACCACCACCACCAAGACCATCAGATCCACTAGGGCCTCTTCTAGTTACAAGTCTTATGGATACACACATCCAAATTTGATAACTGGGATCTTGTCATTTTTCCATATAACATTATATTCATTGTATCAACATACTTATGTATTTTTGAGACACTAGTGTGATGTGTATATATCCCCTATGTATATGGTAATTAAGATACATTGGCATTCATTTTTGGGTCCATCGAGGCCAATGTACATGTATATAATATTATTGATATATATATATATATATATATATATATATATATATATATGATGACATGTTTATGTTATCTTGATTATCTCATTTCTAGCATTGATTAGCATTATGTGGGTTTAACATTGTTAATGTTTATGCTCATGTATGCTTTGTTTATTCAGTGCTTTTGCTATGTTTATGAAATGTTATATTGGTTATCATCTAATTATGTTGTATGACTCATATGTATGTTTATTTAGATATCCAATCTATATAAACACAATAAATCATTGCTACTCTTGATTATTTCTCATGGATTCAATCATATGTTTGGGTAGTTGGATGGATTTTGATATATTTAAGAAGTATTGCCATTGCATTGCTAGAATATACTTTATGTTCATGTTTTTTATTTATCTTGTGATATTATGCATGATAGTTATGGATAACCAAAATGGTGACATATACCATAATCATGGAAAATTTAATTTAAATGTAAATATAAACAACTTAGGAATAGGATATGACTAATCAAATCCTAAGTGTAAATATAACAAATAAATTAAGTGTAAGACTAAATATAAAAATTCACAACCTAAGTACATAATATGGATAATCAAGACTTAAACATAGACAAGATGTAATAATCTTATGGCAACTAAGAAACAAAAAGGCCAAAATAAATAACAAAATAATCAAATGAAAAAATAAAAAGATAAAAACAAATAAACAAATAAAAATAAACAAAAAAACACTAATAAACCAAAATAAACAAAACAAAAAATAAATAAATCACAACATAATAATAAATAAAACACAACAAAACACCAATAAACAAAACAACAAAATACCAACAAATAAATAATAAATAAAATAATATGTGAATAAACAACTAATAAAACAACAACAACATAATAATAATAATAAACAAACAAACAAATAATATAAACAAGAAAAAATAAAGAGAATAAATAAATACTGATAAAATAAACAAATAGACAAATAAAATAAACAAAGTAAACAAAACAATCAAAGCAGCTAAACAATCCAAATCAAATAAAATTTTAGTAAACAAACTATTCTAAATGCACAAAAACAAACAAACTAAGCTTAAAAACAACAATGCACAAATAATGGTTAATCACAATGTTATTACAAATAGAAAATAAATTATTTGTGCATGTGTAATAGAAGCATTACTCTTGGTGATAAGGTAATCCCTAAGCTAGGTAGAAATGACATAGGTAAAATAATAAAGGAATAAAATACTAATAGTTTCCCCTAGGTTATAGGGAAACAACGACACAAACATAAAACAACAAACATTGCCCCTAGGCTATAAGAGACAACAAAACAAAATAACCAAAATGGCTGGTATAGAATAAAAGGAAGGGGTGGTCGAGCTAACTCCAAATGCACTATGCAAGTGAGCATTAATTACATAGTTCCATGAACACAAGGTCCAACATGAACTTTGAGTCAAATGTAGTTCTCCCAAGATACGGGATAGAATAAAAATTAATGATAAGAAAATATGATTGACTTGTAGAGAAAAATAGGAATGATATCACAAAATGGTGAGTATGTAGAAAAAGAAGAGATGACTTTTCACATTTATAAAAATGTCAACACAAAAAAATTGTGAAAGCATGAGAGTATGGTTTAGGCTAAAACCACACTAAAATTCAAGATATGAGTATCCATAAATGAACTAAATTGGTAATTCATAGTGTCTACTACATCTAAGGCATGGAATGATAATGATCTCATAAAATGGTGAGAGTGTAAACTAAAGATGCTCACAAATGAGAGCATTCAAATAGAAAGGGGCTCATAAAATGGTGAGAGCATAATAAAATTTATGTGGTCATTAATGTATGAAATTTGAATACATAATGCTCACAACATCAACTCGTAAAATTGTAAGAACGTATGGCTAAAACTAATAAAGATGGGGAAACCAAATGGCAAGTGGCTACTCATGAAATAGTTAGGAATCCCAAGGTCCTTAAGGCAAAGAAGTGGTCAAAAAATAAAAGGTGTGTCCAAGCTAACCTAAGATACCACATATATCTTGCTACTTACATAGTCTATGTGGACCTCAAACTGATGTAATTCACCTATAAATGGGAGGAAAAAGACAAGGGTGGTATAGAAATGAAAGTAAACAAATAACATGGCCCATCCCACAAAATTTTGACTACTTTATATTTCACATGGAAATTTGAGGCCAATTTTCATGATTTTGTAATTTTTAGGATTTTTTAGATCTTTTATGAATGTTTAGGGGTTTTTAAACTATTACAAATGGTTTTGAATTTTTTTTCACATCTCAACTAGATTAAGAATTACAAGATATAAAATGGTCTAACTAATAAAACTATGATATCATTTAAACATAAATTGATCATAAAATGGCAAGAGTGTTTTTTAGGTTGATTCCAAAATGGTGAGAATGTTCAAACTTAAATTACTCATAAAATGGCAAGAGCATTATAAAGTAGTGACTGAGCTGACCTCAACGTAAATCAAGTGCTACCTACATAGTCCAAATAAACCTCAATTCATTGTAGTTCTACCTAAACTAAAAATGTCTGACTAAGTACCATCAAGTTTTAGGCATAAGAAAATGGTAAGGCAAATGGTAATAGTAATGACAAGGTGATGTGGTAATGCATGGAAAAGTTATTTATCTTAATTTTCCCATAAGATCTTATAATTAGAAAATAATGACAAAGGGTCAATGTTATTAATTTTTCCATAGATAGATATGATTAGTAGCACAAGGTGGGAATGTAACAATGAATGAATGATGCAATTGACAGGACCATTGTCATACTACTTTCATATACTACCATTTAAACTTTTAATTATGAGACAACTACTAGAAATGTATATGTCATCAACCATTGAACATGCCTAAAGTACAAATGAATTGGAACCAATTCCAAATGTGATAGGTAGGATTAGGTAAAAATAACTAGTTAGAAAAGGGTGAAGGGCATGGTAGAATGGTAAGGGGTATAGTACAAATATTGGGTATAATATGTCATAACTTAGTCAATATGTGTAGATAATAATCTAAGTCCCTCAAGAATAAACATGTTTGAGGTTAATTATATACATTGGTTTATTGAGTTCATCTCCCTCTGGTGTGGTGAGTCTGTATGTTCCAAAATCATATTTGGTAACAACTACATAGGGCCCTAACCAATTTGGTTACAACTTCCCTTTTTTCTTGGTTTCAGCATATACATTTTTTTAATTCTCTTTTAACACAAAGTCACCAAGCTTGAATTCATGATGATTAATGTACCTATTATATTAGTCTTTTAATTTGTTCTAATATGCTTGAAGATTATTCAATGTGGCTAAGTGTTTTCCATCAATTAGGTTTAGCTCTTACAAGTGAGCTACTTTTTTATTTTTCATCATCGATGATGTTATGAAAAGAAATTCAGAGAGAAGGCAACTCGACCTCAATAATAAGAATGTATTCGATTCCATAAATAAGTGAATAGGGTTTAGTTCTTTTTAGAGTACATAATGTGTTATGGTATGCCTAGAGAGCATTAAATAATTACAAGTTCCAATTATGACTAGTATCATTGATAATATTCTTTATAATATTAACAATGGTTTTATTAGAAGCTTTGGCTTGGTCATTTCCTTTCGAATAGTAAGTGGTAGAGAAATGTTGTTTAATGTGGTATTAAGAAAAAATTGATTTCACATCTTTGTTCTTGAATGATCTTCCATTATCATATATAATGTTGGAAGGGATACCATAATGGTAGATGAGATGGTTGAATATGAATTTGGAGATCTACTTACCTATTATCTAAGTGAGGGGAATGGATTCCATCCACTTAGTGAAGTATTTGGTAATAGTCAAGAAGTATTTATGGACATCAAAAGATGTGGGATTGATCTTCTTGATGATTTCAAGTCCCCACATTAAGAATTACCATGGTGTTATCAATGGTTTAAGAGTATTGGTTGGAGCATGAATTAGATTGGAATGTTTATGATACTTGACATACCTCTTCACATATGTAGTTGTGTCTACTTCCATTGTTGGGTAGTAATAACTAGTATGCAACAATGTTTTGGATAATATTTCCCTACTAGTGTTGGCTCCACACACTCCATGGACTTCACTCAATGCTAGTCCAGATTCTATTGAAGGTAAACAATGAATTAGAGTTCTATCATAGCTTCTATAATACAAGTTTGGTCTAAGTAAGGTATAGTGATAGGATTTATGGGTGAAGGCTTTTTATTTTTTATGTGATAAATAGGGAGGCATGGTTTGGTTTTGAATATAGGCATATATGTCTAAGTACCAGGGAGATGTGGGACCAACAATGTCACAAACCATCTCGATAGTTGATTGTTCATGTGTCAGTGCTAAGATATGTTCAACAAGAAATTGATAATCCCTTACTCTATTTATGATTTGGATCATGGAACCAATAGTGTACATTACATCAATTATTTAGTTATTATCCTAGGGTATTCTTTCAAATTAGATGTTGGAAATATGTTACTTTAGAATATCGACCATATATTTATAGGGCACCAAATTCTTATCCTTGGTCTAGTAATAGTCTATAAATTGATTTATGATTAATTAAGAATTACCATACATTAGTAAATATTGAATGTTCCATTGTATTTCTTGATGAATCCCTATAATGAATAATTTTTAGTCAACCACATTATTGGTACATGGAAATCTAATAGGAAAAGACTTGGGAATGAGATCCCCTTGATCACAAAAAATAATATTTTGGCCCATGATCCATGATTCATTAATGATCCATCAAATTACAACTTCCACTGTTCAGCCTCAAGAGGTGCATTTGATTCTTCAGTATACATAATGGTCTCATTTATAAATCAATATGTAAGAGGTTGAGTATCTTGAAGAGGAGCTTCTACGAGTTGATATGTGATTAATTTCCCCATAATAGAATTATGATTAGTGCATTTAATTTTAAACTCACTTAATAGCATGATCCATTTTTCCATGTAGCCTTGTAGAGCTGATTTAGAAAGTAGATACTTGAGTGGATCTACTTTTACAATAAGAAAGGTCTTGTTTTTTAGCATATAATGATGCAAATTTTGGGTTGCAAACACCATTGCTAAATAGGCTTTGTCAATCGGTGTATAGTTTTTTTCATGAGTGACTAATGTTCATCTCAAGTAATATATGGCATGCTCTTTTCCATGTTCATTATGCTATGCTAAAAGTACCCCTAGGGCATTCTCAGTTGATGATAGGTAAAGAAGTAATGGCTTCTTTGGCATTGGTGGTAACAAAATAGGTGGGTTGGAAAGATATTCTTTAAGCTAATTGAATGTTTTATGACACTCTTAATTTTAATAGAATATAATGCCTTTCTTTATCAAATTCATTAATGGATGGATTTTATCAGCTAATTATGATATGAGGCATCTGATATGTTTATTTTTCCCTAAAAACTATGGAGATGCTTCAAGGTAGATGGTGATGGTATTTTTGTAATTATATAAACTTTGGTTGGGTCAAATTCAATTCCCCTATGATAGACTATGAAGCCTAATAGTTTTCTGGAAGTAATTTCAAATACACATTCTTCAAATTAAGCATGATGTTTTACTTATGAAGTATCTCAAATATTATTCATAGTATGGCTAGATGATCGGCATGGGCCTTTGAGTCAACTATCATGTCAATTTTTAGGCAAAGGAAAGTCATATTTTAGGAAGGATTTTTTTATATTCTAAAATTAGTGTAGATTTTGATACCTTATTGTTTCTTACTCACTGGCACAATGTATGAAATCTAATTTGAATAGTCGATTGGTTTGATGCATTTCATGTCTAAGAGTTTTTCCAACTCTTTATTGACTAGCACAACAATATGAAGATGTATCTTATGCAACTTATTTTTAATAGGCTTGGCATCATGATTTATAATGAGATGGTGTACAAGCAAGGTGGGGTCCAAACCTGACATGTTTGAATAGGCCCGTGAAAATATGTCAATAAATTTCCTCAAAAGGGTTATAAAAACTTTGCATTCCTTTTCACTAAGGGATGTACCTAGTTTAATCCACTTTGAATCATCTAGACTCCCAATGTTTACTTCTAAAGTATCCTCTATAAAAGTGTAGAACCATCATCTAAAAAAGTCAGCAAGGATTTGAACTGATTGGCAATGGCAGTCCTCTAGATAGATTGGCTCATCTAATTCACCTAAGTAGGATGAATCATTATCTCCTAATGCCATCATCAACCATAAAACAAGTACCTCAAGATGGTCTTGAATAATTTGTGAAAAAACTTATTTCTCTTCAATACTGAACTTTGATCCATTATTTTATAGGTCTCTTATGATTTATAGGAAGAAGAGTGAGCATCCCCATCCAATAACACTAGAAACTAGTTTTCACCAAGAGACTTGCCTTTCTCTTTACTTTTTATCTAGTTAGAAAGTGCCTCAAAGAGGTTTTCACTTTTAGACCTCAATATTTGATTTTGTTTTTGTTTTTGGATAGGTAATTTCACATGTTATTCAAAGTAGACAATAGGATCCAATATAATATAAAATCCCTGCCTATGGTCTCCAAGAGGAATGTGACTCCTCAATCCTAGAAAGTCATATATGGCATCATCATTTCCAAACTTGTCAAGACATTGTTGACTCTGTTGGTCCTATTCTATTAATTTTAGATGGTAAAGGGTTAAATGTAAAGTTTGATTAATAAATTTAATGGTGTAAATGTCATGGGGGTTAAACAAATTCATAGTGACAAGGTCATCATAACTACTATAATCAGAACATGTGTCAGTATCGACATTATCATCACTAGTCATTGATGTTGGAACATGAATAAGGTATGCAAGATCAACCCCATGTGATTTAAATTCAATACCATGGGTTACCTTGTATTTAGCCATTGATACTAATTTGATCATACCTTATTGATGTAGCCCAAGGCCTTTGCCTTCATAAGCTAAGTGATCTATAATCTAGTTAAGAATATGGTACTTTACACTTTGACAATAGTCAGCTAACTCATCAGTGTATATCCATGAATCATATTTTGCTAAGGGGTCTTATTCTAGGCTAGAGGCCAGTTTAAAAATAATGGGCTTGTTTAGCTAAGATTTTCCTTTGGTTTCTCACTCCATACAGGTAGTTTTGGCCTTAAGTATCCCATAAGCCTTTGGTTTTTTTGGTAATTTAGCAATATGGAATGAATTATGGGTACTATATTCTTTGATACATTTGTCAATTATATATAAGTGGTTATAAATGTCTAGTAGAGGCATGGCTAAGGTAGAGGCTAATCTATCTAGGTCAATGTAATTAGCTTATAAGCCTAATTCAATGGCTTTTTCCTTAAAAGCTCTTTCTCTATCTAATTTGGGTATAATATTCATGCCAAATTAGTAATTATAGATTTTATATTTGACCTCAAGGCATTTACAATTCTTATATGGTTGAATATCAGCTGGTATATTTACTTCCATTCCTAAATGTGGAAATTTTATACACTGATACAATGTAGAAGTTATAGCCTTACTTTCATGAATCCAAGGTCAACCCAATAATAGATTGTAAGATAGTTCTAGGTCTAAAACATGGCATAGAGTGTCATGGTTCAAAGTCCCAATGACCACTTTCAATCTAATAGTACCTTGATATTCTCATTCTTTATTATCATATGCCTTAATAATGATGATATCTAGCTATAAGTTGGTTGTTGTATATACAAGATGTTTGACCAACTTTAGAGACACAATGTTGAGGCCCAAACCATTGTTTACAAAGACATGTTTAACTTTATGGTTCATTATACTAACCTAAATTTACAATGGGTTATTATGAAGAGGGCTTAGAGATGACATATATTTTTGGTCAAAGGTGAGATGTTGGCCATGGGCCAAGTGTCCTACCATGGCTTGGAATTTGTCTGGATTGATTCCATTTGACATGAGGGATTACTTCAAATATTCATCCATGATGTCTTTTTGGATGTTAGATGTACATAAAAAATTCATGATGGATATGTGTGTAGGTGTCTTCTGTAGTTGTTCCCCAATATCATAGGTCTTCCCCTCAATTTTTTCATTTGGTTTATTTTTTATAGGCATGAAAATATGATTAAGCTCACTTTTAGTATTTGGTTGTGCTCCTTTCATAATGACCCTAGCTCATCGAGTTATGATTTTGAAATCTTGATATATAACTTGTCATTGTTAGTTGGTTGGTTATGTAATGAGGATTGAAATGATTATTCTTAGATGATATGGATCTAGTTTATCAACACAGTCCATAGAGGAATCACCAACATAGGGGGTTGATAGGCATTACTTGGTAGATAGGCCTTATTGGGTGAAGTTCTAAGTTTGTTGTTAGTTGATCTAGGTTTAATGGTGATAGTGGAAACATGACCGACTAAAATGTGCCCTATAACATTGTTATAGGTATACATAATGGGATGATGGCTTCCTTAATTGGTTTGATCATTTTTCTCTTGGTTTCGACCATTTTCCTATTATTGTTGTGGTTAATATTATTATTGTTGATTTTATGGTAGATTTATCTACCATTTATGTTGTTATTAGTATTTTTATTGGTTATGTTTATTTTTATATTATGGAAATGAATTTTATTCAATACCCAAGTTATGATTGGTCATAAGAGCATGGGTGTCTTTTTATCTTTCCATTTTTTAGCATATTCTCAATCAAATACCTAAATTAGATACACTATCTTATGAAATATCGTATGATGCAATGATAATAATATTCATGTTATTTATACCAATCAAGAAAAGTAATTCCTTTAGGAAATGGCTTCGGTATTGACTAACTAATCATATTTTCTTAAACTAATATTTGAAACATAAATTCAATAAGCTCACTAAAATCACTGAATTATCTAGAAATGGGAGGCATTCTCCTTGAAAGAGGGTATTGTAATTGATTTTTATTTTGTGTTAGTTTGTTTTGTGGAGGTCTTTGTTGAATGTATGGAGGAGGTGGTTGTTTAGTGGGTGGAGGTAAATGGACAACCAATGTTTGTACCATTTGAACATGGTGTGATTCAGTAACCTCATTACCAATAACATTCTTATTACTATTGTAGGGTTTAATTTTCTCATTATTTTTATCCTAAGGTGGATTTAAATTTGGTATTTTAATTAGGTTCTAATTATGGTTTTGGCCTTGGTTCTAGTTTTGGTTATGTTGGCCTTAATGTTGATTATGTTTCTAATTAGAAGAGGATAACTTAATTATCCCTTTGTTGACAATGACTTTCTTGATCTACATTCCTTTCTCTATAACCTCTTTGAACATATGATTACATTAAAACTTGAATTATTTTATAACTCATTGTGTAAGCTCATAGTAAATATAGTGGCTAACTATTTATCTAGTAGATTGTGAGTAAACTAGCTTGTTAGTGCTCTCCAACATTGCAAGTATGCAGTGAAGCTTTCACTATTCCTCTATTTATCTTTGTCTAAATCCATAATATTAATCTTGTGCTTGAGATTATATGAAAATTATCTTACAAACTTCTCTAAAATATCATCAAAGTTAGGTACATAATTCTTTGGTAACTTTAGCATATATTTAAGGCTTATCCAACTAGACTCCTTAGAAAAAGTAGAATCAAGTATATGTTGTTATATCCAACTAGATCACATGTAATAAATAATTATTTCAAATGTTTATGGTCACCTTTTCCTTTGTATTTGTCAAATTTAGGTGGCTCATAACCCCAAAAAAATGGTATTTTTAGATTCTCCATGTTAAAGGGATAAGAGAATATTTCATATAGTTTGAATTTAATTATTTATTTTCCAATCTATATAGATTTGATTCCATCATCCATCTATTGTAACTCATGGGCAAGGAATTCATAAGGAGTGGCCTATTACTATTTAGGTTGCATAGTCAAAGGTGGATTATCTTGACCAAGTTAGGCATATTATGAAATATTGGTTGAGTTACCCTAATGACTAGGTATGTGTATATATGCATAAGGATTATATTATGGATATAAAATACATTATTGTTAAAACACATTCTATTTTGAATTAGCTACATAGCCCTGGCTAGTGAATTATTGCTATAGTAGTGGCATTTGGATTTATGGGATGTGTTGGTATTGTTGGGTTTGGGAGGGAACTTGTTTCTTACTTGTCAAACCCTATTATATATAGGGAACACATTGTTGACTAGATCCCTATTATTGGAGGTGTTGATAGTTATATCCTTATTTCACATGCAATACCCATTGGTTGAAAGGCAATTATCGCCTAGCACCTAGTACCTATTGTACATAATAACCTTGTTATTGGTTGAACACTTTTTTTTGGATTGATACTTGTTGGATCAATACTTGTTGAATAAGCACTTGTCATCAGTTAGGCAACTATCTATTTTACAATAGTTGGGGGTTTTACATTTGTTTTTGTTATTAACCAACTAGCACTTTTTGACTAATATAAACACATTGTTGGTTAGGTAATGTTTGTGATTGATGAGGTATATTGGTATGTGTTTATTATGTTAGAACATTCATTGTCACCCACTGAGGTGGTATAGTGTTATGTACTTGTTACAATGGTAAGTTGTTTTGTTCTTTGTTTATTACCCCATGCTTTACATTTGAGGAAGTAGTTGATTAGGGAGTGGAGGTTGGTTGTTGATTTTTGTAAATAGGTGTACCTATCCCCTATTACTATAATCCACTTGTGGAATTATTTGGAGGAATTTATTATGTATTACTCGATGGTAAACTAGACCCATGTTTGGTTTAAATTAAAATGAACTTGCATGTTATACACAACATTTTAGTGAGGTCTTCTATTTGAGAGATAGTCTCTTATATCAAAATAAGGACATTATACATGTCACCAACTAGCATACTTTATCTAAATGGGTCTAAATTTTGGCTTACATAGCATAAATCATCCATTTATTTCCCTATTTATGAAACTATCTCAATAAGCAACATGTTAAAAACAACCCTTGCATTTAGATTGTGAGTTAGGTTGAGATACTTTTGGTATGCTTGTTGTACCTATTTATTTTTCTTGTCCATAGATTTCTTCCCTTTTTCAATTATATTTTGGTCTTGCTATGGCATTTAGACTAAATCTTGACTATAACTAGTCGATGCCTATTTGAATGGTTGAATTCAAGGTGGATTAGTAGGAGTTATAATCAAACTACTCACACTTTCATGTGGGAAGTTTGGTAGAAACTTGGATCCTACTTCAACATCTTTAATGATAAATTCATATTTATTATCTAAAAAATGACATTCAAACAATAATAGATCATAGCTTATATGTTTTGGCATCATAACATAGTAGGGCTCTTTTTGTTGGATTTAGTCAATGTTAGGCATAATTTGATCAAGGTATTATGTTGTTTTCTCTAGTTCTTGGCTTGGATAAGGAGGTAAAGTCACCAAATAATGTGTTAATAAGTCATGAATTTTTTCACCATATGTAATGTTATAATATGGATAGGGATCCATCTCATAAGCTACATCATCATATGACTCTTGAATAAAAGGATCACTAGTCACAAAGTTCTGATAGACTAGTTTATACATAGTCTAGCTACATGTGTAATGAGGCATGTTCAGATATATATATAGGTCTCATTAAAAACAAATGGTATAAATTTAACAAACAAATTAGGTCTAAAAACAAATAACCTTTGATTCTATAAAAGAGGAACAAAGGATAAGACAACTAGACTAGGCAAAGGTAGAATAAAACAAACTTGAAATTGGTGTAACAAATGATATGGATTTGCCCAAAGGTGATTATAATCAATGTAAAAAGTAACAATGTATTTCAAAACTAATTTATGGCTAAAGTAATAATTTTACCAAAGGAGGATATAATCAATAATGAAAGTGTCTAAACAAAGTAAAATAATGATGAACTAGGATTAAAGGATATCAATGATTTGCCCAAAGGTAGTTATAATCATTAGCATGAAGAAAAAGAATAGACTCAAAAATAAAGAACTCAAATAAGAACTTGAAAACAAACTAAACTAAGGCAATTGGCTTAGATGATACTTGGTAAATATCTTACTAGGTCTCGATATTTGATTCACAAGAGACTATTAGAATAATGGAACTAGGACATTCATAATTTGGCACAATAAACTTCAAATGAGGCATGTGGTAATAACTTGGCTCAAATAACTCTCAAATAAGGTACAATGAAAAAAACAATCACTAGTTATAGGTAAGGGGTCTTTTATATCAAATAATAAATTGACCCAAGTATGACAATCCAAACATAAAAGTTAGACAACCTAAGCCCAAATTAGACAAGGCTTTAGTGTATACCTGATTAGTTTAGGATTTTCATTTTGAAAGGTTGAATTTCAAATTTAATACAAAAAGACTTGAATGTTCTAAGGTAAAAATCTTAGACCAAAATGGGCAATGTAACCATGCATTTTAAATAAGAGAGGGATAATAATGATTTTGAACATGGTTTAAAAAGTGATAAGAGATCTAAAATGATTTAGGTAGTGTAACAACACTCCTTAAAATAAATTCCATGACAATGGTTTTATACTTAAAAATCCAAGTCAAATGTTTAAGATGAAACAAAGAACATAAAGACACCCCATTTAAACATGTGACACACAAACGATTCTAGAATAAAAGTATAAGGTAAATAGCGTGACATAAAATGGATAGAATAACACCTCTTAGGATAAAAGGGTGTGAAAACTAATGTGTCATAACACCTCTTTGGATTTATTTTGACTTGAAAATACAAACAAATAGTTTTTGTCTAAAAACACACATGTAAATCAAAGGAAAATAGAAGTAACACTAATGGCTCATCATATATCTAAAACTGACATGGGTGTGCATAGCTTCTACCAAAGTCTACACTAATATACCAATGCTTATGAGGAATTAATTTTAATCCAAAAATTAAATTATAGGTGTAGGTAGATATGTTATGACCCCTCTATCTCTCAAGCATTGGTACGTGGCATGAACTCAGAGTGAGGATCAGTCGGCATTTGAAAAGAAATTTTATGACAAGTGGGGTAGACTAAAAATCTATAATTTTTTCATGCACTAAGTGGTACTAAGTTTGGCTAAAAAAAGAGTGTAATCATGTCAATTTGGTTCATACCACTAACTTACTATGCAAGGGTTTATTCCTTTACATAGTAACTCCAGTTGTGTAGTGCTTAGTAGAGTTTGATGTTTAGCAAAACATGACCTCATTTTTTATAGGATCAGAGAGGATAGTTTTTCATCCCCTTGGTAATCCTAGTATCATATGCCTAATTTATATATCCAAATATGGAGTGGGGCTGGTATGATACTCAGAGATGAAACCCCAAGTCAATGCACCTATAGAAAACTTGTGATGGATAAATAGGATCTCACCCATAATCCAAACACAAGAAGATAAAATGGAAAGACTTGAGAGGTCATTTTTAGGTCACCTAAGTCACTAATATCTTTGGGAGAGAATACATGACATTGTTTTCAACAAGACCAAATAAATAAGGCAATAAATTAAGTGCTTTTGGTTACTTGAGTTCCCTAAAATGGATGGGGGGAGAGCATACATGAAATAGTTTCTAATTTTCCACAAACAAATAAATCTAACTAAAAATTTTGAAATTTGGTTAATAAAAAAAAACAAATATAAAGTGAAAAAGATCTTAAGATCTCTAGCTAAAATGTATGTTCCTTTTAGTATCACTAAATTAAAGTGTGATTGAAATTTTGGCCCCTTGTCCTTGTTTACACTTATAAAAACTTCAAAAACTAAAATACAAGTGTGATTAAGTGGATTTTAAGCACCAAAAAAAAGTTTATGTGAGATTTCAATCATGCCTAAGCATCTCTCTCTCTCTACCTTAGTTACTACAAAATGTTATAGGGTTTGCTTGTGTTTAAGACAAAAATCAAATTAGTAAACAATAATCCATTTCAAGATCTCAATTTTTGGAAAAACACAAAGCAAAGCCACCATTTAGTAAGGCAAAGCCACTATTTTCCTAAAAAACATAGACACAGAGAGCAACTTTGGTGAAGCCACTATTTATCATGGTGAAGTTGTTGGTTAGGTCAAGTGAAGTTGTCAAAAATAACAAGAAAATAGGTATATATAGTGTAAATTTAACTAATGAAGCCACTATTTAATAGGGCCAAAGCCTTTGAATCCATACTGTAAATCCATCATTGAGCAGGTTGAAGTCACTATTTAGCAAATCAAAGTCATCAGTTTGAAGCTACCATTTATGCATAAATAAAGATCTCAAACAAAACACAGGACTAGCAAAGCTACCATTACATAGGGTGAAGCCTTTGATTACTCAAAAAATAGAATGACATTAATTACAAGGTTAAAACTATAAAATTAAATAATTAAATTCATTTTTTAGCAAAACTAAGGTTAACATATCATTCTCTTTGGACATATAGGGTATGTGGTCCCATTGGGTGTGCCATTATGTACCTTAGGGGTTTGAAGAGTAAACAAAATGTACAATTAGTCCAAATGATAAAAAATAAAACATAAAAATACATTGGGACTAAACATTCTTGCCTAAGAACTAGAGAGAGCATAACATAATAAGCAAGATCACAAAATAGAGATAAAAACAAGACAAATTTTTACCTCCTATATCAAATTTGATGCTTAAATTTTGGCATAAGTGTGTTCATTCCTGGATTATGATTATTAGATTCTTCTAATAATGATTTTCCATGGTGGTAACATCTCTTCAATGGTCACTTATGGCTTGTTGTGAAGCTTGTCATAAATTGGTCATTATAACACTACTCTCAAAGGCTTCAAGAAGGTATTCTAGCATAATAACCTTACACATAAAATCTTGTTATCATATGGTGTGGGAAATTGTTTTTATATCTCAAATATATAACTCTAACACTAGGGAGATTGGGTTAAATTCTAACTTGGGTTGAGTCTAAATTAACCTAGGTTGAGTCAGGCTAACCTTGGGTTGGGTTAAAGCACTTATGAAATCTTGACACCTCAATTTTAGATATTTTTTAGGCATGAAAACTCACTTTAAATATTTGTGAGGTTGTGACTCATATTTTTGGAATATTTAGGAAATAATAAATCACTTTATTATCTCCTTTAACCTTTGACTTCATATATAGCTAAAAAATCCTTTTTTGGTAAATGAAATTCACAAATTTTATTTAGAGTTTTTGTTAAGGCAAGTTAATTAATATTTTCAATGTAAGTAATATTGATTAGTTCTTTTTGGATTTTGGTAATTGTTTTAAATGTTATTAATTAATAGCTTGATAGGCCAAACGTGTCAAATTACTATTCGTAATTTGACTAGGGTTAAAATTAAACTAGGTTTTTAGTGCATACAAGATAATATGCCAAATAAACTAGCCTCATCATGTTTTTGGTGAATAAATTTTATTACGTAGATGTATTTGGGAAATTAATTCTCTTGCATAGATGTATTTGGGCAATTCAAGTTATTTTTAGGCTTAAAATGTGTCATTTGCTAGGAATTGAACTAAATCTTGGCATAGGTATGAAAATGGCCAAAATTAAGTGTCTATATGTATTGATTAATAATTTATTATCCTATGCTCCAAATATAATTAAACTCTTGACTTACCTCCACAAATTATTTCTTAATATCCACAAAGCCATACAAAGCATACCACCCATGGTGGTTTGGGTGTCTTCTATAACTCTAATCACCATTCCAAGAAGTTTTGTTCATTCTTGTCACTCACATTTAAATATTATAATCTAAATTATTATGATTTAATCCCATGCCTCTAATAATTCATATATGTAATAAATATGAGGATTTGACTCCATAATTAAAACAAGTATTCAATCAACATGAGAATATAACTCAACAGACAAAATAAATATGAAAGCAACACAAGGACATGTCTTCATAAACAAAATAGAATATAATTATGCAAGGATAACCATAATGTATAGATCATTTAAATTAAAAAAACCTAGTACATTGTCCATGAAAATAGATGGTTATCAAACATCATAAGTAGAAACATTATAAAACCAAATACCACTCAAGCAACTATGTGAGTGTGTGATTGTTCTAAGTTTTCTCTTTCTACCCCGAGATACCATAATATGTCACCCTTTCCCCTATGATGATCTCCCTCAATATTATATTTTAAGGGATGGATAGGTTGTCTTGAAACCATCTCAACCATATAAATAGGGCAGTTAGTCTATTATCAACATAAATGTTTAAAAATAGTTGATAGTATTAACACAAATATTTCATTAAATATACTCATTGCATTATATTAAAAAATGTATAAATAATCACATTAGCATATATATTCCATAATCACTGAAATATTATAAACTCATATTTAAAATTATAGACATCACTATCTAACTAATTAAAGTAGTGATAAAATAATAGTCTATAATCTCTAATGTAAAAGTAAATCAGCATTATGTAGACACATAAATTAACATTTAAGCTAAAATTGTGCACTTGTCATCACCCTTTTGACACATTTAGCTCATGACCTATTATATGGCCCTTTGACCACTTTATTTTGCTTTCTACATGGTGACTCACTCCTTCAAGCACCCAAAATCACTTCATGATTTTTCCAACCAATTTTATCAATATCTTAGGCTCACGCTCAGATTGATTCATAACCTCAGCTTAGCTTTTATTGCCCTTAGGATAAGAGTACCCCATTAGGAAAATAACATACCCCATTATTGTTCACCTCTAATATAAATTTTTCATCCCAATAATTAATGAATATTTTATAAAAATCAAGTTTGTGTAAGGGTTAGACAATTAGTTTTAGTAAGCCCTATTTGAAGGAATTCTGAAAGTACTACTATATAAGCACATTTCAAACCAGTTTTCACACATGAGGCTTCCACAAAAATTCTAATTGCACATTGAGATCAAATTCTTTGTCTCCCAATTTTAATCACATATAGCCCTAGTATCCCTGAGTTAAAGGTGTATTGGTCATGAGTCAAAATTTAAGCACTTAATCACACTAGGATTGCACTAACATGTAGCATTTTAAACCAGTTTCACACACACCACCATAGTATGAGATAACTACATGGATTTTGATCCTTATTCATATTATTTGTATGTAGGTAGTGTTCAATATAGGGGGTGTTGAGCTCAAGCATAAATTCAACCACTAACTCATTTTTACTCTATGATTATATCTTATCATCCTATCTATTGAGATAGTGTTTTCAATGAGAAAATTAGTTACACAATGGCCCCTGAATTGAATCATAACCTCTTTGATAGTTCACAAAACAAACATTTAAATGCAAAAAAACCCTATAAATATTATATCTATGTTCTCTATCAGACAATAGCACTCCCTAGGGATAATCACACCCCCCATTATTGTCTAGTCACAATGTTCATATCTTAGAATCCTAAAAGCTCCCATTATTGGCTTGCATATATTCAACATATTTATCATGTTAGTCTTATATTTAGAATCATATTACATCTCATTTGTCTGGCTAAATTTATATTTTCACTCTTGCACTTTCCATATTTAATAAGTTTCTAGATTTATCAAGTTATAAATTAGTTTGTCATTTATTAAAATATATGTAGCATTCTAAATTATTATAGTAGTTTGTCATATTTCTTATTTAATATGGTAAAAACCCTAGTTTTACAAGGACAAAAAACTAGAGTATATAAAAAAGTACAGTAAACATGAGCAAGCCCAATGGGCTAAAAAATAAAAAACAAAAACAATACTAGCAACTAACTAACCATGTGGAGGACAAAACAAAAAGAAAGTAAACTAAAAAACTATTCTAGGAGGGGGAATCCTCCATAGGTACCTTCACATCCTCTATCACCTTCTCCTATGTGACCTATTTTTTCTTTGTGATTTTAGCCCTAGTTCTATTTCTCAAGCCTTCTACATCATCCTTAAGTAAGATCATTATGGGTCTCATATGTAGTTGTTCCTTCATATGGGTCTTCTTGGTGGGGGTTATTTAGGGGAGCTTAGGGGAATAATTATCCACCTCCATGAAATTTTTCTTCATAAGGGTCCCTTCAACCTTTGTTATTTTTGTGAAATATTGGATCATTTTGGCAACCTCCTTGTTCATGGAATTGCAATCCTATATTAAACATGTTAACACATCCCTACCTCATGAAGTTTGTTATTAAGCCTTTCCCATTGATCCTTATTGGTTTTAATTAATTATAATGTGGGGGTATTACCTTTTTCCACCACTTCTAATAAGATTCCTTCATCCATCAAAAGAGATTTAGGTTTGAAAATAAAGAGTTTCAATGGAGGATCCCTAGGTGAGCTTTTAGAATTGGGGATAGTATGGGAGAAACTAGTTATCAAGTGGTAGGACCATGAGGTAAGATCTTCCTCAGGGGATTCCTCCTCAATAGAGGACCCATCTAGTATAACATCCTTCCCTCTAAGGTTGTCACCATGTTTTACCAATAACAAGATAAGGCCTTGGTGTATGATGGAAATTGCTTCATTGATTTGGTGTGTGAGATCAGTGCCCTCCAAGGATTTTAGGAGTTAATAATGAAGATTAATTTTGTATCCCTAAAAATGGTTAAGCAAGAGATAGTAATGGGAAAAAATGAGGGTATACTTACCTTCAAGTGTAATATACTTAATTATTTGCAATCAAACTTCAAGCTATTGATGTAGAAGCTCTAGTAAAAAAAACCCCTTTTTATATGTTTTAATGAACTTTTTAGTTTAAAAAAACCTCTATAGGAGTTCCTATTTTTTTATTAATATTTGAATGCTTTTATTTATTTACATGACATCCTTGTGTCTTACCTAATTATATCCTTTGTTATAGATATTATAAGACCTATTACTTACATAACCCTCTTGTTCCACATCACAAAGAATTCTTTTGATAAATTGGTATTATGTTCATTTACCCTCAAGATAAATTTGGTGAGGCTTCCTTTGTGAAGATTATTCCAAACCTTTTTCATGCTTCTGACCTCCAAGTAGGAATTTAATTAAATATGGTACCTATCTCCACCCATATCAATAGTATCTTGAGAGCTGAAGATGGAATTTATCGATCCCTAGTAAGGCTTAGAGCTAATGGCTTGAAATAAACTTTCAATAAAAAATTCTACTACCCTTTATAATTAATTCTTTGCATGTTGAAATGGTGGTGGGTCATGATTTTTGAAATCCTTAACTTAATAATTATAGTCCACACATATGGTAGTTGTGTCTTCATATTATCTAAAAGTGACTTCATTTTGAATAGCTAGAATGACATTTTTAGAGGCATGGCATCTAATGTGCTAGGTAGATAAAAGGGGGACACTTACTCTGATATTAGCAAGTAGTCTGCCACCCCATTCCCTTCACAATATGTGTGAATGATGAAAGAGTGTACCATCTCCATCAAGCTCTACTTGGTATCATCTATTATGGCTTTTATTATGTGAGAAGGGGTGGTTTTGCCTTCTAAAGCATTAAAGATATTGAGGGAATCCCCTTCAATGATAATTATATCCATATTGAGGTTGGTGTCAAGCTAAATGCCTTAGAGTGCCACCTTGGCTTCAGTCACATCATTTGTCTAAATTCATAGGGGGCCTACATAATCAATAATTAGATTTCCCTCCAAATTCCTAATGGCTCCTCTCCCACCTGTAGGGCCTAGATTTCCTTTTGAGTCTCCATCAAAGTTGAGCTTAACCTAACCTTCAGGTGGAGGTTTTTACCTTGCATGTTTACATACAAGGTATTTGGAAGGAAACCTAATTTTCTATGCTACCTCTCAATTTCTAAAAATTAGTTGTTTAGAGGTAGATCATGGATTTTTGTCAATGGGAGGGAAGGCTCTCCAATTCTCAATGATGTCATGGCAAAGATAAAGGAAGACCTATTTTGGCTGGTGTATTTTGTTTGAGAATAAACTATCATTTTAGGCTTTCCAAACACTCCAAAACTAGTGTGGGAGGGTAAGGTTCCATAAGAAGGACAAGGATGAAAACCTCCAATGATATTTCCATTCCCTGATGAGATCAAGAATGGTGTCTAGTTTAATGCATGAGAAATTTAATTTGTTCAAAATCTAGTCAAATATGCATGAATTGAATGGGCATGATAGAAATAAATGATGGATTGAGTCCTAAACATCCCTATATAATGGGCATTAGTTAGGGATGATGAGTCCTCTTTTTTCCAAGTTATCCATTATTAGGATCTTATCTCGATCAACTAGCCAAAAGAAGAAATTTACCTTAGGAGTCAGGTGATTTATCAATAAATATTTCCAATAGTTCCATTCATTTTCTATATTCAGATCAGTATCATGTCTTGAGGAGAGAGAGTACTTCCCACTATCTTTAACCACCCATAAAAAGTGATTTTACTTAGGGAATATGGAGATGTGAACTTGTTTGATAGAAGAATTGAGATTTTGAATTATCTGAGTTTCTTCAGTAGTGCATCCTTTTATGGGGAGTAATTTCCAATCCTTTAATTCATCATTCTCATCCAAATAATATTTGACTTTCTTACCCCATCTTTCTTTGAATATTTCACATAAGTTAGCCAAAATACCTTGTGAAGAGAGGGGGAGGGTGGAAATCTAAGCATCCTCCTTGAAACTAATTTTCTCTTTATCTCTAATTTTCCATTTAATTCCTTTTAGTAGTAGGTCGTTACAACTACTGATGCCTTTTTAGAAGGTAAATCCATTAGTTGGGCCTTCTTCCTAGAGTAGGTAGTCTTATTTAGACCCTTCTAGGTATTTATCCTTAACTATTTTGGCCCATTCTTTATCTTATTTCATAAGCTTTCATCCAAATTTTTCTAAGAGGGCCTGGTTCATAGACTTAATACTTCTAAACCCCAGTTCCCCATTTAATCCAAGTAAGCAATATTTTTCCCAAGAGACCATGTGAAACCTAAAGCAATCCTTGATACCCCTCCATAAGAAATTATTTTCAATTTGTTATATATTTGTTTCCACCTTGATGAGTATTTAGAAGACTAACATTAAGTATACTAGGATACTCTGAATCGAGGCTTTGAGTAACTAAAATTTGCCTACCTAGGCAAGAAGGTGTCCTTTCCACCGTATGAGTTTTCTTTGAATTCTATTGATGAGGTGATTCTAGAGATGAGATTCCATTTTGCCTTCAAATAATGGAATACCCAAATATGTTTCCAGTAATTGACTCACTTGACATTCAATAATTCTTGCAATCCTTTTTTACAATATCACAAAAGTGTTGATGAATAAAATGGAACTATTACAGAAGTTTATGTATTGGTTAGAGATAGATTCATAATTTTTGAGAATGAATTTTAATTTTCTAGTTTTCTCCATCAAAGTTTCTCCTAAGATGATTATGTCATCTATAAATTCTTCATGGGTGACTAGTTAAGTGTTAAAATCTACTGAGATTCCTTTGATCAGACCTTGCATATGATATTTTAGCAAACTTTTTCCCAAGGTTTCTACCACTATCATGAAAATATATGAGGAGAGAGGGTCCCCATATCTTATACCTCTAAAATCTAAGAAAAAACTTTTTGAGATTCCATTCAAAATTATGGAGAATTTAGGAGTATCTATGCAATTCCATATTATTTTCCTTAGGTCATGGTTTAATCCCAATATTCTCAAAGATTTTCATTAAGAAATTATAGGAGACTCAATCATATGATTTATTTATGTCTAGCTTAAAAAACATACCTTGTCTTGGGGATTTGGAGATAGAGTGGATGGATTCATGCACCAAGATGATTTTGTCTATTATTTGTCTCTCGACCATGAACACCCTTTGTTGTTCCCCAATAACTTTATCCAAGAGGTGTTACATTTTTTCACCAAGATAACTGAGTAAATTTTGTAAGTCATATTACATAGGATGATTGGGTGGAAAACTTGTAGATTGTTTGCTCTTGGCTTTTTTGGAATAAATATCAAAAGGTATTCTTCATTTCTCTTAGAATAATTTTGTATTGGAATAGCTCGATCATTGCTACCTCAACTTTGGTGTGGATAATATCTCAAAAATTTTGAAATAATAAGGGAGGAAATCCATTAGGACTAGGGGCCTTGAATCCCTCCATCACAAACACAATAGTTTTTACCTCTTATGTTTATGGAGTTTTGTTAAGAATAGCATTATCAGACTCATAAATAACCTTATTAAAGTTACTAAAAGTATTGTCTACTAGTTGTTCATTAAAGGGTCCTTCTTTCATGAGTAGATTTTTGAAGAAATTTATTGTGTGGAAAGATATCTCCACATATTCTTTGCTAAGATTACCATTGTCCATTTTTAATTGAATTATTATATTCACGTTCCTATGTCTAGTTGTCAAGTGATGGAATAAGTTGGTATTTCTATCCCCTTCTTTCAGCCAAGTGCACTTAGATTTTTGTCTCCATTAAGTCTCTTCTCTTGCCTCTAATTTATGGATTTGTCACAAAATTTCTTTTTCCATCTAGTAAATTTATTCATTATTACTTTCCAAAGTTGAAATTTCTTCAAAGACCATTAATTCCTCATCCAAATCCTTTTTTTGTATGAATATGTCACCAAAGACTTTCTAGTTCCATATTTTTAGCTTTACTTTGAGGAAATTTATTTTTTTGCTCAAAACATACATATCAATACCCAAGAAGGGTTATTTCCACCATTTATTTAGATATTCAATCAAGTTTGGGTGGTGGATCAATATGCTTTCAATATACAAGGAATGTTCTTTGGTTTTGATATTTTTTCTCCTTCAAAAATTAGGGGATTATGGTCAGAACCAATTCTAAGTAAGGAGGAGAGACTACTAGTGAATTGTATGTCCCAATTTAAGGATATTAGGAGACTATCAAGGTATACCTAAATTAGATTATCTCCCATCTTCCTATTAGACCAAGTGAGTGGGTTACCTTTTAGGTCCACATCTACTAGACCCACTCTTGAGATGAAATCATTAAAATCTAGCATGATTTTAGTGAGGTCTATTAGTCCCCCTCTTTTTCTCTAGGAATAAGCAAGGTATTAAAGTCACTAGCTACAATCTATTTCTATCTTTCACATGCCCTCCAAAAAGAGAGGAGGTCTTCCCATAGTCTATTTTGAGCATTTTTGGAGTTTGGGGCATAGACGTTAGATAGAATCCATTCTCATTATTGTCTAAATATCTAAATATAATATAAATCTAATCATTAGTCTTATAAAGTAGAATACTTTCTATATTTTCTATATTCCAAAAGACTACAAGGCCCCCCGAGGATCCTTTGGAATCTGAGGCAACTACACATACCTTCCTTCAAACTTTATCAGCACATAAACTTAATGTATTTTTAAACATTTTAGTTTCTTGGATAAGTAAAAATTTTAGGTCAATTCATTCTTTAAGATTTTAGAGGATTTTGTACTTTTTAGGGTTATTTAACCCTCTAACATTCCATGTTAAAATTTCATTTCTTATTCATGGTTATTTTGAGGGTTTATTGGGAACCCTTTGTAATTTATTTTATTGTTTCAATATTTTGAGTGACCATTCAAGGAGATATACCAACTAGTTTTGGGATGACCCCAATATTATCTTTCTTTCTCCCTTTTCTATTGTTAGAAATTATGGTAAACCCTCAGCTTAGATTACATTTGGGGTTGGTGATTTACTCAAAGAGCATTATTCCTTATCTTTGGGAGGATCTGAGATCTTCAAAGGGGAAGATATCAGAGAATCCATAAAGAGAGGCCTATTTTCACTATTCAAGGTAGTAAAAAGTGTACTTTTATGAGATAAATCTTGAGCTACCTCTAAGAAGTTTCCATGTTCTAATGGGCGATCTAAACCCAAAGGATGATCCAATAAGGGTGATTAGGGGAAAATGGGGTGAAGATCCAAAGACTCTTTCAAGTGAGGGGGGATTGGGATTGGGTTTAGAGGGGGTGAGGATGGGATCTTCCATGGGGTCAATAAGGATTAAACAACTAAGAAGTGGGGAATCATGCATGGGGGGTGACCGTTGTGATCTAGGAATTTGACTCAAGAGAGGGGGTCAAATCAAGTGTTAGTTTCACAATGAAATCAAAATGAAAAGAAAACACTAACAAACATGACATCTCTAGGCCTAGACACTAGGGGGAGCTTAGTAATAAACATGCATATGAAAATAACAACTAAAACATGAAATAAAAATTCCTTCACCTTCCTTAGAGCTTCCAAATGGTTCATATAGTGGCTTGCTCAGATTGTGCTCAAAAGGTCTTTGGTAATGGTGATTTAGATATCTCCACCTCCTTTTGGTATCATGTTCATGCTTAGCTTTTGGATTTGGCTTGGTTTGGAATGGCTTGGCTCAATATTTGGGCATAATAACACTATATCAAAATATAGATTGATTTTATTTAAGCATGGTAACTTTGGCTTGAGAGAGATTTTTAGCATTATAAATTTACACCAAAAGATATTTTTTTAATGAGTGTGAGGCCTTCTATTTATAGATTTTCTCATTTGATTGAAATGAACCTGAACCATCCATCTCAAGATGAAGATGTGTGGCTAAGAATACATTCAATTTTGGAGGATAAAATCAATAAATGACCTCTTAAATATTTGGGATAAAGAGGCATTAAAGAGGTATGGGAGGGCTTAATCATATATTTGTAGCATTTATGGCTTGTGGATGCCACCCCATAGTTGATGTCACCTAATGATGCAGATATTCATAATCAGTTTTCATTAATGAAATATTCAACAAGTTCCATAGAACATTAACTTAAGCTCTTGATTCAAATTAATTAGTCTTAAACATGATTTATCAATTTTGGTGCAAATCTTGGAAATTGGTGCTCAAATTAATCAAATTGGTCAAAATGTTGTATTATTGGCTCAAAATTTGACTAAATTGGAATTGAAAGGCAATGTCAGATGCATTGGATACATTATCCCATTTAGGATGTTGTCAACACAAAATAATAAGGGCATGTGTCTCATGTAAGAAATTTGGTAGAAAAGAGCAATCTAGAGTACCCAAGTGCAAAAATATCATTTTAACTTGAAATTATTTGATCAAAGTTAGCTATCTCATAAAATACATTACCCCATTTAGGGATACATTGGCCAAAATCGGAACTTGTATATGACAGATTCATATCATTTAGCATGTTTTAGTGTTTTTATGCCAAATTGTTATATTTGATAAAAATTGGTCTAAAGCCTAATTTGAGGTCATTGGTGGCCAGTTTTAGGTGTCTATAATTTATCGCTATTTGGGAAGGTGTTATAAACTATATGCATAATAATGTCTTCTCAAATAATGAGAAATGGCTTATATGCCAAAAGGAAGATGAGGATTGAATAAAAAGCTCTAAATGATGTTTGGGAAGTATAATATGATGTCCCCTCAAGGGAGTGGCCATCACATATGTGGATGGACGGTCCTTTGAAATGAAGAAAAAATAAAGGTGGAATTAACCTATGGTTGAGATTAATCCAAATGAGAAAATACATGCATGTATTTATTTAAAAGGTACTGATTTACCCAATGGCATTTATAATTAGGAATAAAAGTCAAAATAATGATTTGCCCATTAATAGTTATAATCATTACGAGGACCTAGATTACCTAAAGATGATGTTTGATATGGTTTTGCCCTAGTTAGGGTGGATTAGCAAGCATTACTTAAGGATAGAACTTGTTTTATAGATTAAATATGAGTGGGTGAAAATGTAGATGTGATAGTATAATGACAAAATAAACCACAAACAACTAAGCATATGAGGATGTAAAGTGATGAAAGAGATGAATATAATACTATTGATCAATAGAACTAATTTGGTTGTACCTGTTAATGCATAAATGCATGTCCTTATTAGCATTGATACAACTAGAATGGTCAATGGGTTGATTTGATCAAGATGGGTGCAAGGATTTTCCAAGGTACCATAGAGAAACTTCTATGGATCCATTACTTGTAGACCTTTTTGAAGCTAATTTTTTCTATAACATGTGATGGTAGGCATCATGATAGAACACCAAGAGGACTTGGCTAAAATATGCATAAGGACTGACTCCTATGATCTAATAAATAATTAAAAATAATGTACCAATGATAAAAACCATATGATGATGATGATGATGATGATGATGATGATGATGATGATGATGATGATGATGATGATGATGATGATGATGATGATGATTATGATGATGATGATGGTGTATGAATATGGATGGATTCAAGTATAAATGAACAAGGAATCACCTAATGAATGCACATAGACTAAATTGAGGTAATGGTATCAAAACCAAACAAATAGGTAAAAAAATAAATAAACAAATAGAAAAACAAATAAATAGAATCCTAAAAACAAAATAAATAGAAATCATTCTACAATGGGTTTGCCCCAGTTTGGCAAATCAAGAATAATTGACTAGATTTAAATAGGATAAATGTTTGTAGATTTTGAAATTTTATGAATGTATTTGGAATTTTGAGGTATTTTAACTCATTAAAGAATGAAAACATACCTACTCATAAAATAGTGAGAGTTTTTGGCTTAGGTTTCTCATAAAATGGTGAGAGCACATGGAAAAGGGGACTAAAATGAATTCAACGTGAATTGAGCATGGCCTATAAAGTCCCAAAATGACCTCAAGTCATAGTAATTATGTCCACATAAAAGGTAGGGAGAAACCTAACTAGGTAACAATAAGCTCACAAATTTTAGCTTAAATGACCAAACTAATGAAAATAGTAATGGAAAAGTTACATGGCAATGCATGATAAACAAATGTTTCACCTAGTTTGTCCATAGGTGGTTATAACTAGGATACAATGGATCAGATCAAAAATACTAATTCTATGATAGGTAGTTATAATTAGTATCAAGATCGGTGAGATTGATTTTCCCCTATAATTGGATATAATTAGGCTCACATAAACAAACTTGATATAGGATGAAAAATAAAATATATCTTTCTAGATCAAATATCACACTACTTTCAAAGACTATCATTTGAAACATAGATTTGATAAATTGGTGAATTGGATCAGAATCCCCTCATAAAAATTACAAGAAGATCCAAAGTAACCAAGATCAAAATAAGATTGGATAGGATGACTAAAAATAGGATTTGGTCTAGATAGGAATGAAATGGTAAGATGGCATTGCTTAGGATAATGATTATTTGATAGATTGGATAAAATGACACTAGGTTTTCCCCCAAGTAATAGGATGAATGGCAAGATATGTGATAATGGTAAAATAATATATGACAATGGCAAAATGATTATGATAATAGCAATACATGTTTTTTTTTTATGATGGTTGTTGGTTTTTGATATGTTTGGCATGGGTATGATAAATGGAATATGATTATGTTGTTCTTACTAAAGTGGAGATGCACATCCTAATTAGCAACTAATATAAATAGAATAATCAATCATGTTAATTTATAACCCACACCTCATCTAAATAGTTTCTTTATGAATAATTGGTTGTAGATTTGGACATAAATGATTTTGTTGTGATATGCATTAGTTATTGATTCTTATTCCTTCAAACATAGATACAAGTTGTCTTTATAGCCTCTATAAATGAAAGTGTGACCATGGATAGTAAATAGGGATAAATGATGGATGGTAGGTTTGATTAGGAAATGGAATGGTGGATGATAATGGAATGAATGATGGTTGCAAAATAAATGAAGATTGGTATTTTTAGGCATACACAATGTTGTCGATTATGGATTCAACAAAACTTTAGATATGGTGGGGCCAAAGACTTCTAAATATTATTTTAATAAGACCACCATATTTATCTATTGTTTGGATTAAGAGTGGTTACCATGTAATTAGGCTATAGATTAGAAGGTATTTTGATTTGATCTTTGAATTTGTCTTCATCAAGAAGTGAAGAACTATTGTGCTTAGCTATTGGTGCCTTAAAGAGGTTTCCACCAATCAATTTGTTTTGATTGTCCTATAGTGTCTTAGAGAAGGTTTCACTAAGTAATGTTGAATTTTGAATTTTATTGTCTTCTAGTGCCTCCAGAAAGGTTTCACAAGAAGATGTTGATTTTGAACTTTTATTGTTCCCTAGCACCTTCAAAAAGGTTTCGCTAGGAAATTATTCTTTTTTCTAAATGAATGTGGTGTTGGCCTCCTTATTGTTCTTCAACTGATATGTCACCATAAATTTAGTTCAACAAGGTGTGATTTTTTCAATCCCAATTGACACTCATGGGATGTGAAATGTCAATAATATCACTATGTTGGTTGGTGTTAATATAATGGAATGAGGCAGCACAATCCTCATAGAAGATACTAGGAGAACTTGTGTCAATGCTAAAGTAATCATCCTAAAAAATTATATAAGGATCATAAATGTAATCAAATTGATCTTCAAGGCATGTGTAACCAATATTTTAATATTCCAAAACATATTCTAAATATAAATCTAATTCTGACATAATGGAATCTAAATCCAATGTCGAGATCAATGTTGATTCTTCTTCTGATGCTAAATATGATGTTGATTCAAGAATAGAACTTGAATACAACTTTGATTCATTAACTAATAGGTATTTTTTTATAATGATATCTTATTGAATGTTTGGTATTGGATAAGTAACAGCCTATGATGGCATGGTGGGTTCCATAGAGACTAATTTGTCAAAGTGAGACTCCTCAATGATAAGAAAAAGGACAAGACATAACTCCTCTAAGACTATTTTATCAGAGGGAGGCTCTTGAAAAATAGACATATGGTTGAGATAATGATTTGCTTGAAGGTAGTTATAATCATTAAGAAATGACTCAGCAAATACTAGTTCATTAGAGTGAGACTCCTTGACAATAGGTATAGGATTGAAAGGTGATTCATCATAGGTTGAATTATCATAAATGATTGGTTCAACATAAACATCTTAGATCAGTTGGTTCTCTTGGCCTAAGTTTTTAATGAGTTGAAAAATACTAGTTTTGAACATAGCTTGGTCTTTGAATGATTGGATTGGATGAGGTTTAGATTGGATTGGTTGGGGTTTTGATTAGACTAGTCAAGGTTTTTTAAAGTGGGGAAAAGATGGAAAATTTTCAATAATGATCAGTGGTTGGATAGTGATAAGGCATTTTAGATCTTGATTTCTCACATGGGCTAAAGGATGAAGTCCTGAACTAGTAACAATAGGGCAATGTGGAGGTTGATTGCTCACACAATCTAAAGGAATAGGTCCTAGAGTGATGAAGAGGCATTATGGATCTTGATTTCTCAGTATAGAAATGGTATGGCATTATGGAGTCTATTTTCATATATGAGCCAAAAGATAAGGTCTTGGAAGGATAAGGTTAGGGCATCTTGGAGGTTGGTTACTTTCACAAGTTAAAGGATGAGTTCTTGGTATAGAAATGGTGCAAAATTATGGATCTTGATTACTTGCATAAGCCAAAGCATCCAAGTCTTTCTAATAAACCATATCATCCTAGTTGAGTTTTTGAGCTGGATTGTAAGTCAATTCTTGATTACATTCCCCATATAGAGTATTGTAAGGATAGTAATAAAATTCCTTATAAATTTTATCTCCATAGGGGTTTCTAGTCAGATTTTATGTATCCATTCTATCATAACTTGGATTGTACATGACTCCACCATAATTTTATATAGACATATCTACATAAATGATAAATTATTCAAAGATAAAAAGGCTTAGAGTTTTGCTAAATTTGAAAAATTATGTTCAAATTATAAATGGTTCAATTTGTTCTAACTTGGTCAAAAGGGGATGGAATTGTATCTCTAAAATGATTTGAAAGTGGAGTTGTATCTCCAAAATGGTTTGTGCTAAGATTTGGCATAAAATAGTCTAACATCAAATATCATACACATAAAAGGTCAAGTGTTTGAACAAAAACTGACATGTCAAAGTCTAGGCCAAAGTGTTCCAAACAAGGTCTAAACTAGAAAAGGGAAAAGAGTCACTATGTCTTTTATCCAAATGTAGAGTCAAAAGCTAAGCTCAAATAGGATTTGCTAAGACTTTTAGCCAAATGGTGTCAAAAACTAGACTTGAAACAAAGGATGATGATGAGGTGATTTAATTTAACAAGTTTGGAACAACTTTGACATAAACATGGCATATGGAATCAAACATAAACATGATCAATTGGTATAAGGCACATGATAAAAAGCACCTAGATAAAAGGTTATGTTATTCTAAATAAATGCACAAACAATGATGAGGATAGGCTCTAAACTAAAAAACAATAGTTATCAAATTTTGGTAATCAATTAACCAAATTTACACAACCCAAAAGAGAAATATCTATGTATCATCCCCTATAAAGTGAGGCCTAAATATAAATCAATCAATGTTTAAATTTGAAATTTGATAAGGTTAATTGAAAACTCAATGTTTGAAGACTAGGATTTGATTAAACAAGGTAAGCAAGATTGGATAGCATGATGGCACATGAACAAGGTCTAAATGGCATATGTGATATGGTTTTAAAAAATGGTTTTTGTACAAGTCAATTGAGTTATGAAACAATTCAATTAGTGTAATGGTGTATGTGTGCTCTAATGACATGATTAATGTTTTGTTTCAAAAACTCAAGGGTACAAACTTGATATCTAATTTAGACATCATAATGGTACCCATTTCAATCAATTAACACATACATAAACATGTTTATAAAAAAATTCAAGGCACAAGAGTCGTGTAAACTAGCCAGCATAATGCTTCCTTGACAAGGGAGTGGTGTATAAACAAACTTGTTTTGATGTGGCATAAACAAACATGAAGTTCTAGCCTCAAAACACCAAGCAAAAAAAAAGATAAGTGACCAAAATATAATTAATTATATTCATCCTAAATCCTATCAAGGGTGTGGTAAAGTGGGTTTGACTAGAACTACTTTTATTTTTGATCATTTAGATGTATCCCATGTGTATTAACTTTCATGTTAAAACATAAGAGCAGTACCACATCATTTGGGTCTACATCATATGGCTTGTTGTAAAAATGTTTTACCCTTTTTACAACCAGTACATCCATCAATCACTTTCCAACATGCTCAAATGTCCTGGGCTTACCCTCTACGAACAGAGATGGTTTAACTTCTCAAACCACCATCCTAGTGAGTGGATCCCAATTTATATACCCCCCTATCGAAGGGTTTAAGTATGATGCCAAGAGATGAAGCCTTGGGTCAAATATTCCTTGTAGTTTTTATGGGAGGTGATTAAATCCCCCTCATAATCTAAAATTCATAAAATAAAAACTACATAAAAGATATTTATGGTTGTTTCTAGATCACCCAAGCCATGTGTTTCTTGGTGAGAACCTTCACAACATTTATTTTATGCCTTTGGACTAAGGCACAATTTTAAAATGAAGATGGCACTTTTGATCCCACACTTTCCTATAGGGGACGAGGGGAGAGCATACACACACAACTCATTTTTTCACAAACAAATCTAACTAAATAAATAATGAATAACTTGTATAAAACAAAAACTTAGAAGTGAGTTCAATTTTAAAGCACTAAAATGAAAGATTTAGTGGTGTTATTTGGCCCCTTGGCCTTAAGTTATAAAAACTTGTAAAGAATAACTATAAACTTTTCAAGTAAACACCCTAAATTTTCCTTTAAGCACCAAATGGAAATTTCTAAATCTTTTTCAGCATTCAAAAGAGGTTTAAAAATATCTAATTAAGTTTGATTTGGTGATTTTCCAAGTCATTCCTGCAAGAAAATTGTCAAAATGTTATTTATCTTAGAAGCTTTTTTGTAAATGAAACAAGTAACTTTGAAAAATGAGCTCTCAAGTTTGTGTTTTTGAAAAAAAGATGGTGACCATCAGTGATCACCTTTGACCATCAACAGTTCTTGTTAATTGTTAATGGTCAATTTTTTACCAACTGTAAATAGTTGAAACCAAACCACCAGTGGTTACCTATCAACCTGAAGACATAAATATTATTGAATAAAAAGAACACTTGTTAACTTGTTAAAAAAAATCTTAAAAAGGAAAGCTTTTAGATCATAAAATAAAATTAGACTAGAGACTTATACATCTAAATTATTAACAAGTTGAATAAAAGATCAAAAAAAAAAAAAATTAAATAGGTTTTCCTCTGTCACCCAACCATTGGTGGTTCAACTTGACTATTAATGTTTCTACCTAACTATCAATGGTTAAACCTAACCATTAGTGGTTGCACCTAACCATCAATAGTTATAGACTATGTGGGATGGATTTCATCACCTTCTCATAAGTCTCTAGGGGTGCATTGACCTAAGAAGTAACATCTTAGCATCATAAAAAACCCTATGATCATCAATGATTGCACTTGACCATCAACGGTCTCTATGTAAACCTATGAAGATGAAATATGGCCAAACAAGATTATAAAATTAAATTTAACAAGTTCCAAACACTCAAATCTTAATTTAAGACTTGTACATTGATATTATTGGTATGTAAGATGTGTTAGGTCCTACCAGGCATGTCATTATGTGATCTAGGAATTTGACTCAAGAGAGGGGGTTAGATAAAGTGTTAGTTTCACAGTGAAATAAAAATGAAAAGAACAGACTAAAAAACATGACACATCTAGGCCTGAACACTAGGGGGATATTAGTAACAAACATTCATATGAAAACAACAAATAAAACATGAAAGAAACATTCCTTCATCTTCCCTGGAGTTTCTGAATGGTTTGTATAATGGCTTACTTAGCTTGGGATCAAGAGGTCTTTGGTAATGGAGCTTTGGATATCTCCATCTCCTTTTGGTAGCATGTTCATACATGGCTTTTGGCTTTGGTTTGGTTTGAAATGGCTTGGCTTAATATTTGGGCATAATAACACTACATCAAAATATGGATTGAAGTTATTTGGGCATGGTAACTTTGGCTTGAGAGAGATTTTTAGCATCATAAATTTACACCAAAAGAGATTTTTTTATGATTGTGAGACCTATTTATAGATTTTCCAATTTAATCAGAATGAACATGAACCATCCATATCAAGATGAAGATGTGTGGCTAAGAATCCATTCAATTTTGGAGGCTAAAATTAATAAATAACCTCTTAAATATTTAGGATAGAGAGGCATTAAAGAGGCATGGGAGGGCTTAATTAGATATTAGTGGTAATTATGGCTTGTGTATGCCACCCCATAGATGATGTCACTTACTGATGCAGATATCCATAATCAATTTCCATTAATGAAATATTTAACAAGTTCCATAGAAAATTAATGTAAGCTCTTGACTCAAATTAATTAGTCTTAAATATGATTTATCAATTTTGGTGTAAATCTTAGAAATTGGTGCTCAATTTAATCAAATTGATCAAAATGTTGTATTATTGGCTCAAAATTTAACTATATTATAATTAGAAGGTGATATTAGATGCATTGGATCTATTATCCCATTTAGGATGTCGTCAACACAAAATAATAAGGGCATGTGTCTGATGTAATAAATTTGGTAGAAAAAAGCAATCTAGAGTACTCAGGTGCAAAAATGTCATTTTGACTCAAAATGATCTAATCAAAGTTAGCTATCTCATAAAATGCATTACCCCATTTAGGGATACATTGGCTAAAATCAGCACTTGTATATGATAGATTCAAATCATTTAGCATGTTTTAGTGTTTTTAGGCCTAATTATGATATTTGATAGAAAATGGTTTGAAGCTTGATTGTAGGTCATTGATGGCCTATTTTAGGTGTCTACAACCACCACTATTTACATTTAAGGGGTGGGACTAAGAGGGGGAAGACCATGGAAGGGGACAGCAAAGGTCCTCTACAGAGGGACCAAGTTGCCCTGAAGATTAGAATCCAAAAGAGAAATAAGTGGAATGAAAAATTTTGTGCAAGAAATACCTATTGGCTCTTCTAAAAGTGGAACACTTGGTGAAGTTTTTGGTGTTCTAATCTTCAAAATTGGGTTATATTTTCATTATAACCATGGTGGATATAAATTTATCTATGCATGTTTTAGAGTTATAGGCCCCTGATTCTTATTTGGGAAGTCGTTCTGCATATGACTTAAGATGTTTCATCATGGGTAAATAATAGATTTATTCTCATACAGTATCTTTTGTGTCCATTATCCATACTTAGACTTGATTTTGATCTTTTCGAGAAGTGGTTTATCTATCGATAGGAAGACATGTACCCATGGCACAACCATCCTTCAACAAGAAAGAGTGACTAGATCAATAGGTATGGGTTGTCCCAAAGCTCTGGTGATCCCTAGAATAACTTCTAGGTACCAATATTCTAGGGAAAGTTATGGGAGAAGGACCCACATCAAGATGTCATCCATGGTAGAACTAATAAGATTCAAACTAGCCTTCCACCTGCTAAGAGAGACACTTGTTTTTTCATAAACCAAGGCCCTTTAGAAATAACCTTAATTTAGTCTTATTGTAAAGAGAAATTAATCAATAAACACCCTCTAGCCAAGGCAACCACCTCTAGGTGTCATTTGGTTTTCCATTTTAAGTTCAACCAGCTATGAAAGGAATCTATGTTTGGTTAGAATATATTCACCCTTGCCAAAATATATTTAGCTAGTTCTACCATGGGATTAGGAATAGTAATGAAAATCTCATTGATTTCTATCACTAGGTAGATCTAGAGATCTGAATATTTGTGGCCCACCAAGATTTTACCTTTAACTCTATCCACCAAGATAGTGGGGTAATTTTGGGAGAATGTGATCCATTTATAACTTGTTATTTATTGATATTGTCAACTGGAATCTGATGAAAAATTGACTCTTTTAGGCCTTTGTCCACCACCATGGGATTCTCATGATGAGCATCCCATGGGGTAACATTGACTTTTGAGTAGTTATTGTTGATCAGATTACTGTGTCTTGGCTTCATGTTAATGTCCTTAAAGACATTCTACTTTTCCCGCTCAAATAGAAATTCAAAATGCTAAGGATCTTTTACCACTTTTCCTCCACCCTCCTTGCTCTCCATCACTCTTCAAAGTATTCTTCTAGTAGTTTGTCATATTAGTTAATCTATTTCCTTGGTTTTCAAAAAAATTGATAAAACATATTGGTGAACCCATCTTATTTATAGAATATTATAATCCCTAGTCTTTTTCTTAGGTTTTCCTTCTAAAAACTTTCCCTCCTAGGGTTTCAATTTCAATTCTAATTTTCCTATCATGTTGGAGTGTTTTTTAGAATTTGTATGTCTCTCCTTTCTTATTCTCATATTAGTCTTTAGAAATTTTAAAATGGATAAAAAGGAATATATTCCTCCCCTTAACCCTCAAGAGGGTGATAATTATTTTCCATTTAACCAAGTCCATGTTATCACTACTCTAAGGGTAAGGTAGCCCATCCTATAGTGTCAAAATAAGGTAACCACCATATCCTTCCTCAACCCCCTCCACCTCCCACATCTCCTTTTGATGGCATGTATATACATATTCAATTTAAATTACTTAGAGTTTGTGTATGTGAAGCCCTTAAATATCACATCATCACTATGGGAAAGATCATAAAATAGTTATAGAAGCAAAATTATTATTTCAACTCAAAGATCACATCATTGGAAATTGGGTTTAAATACATAGAATCCAAAATGTTCTAGTGTTGATCATGTATTTATATCTTCATATAGAAATTTTTTGCCTAAAAAACTTCATATCAAAATGTAAAGCTACAATAAAACACATATAAAACAAGTGATTCAAAAAGTGTACAAAAATATAATATGATTTTAAGTGAGATTCTAGGAAAAATGCTTAGAAACAAGTTGATCAAACTACCTCATCTTCAACATTTAATAAGATTAAAATACTATTGTGCATATCATAGAATGAATAGAAATCATATAAATAGTTATTCAGAATTGAAGAACAAAATATAAAAAATAATTGATAGTGGTGATCCTATCATTGATACATAAATCAAGCAACCCAATCACTGTATGGGTGCATCTTCTACAACACAAGTACAAAAAGAACTAGTATGGGTACAAAAGGATAATGCAGAGCAAAAATAGTTACAATTGAAAAAAATAGAGCAAGAAAAGATTTAAAAGTCGAAATTAGAGAAAGAAAATATTCAAAAGGCATAATTAAAACAAGAAAAGATTCAAAATGAAAAAATATAGAAAGCAAGATTACAAAAGGGATAAGATGAAAAATAGAAATTACAAAAGGAGTAGGTTGAAAATCAAAGGTTACAAAAGCTACAGCAAGAAAAAGTGAAACTACTAAATGAGAAGTTGAAAAATCAAATCCCAGATAAGGAAAAAACATACTAAAAGTAGGGTTTCTAATAAAAGACATCAAAAATCAAGAGACACTTGAAAAATCTAAAGTTTAAAATGTGGTTGTAAAGGTGGAAATTAAAGGTCTATCCTCATATGAAGAGACTTTCACTATCACCACTCATATAGATGTCAAGAAATTTATGGATTTCAAGGTATGGACTATCAAGAAATCAATTTTTGATGTATGTCATTTCTTATATCTATTAGGAATAAGCATCAACACTTGGATCAAACTAGTTCACCTATAACATGTATGGGTTTAATTAAGTTAAGAGTTTAAATTACTTTAAAAGAGTGTTATCTTACTTTTCATGTTATTTCAAATCTAAGTGCATACAATGTTTCTCTTGGATGATCATGGTTAAAATCAATAGGATAAATAATTGATAAAAATTAAGGTTACATATCATTTGGTCATGAAGGCAAGGTCACATCCTTTTCCAATGAAGAAACATCTTTATATAAAAAGAAACATTAAGAAAGCATATCTCAACTAGTATACAAATAGATACAAGTAATGGCATATCAATAGAGGCACATAACATAGTACACATTATAAGAAGAGAAATCAAAAAGTTCAATACCATCAAATGGGGAAATTAGTTATTCATATCCAAATACAATAGAAGACAAGAGTGGCATTTCACAATTTCAACATCGAGATGATAATGATTATAATACTACATATTACAAATATTATCATGATACTAATTACATAGAATATGAATAAGGAAATGACACTGGGCCTACATAGAGGAGTCCCATTGATAACATCTTGGGCTTATAGTAACATCATTCCTTGTGAATATCACCTTTTTTAATCATACTGTTATGCACACATATAAAAGATAATAAAATATTCCATAAAAAAATAAAATTAGGACCTATCCATGTTTATGTCATCAAGAGTAAACATGAGTGATTACAGAGCACAAATGTTGCCACCCCTAGACTCTATTACATGTTATTTAGTTTTTATAGATTCAAAAACTATATTCAGACATGAACACCCTATATGGACAAGAGCACACCCTAATGTTGTCATATCACCTTGATGTTGTCCTAATGATCATAGGCTCTTATTTCTCAGACCCAAATTAAACTCATGCCTTCTATAAATTACATATACATCATCAATATCATTAATGGCATCTCAAACATAGATTTCATACTTCTATGGCTTTCCCTTATTTCTCATAGCTCAGCTATTTTCATTGCATTACATCTATCAATATTGATCATGTACTAACACATTAGTATACTACTCATTCTCAAAATACTAAATTTAATCTATTATAAATTGCTTATGTCCATCAATTATATATATTCATGCACACTTTTTCATGTTTAACTTCCTTCTTCATGTCTTGTGTGTGTTCATTCACTTGAGGACATTTGAATATGTCATTATGTGTGCCTCTAATCCTTCAATCTCTGATTCTATGTGTGTGAGAAAATTTGAACATGTCCTTATGTTTATTTTTATGTTTGAGGATATTTGAACATGTCATTATGTTTTCTTGTATGAGTATGATTATTTTTGAACATCTCTTTGTGTGTGCTTTTATGTGTATGAGTGGCATTTTAACATGTCCCTTTCATGTGGCCATGTTGTCATTCAAAACATGCACCTGTGGATGTTCTAATACATAGGGATACTTTGTGGTGGGATACTAAGTGTGAATGCCTTGTGTAAGGTGAAAGGGTGTTAGGTGATGGGCATAGAAGTATTGTGACTCACTTGTGTGCACTAAACATTGGTTATCTCATCATAATTATGGGAATGTCCCCAAGACATGGGACATTTGTGTTCCTCAAGATGAGCCTCTAGGTTAGGCTGAATTCCTTCTATTCTAAGTGCACCTAGTTTAATACCAATGCATAGGCCTAAAGAGTAGAAAGGTAAATCTATTTCTAGTCTAAACCTAAAATTTTGAGGGAAAAGGGGGGAGAATGTAAGAGAGTGATGAAAAATGAAGAGGTGATACACTGAGAATAGAGTGATAACTCATACTACCATAAACACACAATAAGCCTTTGAGAACAAGACATCTTCACATAGACTCTATCAAGGACACTCTAAATGCATAAGTATTTTACATGGAGGTATGGGAACATAGTGAAACACTGAGAGGGATGACAAATGGTCTATAGATAGTATTAACATAAACATGAATGCACACAAGATGTGACCTACAAATGAGTTCCACATTCCATATAGAGGTGTTGGGGATGGACAATGATGAGAAGGGTGAATAATACCCATATTAAAATATCAACAAATATAAATAGCACATGGATCATAAGAATAATAGAGAGAGGTGAACTTAATGCTCATTAATTTGCAATATTTAACTAATAAAAGTGCTCTTGGAGGGCAAATTTCAATAGCATGAGGTTATTAAAATGTGTCGACCCTTTTTTAAAATGAAGAACCAAGATTTTATAATGAACAATACTTTTACAATTATTGTGCCACTTAGAGTGGTAGATATAGCTTTTAATTATTTTATGGTGCCACATCCATGCTTCTTGAATTTTATTTTATGATTTGGATCTTAGATTTGATAGTAGGATTATGTTAGGATATACATGTAAATTAAAGGGTGGAAGATTTCCCTAAAATAATCAGAGGGGTGGCATGTACTCATGTCCTAATGTCTAGCATCCACTTCTGCATTTACTTATTCTGACAAAGCCTCAAGCTTCACTTAACTAATTCTCCAACCACCTCTTTATACCCTACCACCACTTGGAAATCATTACATAGGTTCCCTTTTTGTCTTTCCATGTCATCACTATGTGTAGTGGAAGACTTGGCTCATGCTTCTTTCCTTATATTCTATATTCAAATTGAGTCATGTGTGTACCCTTGATTTGAAAATACTCCTGCATTAAGGTGCACATGAGTTTGTAGAAGGGGTGGTCTACAACTTTAAATTGCATCCTATAATGTTTAAGGGTGCATTTATATGATCTTGCATACTAGTATCGAACTACAATAGATAGGCATATAGAAGTCTTTGAATAAGGGTGCACTTAGATTTAAAAGCCTTAGGTGCATCCTTCATGATTTATAGTTATTTCTTGTGCACTTCATTTACTTGGCCATCTAGAACCTAGGACCTTGTATTATTAAATTTGTATGCCTCTTAGATTGTGAGATGAAGGATCTTGCACTGGGGTACACATAAAAGACTACTAGTGGGAATGAACCATCATTTTTTTGTTGCATAGACCTGTGCTTGATTTTTTTGGGAGTGAGCATGGATAGGGGATGGCTGTACACCTTTTACTTAAAGTGCCTAGAACCTCATAAGTGTGTAACTATTTTTTAGGTCTTGTCAAGTCCTATGTTAACTGGGGGTGACTTAAAAAGTAAACACTTCTGGTGACCTCTATGGTTCATTTGCCTTCTAAGTGGGAATCTAGTAGCCTCTAAGATGATCCATTGGGCATGGAGTCATAGAATCATCCAAAACTCCTCATAGTTTGAAAATGTAAGATATTACAACCTACTTGGCCTTGTGCCTAAGCCAATATTTTAAAATTAAAAGCATACTTCAATAAATGAGGAAAGAAGACAAAACAGATTGTGCCATAGGAACTTAAAGGAAAGTATACACTACCAAAACTATTTACAATGTGTATGTAGGCACTTGGAGGAAAGAAAAATGTCTAACCTATCTTAGACTAACCAATGAAAAGGCCAATCTAAATAAAGCCATTGAGTGGATGTACAAAATAGTTGCCTTTTCTTACTAATCTAATATGCTTTACATGCTTGAGGTAACCAACCAAAGATAGAGGAGTGGATAGTAAAAAAATTGGTGATACACTTATCTAAAAATAAGAACATAAATAAACTCACCTATCCAATCTGATTAGCTAAGAATAAAATTGTCTTAGAGTGGATAGACAAGTTGATCCTACTCTTTTTAATGCTCAATTTTGTGTTCTAAATTAAGAACATGTGATGGTTCCTATTTTCTATCTTCCAACTTATCTAGGTACCTAATAGGTTACCCTCTTTTCAAAACAAATTTTGAGCAATCAGAATTGCCCTCCCCTATGCATTTTGCTTTTCCATGATTTTAATGATAGGGATGTACTTGTCCAAGTGATTTAGTTGGGAATACATACACTTCCTCTTATTAGCCTTACTTCTCATGGTTTCCCTTTTAATATATGATGGTTTAATGTTGATGCTTGAACAAAAGTCCTCTAGATCATCACAAATAAAGTCTTCTTCTATCTGCTCTTCACTCTTACACATGAGAAGCCTCATTATAACTTCATGATTGAATTCATCTTCTCCCATATTGAATGGAAGCTTATTTATCTAAGAGAGTACCTCATCACCTCTCCCCTACTCATTGCCCTACTGCTCTAGTTGATCATGTTCATCCTCTTCCTATATTAGTTCTAAAATTTTTGATATAGTGGTATAAAGAGGGATACCAATGATGATTTCCTCATCATACTCACTCAAAATATCATCCTCCTCATCCAATGGTCTTCACTTGCCTTCCATACAACTAGTCCTCCTTTAAAAAGGGAGATGGTGGGAGGGTAAGAGGTTTTAATTAGCATAGAGGAAGGGGATTGTACAAGTTTATGCATTATGAATTCAAGATTCATGGTCTAAGAAGGCTACCATAACTTCACTTGGGGTTTTTTAGTAAGAATGGGGCAAGTCTCTTTCAAAGAAGGGGGACCTATGAAACTTAAAACCTTGAAATTAGTGGATTTAATTAAAAGCACTGAGGATTTGTCTTATCTAAAGTTAGGGACCTTGAGAGTAGAAACTTCCTACATCATAGGATGGCTTGTGAGCATAGGGGAAGATTTATTTAATATAGGAAAGGGAGAAATGGAGGCAGTTGGCTACAATTCAATTTCTTGTATTTGTATAATAAATTTATGCATCTACTCTTCTTTGGTTGTGATCTTCCTAGCTAAGAACTATTCTTCATATGTAGGTTGTCTTATCAACTCCTATTTCTATGTGTAAGCTTTATTTGCAAGTTCTTCTTACTACCTACTATACTCCTCAATTTCAAAATCCATCGGTTGTCTATGAAAATCAAGATGTATGTCACTAATTCTCTTTTGAAGCTGATTAGGAGGGTAATAATGTAGATAGGGAGAAAGGTAGCCTTTTTGAGGTTGTTTATATGTGTGAATAGGCTTTCAATAAGGTTGAACCTAGGTGGGAAGGAGGAAATTATTATGAAAATGAATATATCTTGTTGTGATAGGGCTATTTGTGATAAAACTAGTAGCATTTTCAATCTAAAATGGATGGTAGGGAAGTATACAAAATGCATTCTTACAAGGATGAGGGGAAAAGACATATTTTTCATGATAGCTTCACATATTAGAGAATTAAAATAAAGATTAATCAAGTCTACCTTTTCAATGATAATCACATACCAGTAGATTCACCAAGTGATTAGATTACTTCAAGAATGGAAAAGACCAAGGAATATCACCTAAATCTTGATCTTTGATAATCTTAAATTGTTTAGACTACTTAAACTAGTAGATACGATCTTTAAAACCACAATAGTGTTGAATAAGTTTCCCTAAATGGAAAGATGCACTAAAGATCACACCAAAACTCTATAATTGATTATCTAACGATAATCAAATCATGTCCCACTAGGCATGCCATAAACTATTATCATTCAAAATGTGTACCTATGAATGTTTTATTGCACAAGGATACTTTATGGTGGGTTGTTGAGCATGAATGACTTATGTAGGGTACAAGGGTGTTAAGCATTGATAATGGAATTATTGTGACTCACTTGTATGTACTAGACATTGGTTATCTCATCACAATGATGGGAATGTCCCCAAGACATGGGACATTTGTGCTCCTTGGGCTGAGCCTTTAGATTAGGCTAGATTCCTTATATTCTAGGTGTTCCTAGTTTAAGACTATTGCATAGGCCTAAAGAGTATAAAGGTAAATCTATTGATAGTTTAAACCTAAAAGTTTGAGGGAAAAGAGGGGAGAAGGTAAGAGAGTGTTAAAAAATGAAGAGGTGATACATCAAGAATAGAGTGAGCACTCCTACTACCATAAACACATTAAAATCCTTTGAGAACAAGACATATTCACATAGACTCTATCAAGGACACTCTAAATGCATAATTATTTTTCATAGAGGTGTGAGAACATAGTACAACATTAGGAGAGATGACAAATAGTCCATAAATAGTATTAACACATACCTGAATGTGCATAGGATGTGACTCAAAAATGAGTTCCACATTCCATACAGAGGTGATAAAGATGGAAAATGATGAGAGGGGATAATAATACCCATATTTAAATATTAAAAAATGCAAATATCAAATATATAAAATGAATAATAGAGAGAGGTGAACATAATTCTCATTAATTTGTAAGATTCAACTAATAGAAGTGCTCTTGGAGGGCAAATTTCAATAGCATGAGGTTGTTAAAATGTGTCAACTCTGTTTACAATGAAGAACCAAGATTTTATAATAAACAAGACTTTTACAATTATTGTGACACATGGAATGGTAGATATAGATTTTAATTATTTTTCAGTGATGCATCCATGCTTTTTGAATTCTATTTAATGATTCAAATCTGGGAGTTGATAGCAAGATTTTATCAGGATACACATGTGCATCAAAGGGTGGATGATTTCCCTAAAATATTTATAGGGGTGGTAGGTACTCATGTCCTAATTTCTATCATCCACTTTCACATTTACATATTCTTACAAAGCCTCTATATTTTCTCAACTACTTCTCCAACCACTTATTTATACCAGGCTACCACTTGATAATCACTACACATGTTCCCTTTTCAGCTTGCCACATCATCATTATGCATGATGGAAGACTTAGCTCATGTTTATTTCCTTTTATGATACATGCATATTTAATCATTCATGTGCCCCTAATTTTAAAATACTCTTGTATCGAGGTGCATGTGAGAGTCACTTGAAAGCATGAGTTTGCAAAAGGGGCAGCATGTGGCTTTAGATTGCATCATGTAATGTTTAAGGGTATAGCTATGTAATTATAATTGCTATCATGGAACTATGTTAGATAGGTATAGGTAAGTCTTTAAATAATGGTGCATATGAAGACTAAAAGCCTTAGGTGCATTGTTCATCATTTATAGATATTTCTTGCACACTTCCTTTACATGGCCATCTAGAACTTAGGACCCTACATTCTTGAATTTGTGCACCTCTTGGATTATGTGATGAAGGATATTATACTAGGATGTGCATCAAATATTCCTAGTGGGAAAAAATCATAATTTTATTATTGTGTAGACCTATACTTAATTGTCTTGGGAGTGGGCACAAATAGGGGATGCCTACGCGTATTTTTATTGAAGTGCCTAAAACCTCACAGGTGCACAACTATTTTTTAGGTCTTGATGAGTCTTACACCAAATAGGGATGACTTATAAATTTAATAGGCCACTTATCTTTCTATTTATGAACCTTATGTGTTTTATGTGTACTCTATGTTAGTGTGTGTCATGACCATTATGTTTTTTTCTTATTTTCTTAGTTTTCTCAAATTTTGGTGCCATGATGGACATCATGCACCCTCCCATTTTTTTATGCCATGATGGTTATCGTGCATCCCTCCATAAGTAGTTATATTTAAATTTTGATATTCAATTTTTATCACTTATATACATGCCTAACTACTAACATATATCTTGGTATTCACAAAATGTATGCTTATTCCTACAAGCATCCCACATTACTATTATACTCAGTCTATTTATATGATGATGTCATGTTCCTTCAAGTTATCAATACTACTCAAATTTATATATTTTATCATAAAATCTATCACATAATTTTTTATTTTAAGTTATTGTGCTAAATCAAAAGATCATCTCAAAAGAGGGGTCATGCATAGTGGTTTATCTTAGAGACTAATCCCACTCAATATAATGCATAGATAAACATAGACATAACTTTGTAGACTTGATATGATGGATCATAAAACACCCTTAGAAAGTACTTAGAGGGTCAATTTGGATAGAATCACTCCAAATGGATAGGATTTATCCATGTTATTTCCAAACAAGGTGATATTATCCCAAAGCGTAGAAAATAGTCAATTCTAAAATCTATCAAAACCTTGGGTAGTCTAGATTAGTGTACAATAGGTTCACAATCTTAGTTATCATAATTTACATAGGTTTTGTCTTAGATTTTCTCAATTGAGGGAATCATGCATGATATGTGTTCCAAGTTTATACATAGGTTATTTATCAAAATTTTATTTTTTATTACTCAATTTTAGAATCTATATACACCAAATATCATATTTGGGGTATGTGCGTGGCACATGGATTCTTCCTTACTCAGTTTTCCACAATTTACATATATGGAACAAAAATTATTGTCATTTTCTATTTTTTATACACCAAACTCAAATTATACAAACTATTTTCACTATAAATGAGCCCCATTCTATCTGCAAGAGTTGGTTCACCCTTTTTCACACCAATTTTTCACTAGAACATTCTATTGTAATTTATACAAGGATTTTAACCTACTTCAAAACCTTGAGTATGCAATGATGGACACAAACATACACTTATTTATTATCACACTCTCCTAATTAATGAGGATTGGGGCATTTATAATCCAATCTAATATTTTCAATAAAAATGAAATCTCTAAAGGGCTTACCCTCTACATTCACTAGTTTTACACCAGGAACACAATGGTTCATGTACCCAATTAGGTGTATTCATTCCTTATTATTATATCCATAAGTTTTTTTGTTTTTAATTCTTTACTTTTTATTTTAAGTAAAGAATGATTTATACACATTTTTCATTGTAGGTTTTTGTGTGAAGCACAGTTTAGCATTATGCTCTACATTCCTGACTACAATGCTAAAATAAAATAGATAAAATGTAGACATTTAAATTAATATTTAAGCTAAAATCATGCACTTGTGATCACCCTTTTAACTCACTTATCTTGTGACCTACTCTAGGGTCCTTTGACCACTTTCTTTCTCTTTCTACATGGTGACTCACTCCTTCAAGCACCCCATATTACTTCATAATTTATCCATTTAGTTTGATAAGCATCCTAAGATTATGCTTAGATTGATTCATACCCTCATCTTATCTTTTATTTCCCTTAGGTCAAGAGCACCCCACTGGGGCAACAAGATTATTTGATTTATCCACCTCTAATAAAATGTGTCCTCCCACCAACTAACAAATATTTTTCAAAATTTAAATTTGTGTAAGGGTCGGCCCATAAGTTATAGAAAGCCTCATCTAAAGGAATTATAAAAGTAATACTATATAATCACATTTCAAACTATTTTTCACATAAGAGGCTTCCACACAAAAAAACACCAAAATTTTAATTGCACATTGAGATAGAATTCCCTATTCTCTTAATTTTAACAACATACAACCCTAGTATCCCTGAGCTAAAGTTTGAATACACCTCCAAAGTCACAAGTCATGATTAAAGAACTTAGTCACACAAGGATTACACCATCATCTATAATTTTACACTAGTTTCACACACACCACCATAGCATGGGATAACTACATAGACTTTGATTCATTTTTGGATTATTGGTATGTAGGCAGTGCTCAACATAAGGGGTGTTGATGTCTATCACAAATTCAACCATTGACCCCTTTTTACTATATGATTACATCTTGTCATCATGTCTATTGAGATAGGATTTTAAAGTATAAAACCAAATGTAGAATGGCCCTTGAAGTGAATCAAAATCTCCTGCACAATCTATAGAAAAAATAGGGGAATGCAAACAAAACCAATAAATTTCATATCTATGTTTTCTACCAAACAATAGTACTCCCTAAGGATAATAGTTCCCCTCACTATTATCTAGTCATAGCAATCCTATCTAGAAACCTTGTTATCTCATGTTCCCAATCAACATAATTAACCTATCAATCTTAGATCCAAAATCATCTCATGTCTTAGTTTTCTAGCTAAGTTATATTTTCTCTCTTGCACTTTCCATATTTATTAAGTTTCCAAATTTATCAATTTCTAAATCAATTTGTATCATTTATTATAATATCAATAGTAGTCTAATTTTATAGATCAGTTTGTCATATTAGGTAATCCATTTCCCTAGTTTGCCAAAATTTTGATAAAACATACTATCGTTATTCTTTTCATTAGGATAGAGCGGGATGTAACAAATAATATAATAACATAGATAAAAGTGACATGATAATGTAAAAGGCTATGTAGGCCATATACAGGCCACACATATCTCTAGACATGTTATAAGTTAAAGGGGTAGTATTGTGAGACATGTTGTAGGTGAACCTCAAGATGTAAATAAAAATACCTAAGTATCCTTATTTTGGGACTCAAAAGACTAGGTGTACATTTTTTATTCAACTTTTCTCCTTAAATATTTAAAGACCTTATGTAAACTAGTTTTCCACAAGAGTAATATCCTAACCCCTATTTCCTTTTCTTACTAAGGTGGATTTGTGTGCCTAAGTACAACATATTATATATATATATATATATTTCTTATGAAAAATGATAATACAAAAGACTATATAAATGTGGATCCAAATCCTAGAATTCGCCTATCAAACTTAGTTGATAGCTTTAATCTAGCTAAAGTAGTAAAACAGTGTCAACAAATGTAGTAATGCTTCTACCTAGCCATAATAGGAACAAGTAACCCCATATGGGTAATGTATAGTCGATGCAAGCATCACACATGGATGCCTATTGAATTTAATTATACTTAAGTTTTAATTATTATATTATGAAATTCATATGGGCTTACAATAAAGGGGAGATAACATGAGGCCCCATAATCTCTAATTTTTATGGTTTTGTAAGGTATTATATACTAACTAAGTTTTTAAGGAGATCATTTTCTTAGATATTTATGTGAAATTTTGAAAAAGTGAGTGAATTTTTTTGAGCTCATGAATAGGCATATTCAATCATCATAAAAAATATAAAATCTAAGCACTTTCTAAAAACTACACAATTTTAATAAAACCCTATAATTATGTACCATGGGATCATTTAGTGATAAATTATACTAATTTAGTTAGTTTGGATTATGTTAGTTAATTTGGTTTAAATTAGGCAAATGGTTTATTTTTTGAATTCCTATGTATTAGTTTCCCATTCTCTTGTGCATCTCCTATGTTATATTTAGATTATCTTGTGCATTTCCTAACACACGCTTATCTTAATTTATGTTTATACCCCCTTTAACTCAAATGCATTTGGGTGTACATAATGTTTAAGTTAAATTGAAATATCACTCATAACTAGATTTCCTTAATAGTTCATATATACACAAAATATTTTTAAACTTTATCATTTACTGACACTTTTTCTCTTGTATGAACCTATCAAGTTTCAATCTCTCTAAGTTCACACCTTAAATGGTGCACCAAGAAATGGGTGGGCATACCGTTGGTGCTTCACAATATTATTAGTCAACTCTATCATTACCTAAACCCATTACAAATCCTACTTATCCAACCCCCCAAGCAATCCAAACCCTATTCACACATTTACCTAAGAATTTATCCTTCAAAATAATCATAAATAAGTGAATACCCCCTCTTTACTAATTTATCCAAGTCGATCTTGTTAGAAAGGATTAAACATATGTTATAAAATTAATTCAGTCTAGTCATCTTAGTTTGAGGCTTAATAGTAACTTTTTCCAACTAACAAGATCAAGCTAGCTGATCTTTTCAAATATAATTTAGGAAGGGTTAAGGCTTATCCATTGTTATAAATACAAGGCTCATTTCAATCCAATAAATGGGAACATTCATTTTTGCATCATTACAATTCACAATTCTACTAAATCTACATTTAAAAGAGTAATTACTTAAGGTTTTTCTTAAAAGAAGATTACTTGTTGTATGAGAAGTCTTGGATGCAAAGTAGGAGTCTTTTAACCTAGAGCTGATTTCTATAGTGTGATCCTTACAAGCCATAAAAACCTCTTATAAATCACCATTAGATAAGGCAGAGATTGAGACTTGACAGGTTCACCCAAGGTAAGTATTCCTAACACTTATTATTTCATTTGATAGATAAATATTATATAAGTAATATGTGTTGAATGTATAACTCCTTGCTTATATTACCTCTATGATTAATCTTGGTGTAGATATAGGGTTTTATTTTCTTTCCATATTTAATTTTAGGTGATCTATGCCCCCATTTTCCTACCATGATCCCTTTATTGTTTATTTATGTTTAACCATCCCCCTTTATGCCACAAGATTTGGTGAGCACTAGATTAGTTTTATTTTATGTACTTAGACCTAGTTAGGGTTATTACATAGTGTCATTTTCTTAGATACTTTAAAACCCTCTACTTTGGTGTTGTGTGGTAAGACATTCCTTAGTTAGGTTTAGTGGATCTAATTTGGTCATATTCTTGATATAATGATGTATCACAATGGATGTTAGTTGATTACCTTATTTGATCTTGGATTTTACTAAGTTAAATAAGTTTAAGATCTATCTTTATTTGTTGCTTGCATCCTGGTGAACCCAACATGAAGCTAACCCTTACATCTTTTTAATTTTTCACTTAAAATCAATTAGACAAGGTAGTTGATCTAGTTCTAACATATGTCTAAAGATTCAAGATTCACAGTCAATTAGATCACATTAGTAAATCCCATTTGGTCTTTTATTTACAGGTTCTCTTTCTATAATCAACTATATTTGGCTAGTTAAGCTAGTCTCTTTCTTTTTTTATATATTTTTCCTTGTATAGTCAACTAGATTGGGTTGGTCGATCTACTCTTTTTTTATAGGTTTAGGGTTATGGTTAACTAAGTTAGGTTGGCTGATTTAGTTTTATCCTTTGGCTAGTAGGATTTCATTTCCAAATTGAGTCACTCTAGTAGACTCGGTAACCTTTCCTATTTTTTTAACCTTTCCTATTTTTTTTATTTTTCACATATAGTCAACTAGATCAAGCTAACCAATTTAGTCTAGTTTAAACAGTTTTTAATTTTTATCTTATATAAAAGTAGATCAGGCAAGTTGATGTAGTTTTATTTTATCACTTTTAATTTTTATATTTCTAATAGATTGAATCTACGTGGTTGATCCCATTTAATCTCTATGTTTTTTAGATTTTTTCCTCTACAAGACTCAATCAAGTCTAAACAATACAATTAATAAACATATTTTTAGCATTTTCAGTCAACCAAGTTGACTTGGTTGATCTAGTTACATTTTCTAGGTTCACTCTAAACAAGTTTTTTACTTCCATTTTTGTCAATCTATCATTTTGATCTTTCAGCAAAATTAGTCAAACTTTCTAATTTCTAAAGTGTCTTTATCAATTTTTCCAATTTTGCTAAACTATATCACGCAGTCTACTAAGTCAACTTGGCTAACTTAATTTTATGTCTATCTTTTTTTCCAAATAAACTAAGTTGACTTGGTGATTGTGTTTGTTTCCAACTTATTTTCATAATAGACTAGATCAGCCTACCCTACTATGTTTTGCTTTATCTTTCAACTAGATTAGACTGGTTAATCTTGTCTTATGTGGTTTAAATTCAACATAAGAAATGAAATTCACATTCATTTCTTAGTAATTAATCACACATTTGTTTTATAAAATGTCGGCTACCTATTTATTTATTTTCTAAAAAAATGCAAATTGGTTTTTTGGCAATTGTTTTTTGCCTTTATTTTTACTTTGTCTTGATTTCCCTAAAAATTGTGTACTAATAGTTTTAAAACTATTTAGATATTGTCAAGAAGGGATACACAATACTCTATTTGTGGTCCTTGTCTATCATTTACAAATATCATGTCATGAGGGGCTTTCCCAAGCACTCATAACCATAGTATAGAGATAAACACGGTCTTTAGTTTCCACATACCTCATGGTATTTTAGAAAAGCCTAGGATTCTCCTTTGAATTAAATCTTAGAAATTCAACCATCTATTTGATTATGTGGTGCATCAATTATCAGTTAGTGTTAAGAATTTAATTCCATATTACCCTTGAAACTAAGTTTATTGGGATATTGGAATGACATTTCCTCTATGGTTAGCACTTTGAAACAATGAGTTGTCATTATCCAATGGATAAGCAAGTATCTTTAGAAACTTATAAATCAATCAAAACCTTTTAGTAAAGCTTCCTAATCTTCTTTTTCAAATAATTAATTAGCATTAGTTGTCATAAAATAATAATTTATGCTATCTTTTTGTCATTTTCTATTATATTTCAGATTTTATTGGCCATCATTAATACAATTCTATGTTGTGTGATAGATATTTTACTATTTATTTCTACTTTAATGCTACTTTAAAAATTAAAAATTTTAAATTACTATTAAATTTTTTCTTGCTTATACAAATAAGTCTAATCGTTTAAATTAGTAAGCTATCCATAATCAACTAGATCAACTAGCACAATCTACTATAATCTTGAAATTTTATGTGTTTCATGCATGTATACCTAAATCGACCAGTTCGACTAGGCTTTTATAAAACCATGTATTTATTTCATGTATAACTAAGTTGACTAGTTAGATTTAGTAAGCTATCTAGACTATTATTTTTCCATGCCTATACAATTAAGTCAACCAGTTTGACTTAGTATATTTTCACACTCTTTTTATTTTTAACCTTTTTAAATCAACTAGATTAACTTAGTAGGCTTTCAAACATTATACCTATATAACTAATTCAACTAGATCAACTTGTTTCATGTCTAAACTTTTTATATTTTTGCTTGACCAAGTCAAACATCTCAACTTAGTAGTCCATCCAAAAAAATTTGTTTCTACCTATAAAAGTAAGTCAATCAGGTTGACTTAGTAGGTTTTTAGCTATCTATCATTATTTTTAGTTTTCATCATGTAATACATATTTGAAAAAAGTGAGATGCAATCTCAAAATGACATGATGACTTCAAATAACCCTCTTAAGTGCCCTTAATCTCACCTTCCCTATACCTTCATATAAATTTTGGATGTTAGTAATGTCTATGTGGCCACTAGAACCAAAAACTATGGGTCACCTCCTCCTAAAACTTTAGATCTAATTAATTATCCTCCAAAAAAACCTATTGTTAAATACAAGAGATATATAAAATATATTACTAAAAATATACTCTTCATAAACTAAAACCCCTAACCTCAAGGAAAGGATCCCACTATTATCTACAATCTCATGATGGTACCTTACATTGATTATTCACCTTCACCTATACATAATTTATCTACAAGTCTTGGGCCTATGACATCTTCCATGACTCTTTCTTCTTCAATACCCACTTCTTATTATATGCCTTCAAATTTTATACTACTTATTATTCAACCTTGCTTAATATTTCAACTGTTATGGTTGGGATTTCCTCAAGCGAGCTTATAAAAGTTTCAATGTTTATACTCACCTCAATGCTACCTCTAGTGCATCTTAAGCTATCTCCACTAGTCCATCTACTATCAACACTAATCAATTCTATTATAATCCATGAACCAAATAGTTACATTTCAAACTAATAGTATAAATCAAATGTTACAAATGCAAGACCAAATTTTGCAATTAAAAAACCTTCCTCAACCTACTTAATGGGGAGTGAAAAATCCTAATGGCTCCTAGTCACCCCTAATAAATGCACAAGGCAACCTTATACCTCAACCTCAACTTCTTAATAAGACTATCAAACATTTAAAAAATTAACCCTTAGTCCCTAAAATTATAAACATTAAAAAATGTGGCATTGTTCTGACTATTACCTATAATGGGTCCACTAACCCTACTTTGCACTTGAAATATTTCATAAACTTATACGAATATTATATTAAACTCGATACTTTTGTTACCACTAAGTTCTTACCCAAAACCTTTGTAGGTGATGCTTTGGATTGGTATAGTAATATCAAATATCATATTATATTTAGTCTAAAATATTTAGTTAATGCGTTGGTACAATAATTACAAACTAAAAACCTTTGTGAAAATAGATTAACTCACTCTAGCAATTATAAATAATTAAAATCTAAAACTACACAAGTGTTCATTAAATGATGGAAAACCTTATCCAATTAAGTTTGACACAACATGTTAGAATAAAATATTTCTCACTTTTTCACTAATGTTCTTTACCCTAAATTACAATATCGTGTTAGTAACCTTTTTTTCCAAAATCTTTGAAAGAATTCCTCGACCAAGCCAAATGTCAATATTTTCTCATAAGACAATTTAAACCTTCCCATCCTCCTGTTGGAACTCGAATGCTTGTGAAATCTAAAAAATGACATGCTACCAATGAAGGTGTTACTAATAACTATGATTCCATTCACACTATTCATGTTATTAATTTAATTGGTTCCAATAATGCCACTTTTTTCACAACCACTTTCACCTAACCATTTCCACAAACAAGTTATATATTTTCCCAAGTCAACAATGTAGATTATCACAAACCTCTTTCCATTTTATAAATTCAAAAGCATCTTCCTAGTCCTTCACCAAGATATCTTGATCCTAATCACCCTACCAAACATTGGTATGACCCACACAATTTTTCTTGGTTCCATGCAAGTTGGGGTCATTATCATGAAACTTGTCATCAATTATGTAACTTTGCTATTGAATATCTTTTAGGTCCTAATTTTGATCATAAAATCTTAATTTGTGAGTGTCAAAAAGCTTATGAAGAGGAAACCAAGGTTAAAAAAAATAAAAGAAAACATGATTCCCTTAATCAAGCTAAAACACACCTCACAATTTATAATGACCCTCTTCTTAGTCATCAACCAAGTACTTCTTAACCTCCCACCACCAACATTATCATAACTTGCTATGATACTAATGATGAGAATGTTGTCAATATGAATAATAGGAAGAGATTAGTTTCTTATATTGATTCTTACCTAAATTATAACTATAAAAAATTTCCCACTTTTTTTACACCTAAGATTAATACCATCTCATTTCATATAACTTGGACATACAACAACAATCTCTAGAAATCCAACAACATAACCAACCCTTTCATCTACTATCCCAAATGATCCTACTCAAACACCACATTTGGATACTCATTCATTTGAAATTAACATAACTTATAATTCTCATTTATCATCAAATTATTCTCAATCTAACCCACCTAAAAATAAAAATCCACTTACTTCTTCAATTTATTCACCACCTAAACCCTCCTTTACAACACCACATATTACTCCAATTATGATCTCAAAAACATCACCTACTTCAACTCAATTGAATACAATAAACAAGACCACATCAGTTAAATCCCAATAAAATACTTATTATTAACATCAATTTAAATTTACTTCCACACTTCCTTCAATAGAATTTCTTTAACACTATGCATCATTATCCAACACAACTCCCACTGGGTATGATGAATGGGATCCTATAATATAACTTTCTCATCTCCCATCTCAAATTCCTTTTATCGAACTCATGAGGAATTCTCCTTGTCATCATAATAATTTAATGCAAGTTTTATTTGAAATGAACATCCCTTGACCTCCACTTATGGGGCATGAATCCACTTTATCTAGATCTGAAGCAACTATTATTAAACCATGATAAGAAATCATTATACACATTTATAAAACCATAGATATTTCCATATCACTTAAATTTCCCATCGCTTCAATTATTCCTACTTAAATATTACTTTGATTAGAAGATCCTCTATTATTTATCAGTGTCCAAATTGGTGATACACAAGTCAAGCATGTTTTAATTGATGAAGGTTTTGAAACATGTGTTGATTCCCTTAATTTTGTTAAAACACTTGGGCACTCTGAATGCAATCTAAAATACCCAAACTATGTTTCAAGGCTAGGATCAAAGATAAATTTCTCCTTTAAGATTTATTTAGATGCCCATCATGGTTCTTCCTATCATGGTTTAATTCAAAGTCATGATCTTTAGTTTTTTTTAATCATACAAAATCTTACTACACTGACTTTAGACACACCACATGAGATCTAACGCCTCATTGGCAAGCCAATCTGTTAAATTTACTCATAATGGTGATATTTACAAGATTCAAGGAGATATGAAATCATGGAATTTTGAAAAATTCCAAGCATGTGGTGTTTTGAAGATTCCCACCCTTTAACCTTTATCTAAGATTCTTTTTCATGAATCTCAATGATTTAATTACCCAGTAAACTCTACTAGTGGTTAAAATGACCACCCCAAACTTGTGGGAAATATCCTACCTAACCTCTTAGATTTTGATGATAATAAACAAGATTAGATAATTTTGAAAATAAAAACTTTTAATCTCCCATCACACATAATTACTCAATTACCTTCATATTTATGACCTCAATCTGGACAAAAAATAATCAATGAGATCATCATTATTCTAACTAAGACTAAACAATACATTCCTCATGTTTTTTCAACTAATAAGATTATTGATGCTTGCACTATCAATCTTCATAATTTATATTAAGATTATGGATATTAATTAAATGACCCTTTCTTAGTTGGTTTTTTTCACACTAAAAACATTGAAATACTTAGATATCATTCTTATTTACAACATTCCTTTCATAGTATTATTTATACTAATATAGTTCCTTCCTATATTCTTGCACTTGACACTATCTCTTCTTCACTTTTGTTCATAGTTTAGAGATGGAGCACTCAAACACTAATTCTCACCTAATTACCTTTGATCCTCTTCATAGTATGATTCTTGATCATGCCATGACAAGACCATATTAGTTTACCAAATTTTTTGATCCTTTAAGATTGCTACCTCTTGATATGTGTTCCATATTACACCAGCATGCATTACGCACATCTAGAACATTTCTAATCCTAGCATAGACTCTATTCTAAGTTCTACTATCAATGGTGATGGAATACTAACTTTTCTTAACCTTGATCCTTTACCTACATGATGGGTAGATGATCCATATTGTGAATTCCATAAGATTGTTAGTCATTTGGCCAAGGATTATCATAAACATCAATTTTTTTAGCATATTATCAGGCTTCATTTTCCACTCCTATTATCGATAGTGGGCCTCCATAATTAGATACCCATAGATGTACCTTTTATTTTCATGGTACAACCATGCATACCTCTAACACTATTGATAACTTTAGTAGTATGTTAATACACTTCATCTAGAGTTATCATAGTCTACTAATAAGACTCCACATCATTTTATTATCCTTCTAAAATACATCCCTAAAATTGGGGAGGTTTTTTTACTTTGGCATTAATGTGCTACAAAACATACAAATAGGTGTATAACCTTACAGTAACACTTCCATGCTTTTTAATGGCCTACACCATTATCTACTCAGTAGTGTACACAAGGTAATTCATAGGCAAATGCTTCCCGTTCCTTGCCAAATTCATTATCCAAAAGATCAAATGATTTCACTCACATTATGGCATTTTTTCCTTGTATTGATTATCCATAATAAGATATGCCACATACATATCCATATTCTTCTAGAATACCTATATTTTCCATTGAGATAGTGTGACATGAAGTACTTGCTTGTCTCTCAATAGTAATTGTTGAAACTATGGTCAAAGATATATTTCAATATAATAGGACCTAAAAAAATGTTATTGATGATGTATGCCATGAAATCTATCAGTATTTTTGAACACCATTATTTTTATATGGCATATGATGCCTCACATTCTTACTTGATTAATTATTGATATTAGTACATCATTATAACATTTGTGATGCATTATTTATCATTTGTTTATTTAGTTTATTTATATTGTTAATCTTAACTTTTATGATTATTGATTTAAAAAGCTTTTAAACATTTTTACATTTAATATTCATGTTTTTATCTCATTTCCTTACATACTTTGTAAATATTTGTTTTTTCTTTTATCTTGGGATGATTTCTCATTTACTTGGATGTTTATGCTAGTCAACATGTTGAATAGTATATTTATTTATGTGACTTAGAAATTTAGACCATACCCTAGACTATCATATTCTACATATGATCATAAATGAATAATATGCATCAGTATACCATTATTTACATAGATCTCTCATGATTCCCATGTTCCCCTTATATATCTCTCATCTTAAGCACACATAAGGTTAGGATTGAGATTGTATATTCACTTGTGGGTAAGTCTAAGCACTATTTAATCCAACATAATTTTTAAATACTCCTCTCTTATAATCAAGGTATAAGTTTTTTTGTGTTGGTCATCTATATCACTCATGTTTGGTCCTTCTAAGTCTATATGGAGGAGGAATAGAAAAATCCAAAAAAGTTAAAAACCCAAATCATTAAAACAAAAATCAATAAAATAAAAGGCAAAAACAAATATTCAAAAGTTAAAATCACACCAAAATACATGATACTTATTTATCACATATCATATTCTAGTTGAAGCTCAAACTCTATAGTTGGCCTCATAATAGATCTAATTCAATTGTGGTGTGGTAGGTCAGTAGACTGGGATAGGATGTCTCATTATTACATTATATTCCACCTATTATATCATGTAAGTACATAATCTTTGCATTAGATCAATGTCTTTATAAGGGGTCCTGAGGAATAGGAAACATGTTGTAGGGATGTAGGCCCATTTTACTTTTTATGTAAATAACCTACATGAGATGATCTAAGTACTTCACTCATTAGCCAACTATTTTTTTTCTACAATAGGTGTTGTATACACATAATATTTTCAAACTTTATCAATTATTGATGCTTTCTCTCTTACAATAACCCATCGAGTCTTAAACTCTCTAAGTACATGCTTTAAGGGGAGCATCAAGAAAGGGGTGGGTAGACCATTGGTGCTTCATAGTATTGTTGTTCCTTATACCACCTCTTGATATCTACACAACCTTTTTCTATAAACTTCCCTAACATTTAACACTTATATTACACACTCCTCCAATAAAATCACCACCTTATTTAGCCCCTTCCTAAACCCAAAACTCTTTTGGATATTTATCATACATTGTTAGCCTAGGTCAACCTTGTATTCAAATTAATATTTTTATTTTATGGGTCTAGGTTAACCTTGGCTGACCTAGATTGGGACCTAACTTATTTTTATCAATTAATGATATAGATTCAAATTGGGTGGACCCTATTGGCTAAAATTTTAAAAAGGTTTAGGGTTAAATTCATTTATATATACACATTTATTTCACCATTTCTTAGAGAAAAGAAGAATAATATTATATTGTACATCTACTTATCCACTATTATACATGAGAAGCATATCTGAGGGTTTCAATACTTTCTTTGAAGATACAAATCTTGTCTTATGGAGAAGTATTTCAGATGCATAGAAAAGTTGTGTAGCTTAGAGCTGACTTATCTTGGTTATCATTACATACCACAATAACCTCTTGAAAATCACCTTGGCCAAGGGGGATATTGAGGCTCAATGGGTTCATCTTCAAAGGTAAGTATTCCTAACTTTTTTCCTCCTTTTTAAGAGTAGATAGATTATAATTTATACTTCTCTCCCATGAATTAGGAATTCCTATACATCTACTTGAGTATAGATATTTTATGTTTGTTTACTTTTTATGTTTATTACCCCCACTTTATGCCACAATATTTGGTGATCACTAGATTATATTTTACTTGTCATTTACTTAGTGAATATGAAAACATAGGACCTATATACGGTTATTGCATAGTGTTGCTTGACTAGAGCCTTTGTAACCCTCTCTAATGATGTTATTATGGTAAAATATCCCTTGGTTAGGTCTAACAAATCCATCTTGGTCATGACCTTGAATATCTAATGTATCAACAAATGAAAATGTGATTAATATTTATCTTCTCTGAGTGAGGATTGATTAATATGTTAGTTACATTTTCCTTTGTATACATTCTTATGAACCTGATGTGAACCAAACCTTTGTAGGTTTTCATTCACACATTCATTTTATCATCATATTATATATTTTCATCTTTACATTATTGTATCAAACTTGTCGATATAGTTATAATAGTATGTGCATAGGTTTAACACACAATCACCCCAAAATGACTATGTTCTATCTATGTAGGTCTTCACCAAATACAGGTGATTAGATTGATTAGCTCGGCATAGGCTTCCTCTTCAATTACAAGAGTGCATACATATTCAAAAAAATTGACTCTATTCATAGTTTTTTTCTTTTTTAATCATACAATTTTACAAACATAGTTGATCTAGTCGACTTTGTTCACAAATTTGATTTTAGCACATGGGTTCTACAAACCTCATTGAGCTAGTCAAATTTGTTCGTAAAATATTTGAATTAACACTTTAAAACCATAACAATAAATTTTTCAAAACTAAGCATCTTTAAAACCACCTAGGTTAAAACCATAACAATAAATTTTTCAAAACTAAGCATCTTTAAAACCACCTAGGTTCATTCTTACCTTCTCTATCATTTTATTTTTTCATTTCTAATACTATTAAAGTTTGCAATCTACAAAATTATAACCCTACAACAAACTAGACCAACTAGCTCAACATAGTTATGTAGGTTATCTTTTATCTAGAAGACATAGTCAAATTGTTTGATTGTGTTCTTTTGGATGTTTATGTTCGAAAATATTAGTAACCCTTTCAACTCTATTCTATATTGTTTGCATACAGTGTCACCTATACTGACTTTGTACTCTTCATAGTTAAGGAATTAACTTATCTTTGTTATTAATTAGTTTAATTTTCATTTCAATTGCTTGCATGATTAGAGTAATAAACATAGATTAATTATATGGTTTTTAAATTTACAAATTTATTTACACTATATTTCTCTTTTACACACACTTCCAAATCACTTTACACAAAAAAATATTAAACATTTTTCTTACCAAGGTCTACCTACTTAGATTTCATCACCAAGGGGGAAGTCAACTTGGTTTTCTAGCCAAGTATAAATACATGGTTAATGGTATATATTTTCAAATCACCCAACACCCTTATCATTGTAGGATTATGAAGTGAGGGGGTAGGCCCCAACACCAAGATACTACCATAACTAATATAGATCCCTTTCAGCCTAAATTACTTGAAACTATCTAGAGATTACTTTTTAGTTTCTTTTTATAGCCAACTCTCCAACACATTAATTTCAAATTTTATTATAACTTATTGACACTTAGGAATGACCAATTAGTTAGCATTTACATTCAATTTTTTTATTCATCTTTGATCATTGTATTTTATATTATAAAACTTGCATTAACCACCGTTAGTACAAGGTCTGTGTTGTGTGTTCCAATTGGATCAATCATATTGATTTAATTACTTGTGTGCTTCATTTCATTTTCTTAGATATTATCTTGAAATAATTCGCTCTATTTTTAGAACACTTCCATCCCTTTTGACATAGTATCTTATAGATTGTTCATATTATTTCCCTTCAATACACAGTCAACCTATCCAACTATTTATCTTATCAGCCTATTATGTTTCCTATCTTACAGTACATAGTTGATCTATCCAATTATGTTATCTTTTTAATTATATTTCATTTCTTCATATGTAGTACATAGTTGACCCATATGATTGTGTATCCTTCTAGCTTATTTTAGTTTTATCCTTTACAGACAAAGTCAACCATTTTGACTATGTTTTTTACATCTTATTTTATGGACCTTTTTCATAGACTGTGTTGACCTAGTCGACTCTATACCTATTGGCTAATATTATTCTATGTGTAGCTGACTCTGCCTCTATTTCTCCTTCTTACTTCTTGATCTCATATTCTTTCTTCAAGCATCATGAAATCCCTTATAAAAATATTTTTGGACATCTTGAATCCATTTAGATGCTATAAAGGATGTTATTTTCTTCCTACCTTCACTACCCAAGAGGATCCTCACTTTTGGATCACCTCTTCTCATCCCTCATCTTTTGATTGTGACATAGTTCAATTCATTCCAACACATGAGATTATTGGATCAAATCCTTTTCATACTTATCAAGATAATTCCCACCTTTCAACATCTCACCATAATGCGGGGGCAATTGATACATGCTTATCCAATAACCCCATAGGAAATCTTCCACCTAGGAACCCTCCCCCTAATACCAATTTAGAGAATCCTCCTACCAACACGAACCTACCAATTGATACAACTCAAATTCTTGCACAAATAGTGCAAAAAATGAACATCATATAAATATATAACACCTCTTGAATGATGTAAATACAACATGATTTTATCAACATGTCCAATCAACCTCCCATCCTTTTTCCTCAAAATAATAAAAAATGTATCCATCCACCTCTTAGAGATGCCATGGTAAATTTCATCCCCTAACCTATCATACATATTAAGATGCTTCAACATATTTAAAATGAGCCTTTATCCCCTTTCATTATCTCTATTGATATTGGTAATATATCCCTAACTATTAAATATGATGGGACTAAAGACCCTAAATTTTTTTCTTAAGGCATTTAGTAATGTTTTTAAAGAGTGGATCCAAACTAATACTTTCACCATAATTAAACTTTTACTTAAAACATTCACTAGTGATGTATTATAATGGCATAACCAAATTTTCAAACATTATATATGAAAAATTGAGGATTTATTCAACCCATTAGTTAAATGATTCCAACATAATGATCTTCCTAAAAATTGTCTTAGTCATTTCATCAATGCTAAGAAACCTCCTACCAAATCAACTCATGATTTTATCAAATGATGGAAATATTTGGCTCATAAATCTTATCACAACATGTCTAATAACAATTTATTTCAAAAAGGGTCAGGGTGTGTAGTCAGTTGGATGGGTACTTCCGTTGCAGCTCTGCCCACCAGTGTTCGAGTCCCTCCCTAGCCCCATGGTACCGGTATTAGTCATGTCTAGCCAGTGACGCTGGTCACTTTAAAAATTTTACCAGGCTTTTATTAAAAAAAAAAACAATTTATTTTAAAAAATTATAATGGCCTTAACACCTTTACTCCAATACAAGGTTTAAACTATCACTCCCCAAAATTTAAATGATGTTCTTGACCAAGCTAATTGTCAAGACTTCCTAATGAAATAGTTTGAACCTAACTCTAAAATCATTAAAGGATAACATTCAACCAATATAATAAATGGTAATCCTCCTCAACCCAAACCAATATTAGCCAAAGCATAAAATCTCAAATCTTCCCATACATCATTAACTATGCAATGAATGAAATAACTTTTAGCACCGTCTAAACCATTCACGTATTCTAATAATCCTCCCAAATGGTATGATCCTAATAAATTTTGTTGGTTTCATATTGATATAGGTCATTCCCAAAAAACATGTTGGGGGATTAAAAAAATCCATTTCCTTTATGTTGGAAAATTCATTTAATCATGATGCCATGATCAAAATTCATCATCAAGATTATGTTAATGCTTCTCAAAAGAAACAAGCTTCCAAATATTCTTAAACTAACAAGATAAAACCTTTCTCTACATCTAACCTCAACAATCAAACAAGGATATTTGTGTAATATATGCTAACAATGATCAATACTATACCAATTTCCAATACATGAATTTAGCTAAGCTCAATTATCAATGCAATCTAACCCACAAAGATCCCATATTCAAACCAAACAAATCATCACTAGAAGAGATACTTCTCAAAGATACTACTACCACTAACTTACCTTCAATCATCCATGAGGAACCACTTGCTCAATCTGAACCTTCAATCACTTTTCTTCCTCCTAAACATATTTTACCTTATAATCCTCATGATGGTTCTTCTTCTTCCAAAACTCATTAGAATTTATTAGAGGAACTCAACTCTATGCCTTGAAAAATTCCTATCATGGAGTTATTTTGCACTTCTCCCTATCGTCATAAATTCTTAATGTAACAACTCTAAAAAATCAAAGAACCATATTCTTTAGAAGAGGAGCAACCTTATCATAAGCCTCAACCAAAAAAATTCCATACCACTGAAACTATTTGTCCTTATTCAAAACCTTCCATAGAGTTCCTTAAAGAAGACATGATCAGTGATTAAATTATATTTCAAGTTGATGATCCACCTCACTTTATCAAAATATCCATTAATACCACACTCATTCATAAAGTATTAGTAGATGAAGGCTCAATAATTAATGTGGCATCTCTTTGGTTCATTCAAAAACTTGAATATAACAAAGATCATCTCAAACAGACTCATTTAACATGTTGTAGATTTGACAAGACCAATAAAAATTCACTTGGTTGTATTTGGCTCCTCTTACTATTAGACCCAAAATTATACGTAATAAACTTATAGTCCTCAATATACCATTATCTTATAATAATACTCCTAAGACACCCGTGGACTCATCGCATGAGGGTTATTTCCTCTTTTGGAATCCAATGTATCAAGTTTATTCATAATGGAAAAAGGTTTAAACATGAGGTTGATCCTAACCCATGGATTATTTAGCTTCCCAATTCTAAATCTTAGTATTGAACTCCCAATATTCTAAAAATTAATAGTGCACCTTTACCTGAATTCATTAATATGAATCCAAATTTAAAAGTCACTCTTACCGATTCTAATGATGATGAGTCAGATAATTTGCAAAACACATACAATACTACCAAATTGTCTCTTTACATTTTTGAATGGCTTCCTCCTTCCTTATTACCTCATGATCATATCATCCCTCTTATTGATGAGATCATTGACTTCCCTCCTCCATGTATTTCACATAAATCATATTATATATAATATGATTTCACTTGCAATGATTATGGAGTGGTAAAGTTATTTCAATACCTTTAACCATGGCACTACATAGATTTAGCAATCTAGGCATCTCACCTTCCAAAGTTTCTTTAGAGACACAAACATGTACTATATCTCTCACCTATGATGATAACTACATTATGGCCCAAGCTCAATAAAGATAATTAGATGTTCAACATTATTAGAAAACCTTAGCTAAAATACATGATTTTAACTATGATGTTCATATTATTTCCATAGATATTGAGTTAGAACCTGATGGTCATGTACCTCTAGTTAATTCTTCACTTCTTGATACTCCTTGGGTGGTTGAAGAAATCTTACCTCTCATAAATTTGGAACTTCTAACACCTTATATACCTTCTATACCATCATTTATTCTACTAGATTCTCTACCCATCAATGATTCCCAAGATACACTTATTTTCAAACCAATTGAATCTAATCAACCTTCCTCCATAGTTTCACCTACTCTCAAGATCATTCTTGATGCCAAGACCATAGATGTACATTAGATACATTCTAAATATATGTACGTTAGATACATTCTAAATATGATAACTATGGTAAAAAAATCATTGATCTTGAAGTATATGTGGAATATTATGGACCTCTACCTATGTTACCTAGCAATGAATCCATCCTTAAATTACTCCATGCCTGAGAACCTCAACTTCCTTGGCAACATCACAAACTTGGGAATTTCAATTGAAAGGCCCCTAGTTTTAACAACTTCATTTCAATCATCAATCTGAAAACCAATCCCATATCATTTTCAAGACCAAAATTCTATGCTTATCATGGAAACCATGAGAATAAAATATGGCACACTTTCACGTCCTTGATCTATAACTATTTTTCATTAACTCATGCCAACCGAGAATAATAAATTTAGTCTATTATTTGATAAATATCATGATATTTTAGCTTGGTAATATGAGTGCAAGCCTGGCATTGATTCTAGTATCATGGTGCACAACATAATCACATACCCCAATGCTAAACCTATTTAGAAAAATAAGAGAAATTTCCCCTCAAATGTTCCTCCCTATACCATAAATAAATTATCAAACTATTAGATGCTAAGTTTATTAAACATGTGGACTATTCTAAATGGGTGTCAAATATTATTCCCATTCATAAAAAGGCTACCATGGTTAATTTGCATATGTATCAACTTCTTCAATCTCAACCTAGCATATCCCAAGGATAACTTTCCACTACCTTCGATAGATGCCATTATAGATTCCACTACTAGATATGAAGTGTTATCCCTCATGGATGGTTTTTTGGGCTATAATCAAATTCATATCACCCTTAAATACTAACACAAGATAACATTCACTATAGAATGGGGTGCCTATTGCTACATTAAAATTCCCTTCAGCCTTAAAAATTATATATATACCTATCAGTAGGCTATGACCCACCTTTTTTTGATATTATACATAATATTGTGGAAACCTATGTGGATGATCTCATTTCTAAATCTAAAAGTCATAAAACCCATCTTTATGATCTCACCATCATTTTTTATCAACTCATCATATACAAAGTTAGACTCAACCCCTATAAATATACTTTTGGCATTACATATGGTAAATTACTAGGGTTCTTAGTCTCTCTTCATAGTATTGATGTTGATCCTATTAAAATCAATGCTATAGTCAACATGCCTATTCCTCACTCCATTCTAGACATTTTTACTTACCTTGGAAAGTTGGGGGTAATCTGATAATTTATCTTTAAAATGGCTTATTGCATTTATTCTATTAATTCTCTTCTTAATAAAGGTAATGCTTTAGAATGGATTGATCTTTATTGGAAGGTATTTAACAACATGAAATAATCATTCCTCCATCTGCCTACTCTTCATCTACCTTCTAATGATCATCCTTTAATTTTATACTCTTTTTCTACACCCATATCAGTTGGGGTAATGTTTTCCCAACGAGATGATACTACAAGATAATATGTTATTTACTATATTGCTCGAGGCCTCATCAATTACAAAAAATGTTACACCAAAGTAGAACTTGATTTCCTCTCTATATATTTTTTATCTAAAAAGCTTCATCACTACATGCTCTATCAAAAAACTTATGTCATAGTTCATTCCAACCCACTTCATCATTTTTTCTCCAAAGCCTTTCTACCTGGATATAGAATTGATAAGTGGATGGTCCTCTTAATGGAATTTGACCTATTCATCATCACACAAAAATTTATCAAAGGGAAAGTCATTGCTGACCAACTTATAATGGCACCCATACCTGCTACCAATCATCTTAAAGATAATTTCTCTGATGATAACATTCTCTATAGTAAAGGTCTTAATCAGGCTATCTCTCTTAAATATTACTTTTACAAATTTGCTACTGAATTATAATCAAGTAATCAAGAAGATACATATGGCATTCGCAATACTCCTAAATCCAAATTAATTAACAAAAAACTTCTTGAAATAAATTCTAGTTTGCACAAAGAGACCTAGACCCTACACTTTGATGGCACCAAATGTCTCCAAGGATCTGGGGCAGGTTGTATTCTAACTAGTCCTCATGGTAAAATAATCCCTTTAGCATTTTATATCACTTTTATGTCACTAATAACATGGAATAATATGAATCATTATTCTTATGTATGAGAGCATCCCTTGACTGAGATATTCCATATTTACATGCTTTGGGTGACTCCCAACACATATGTCATCAAGTTAATGGTGATTATCAATGTAAAAGTAGAAATATTTTTTCTTATCATCAAATGGCTACTACCCTTGCCAAATATTTCACTTATTTTACCATTGAACCCATTCCAAGAGATCAAAACTCTATCATTGACTCTCTTGCTTCTTCAACATCATTATTTCATCCACATCAAGTTCTTAGGGATTCTTAATTTCTCATTCAAATAAGTATTCATCTTCTATCCAACTACAATATTCACTTATTTTTCATATTGTCACCATTCGATATAACCCATGGTATAAATACATTATCCAATTCCTCTAACATCAAACTTATCCTCTAAACATAGATTCTCAAAAAAAAACTAGAATTAGTAAACAAGATTTTAAATATGTCTTTCAATATAACACCCTTAATTATTGTAATGTAGAAGGTACCCTACTCTATTGTGTAATGAAATAAGATATCACTCCTCTCCTTTAACAAGCACATGGAGGAATTTGTGGTGGTCATTGTAGTAGACATGTTATACCATGAAAATGCCTATGTATGGGTTAATTTTGGCCTACTCTCAAAAATTATGCTATCAATTTCACTAAAAAGTGTAGTCCTTACCAAATTCATGATGATATAATCTATTTACCACCAGTTGAGCTCTAAATTATGGAATTTCCTTAGCCATTTTATATGTGTGGATTAGATCTCATTGGCAAACTACCTTAGTCACAAGATGGGCATGTTTTCATCATCATATATACTAAATATTTTACCAAATGGGTAGAAGACATGCCTCTCATCAATGTCATAGTAACTACTATTTCCTAGTTCATCCTTAACCAAATCATTTATCATTTTATATTTCCCCATACTATCATTTTTTATAATGGTGGCAATTTCTAGAATAACGACATGAAGAAATTATGTGCTAAGTTCAAAATATCCCACAAATTTTCAACCCTTTATCATCCACAATGTAATGGCTAATCAGAGGCCACTAATAGAATTCTTAATAAAATCCTTCAAAAAACCAATTGTGAAACTTGAATATATTGGCATCTTCATTTACATCCTGCACTTTGGACCTATCATACTAGCAATCATACTACCATTGGGGTAACACCTTTCTCATTAGTCTACGATTCCAAGTCTATCCTGCCATTAGAAATTGAGATTCCATCCTTATGTATATCTCTTCATGGTATCATTCTTGATGAGGAAATATGTGAATCATTCCTTCATGCTCTTAATCTTCTTGATGAACACCATTTATTTTCTCTGCAATATAATCACTAATACAAGGCTCATATTACCAATCAACATGATAAAAAAGTTAAATCCCGTACTTTCAATGTTTATGATCTAGTCCTTAAATTAGACTATACCCATGATAAAGAAGTAAAATACACCCAAAAATGTTTGGGGCTTTATTTAGTAAAATATATTCTTGGTCTTAGCACCTATTGCCTCCAAACTAATGAAGGCCATGTTTTTAAAGAGCCCACTAATGTGCAATTTTTGAAGAAATATTTTGCCTATATTTTTTCATTCTTATCATATTTATATATTCTATACTACTAACACTCTGTGTAGGATTTATACATGGGTCTTATCCTTTGCAGTAGTCTTCTCTTTTCACAAACCTGAGATCCTTCTCTTGGTCCTTTAGTTTTATTTTCTCATGAATTACATTATAAAATCATGGATAAGACATGGTCTTCCTCATGAATTCCTTTTACTTTTATTGACTTGTTATTTTACAATGCTTTTTTCACCCTCTTGGGTTTCTCTTTTGTGAGTTGTAGTGTAAGACCATAGATAGGACTAGGCCCTTCCCACAAATACCATTTATACCATTTTTGTTTTCACATGTTTTTTTCACCCTCTTGGGTTTCTCTTTTATGAGTTGCAGTGTAAGAGCATGGATATGACTAGGATATCTTCATAAAATCACCATTTTATTCCAAAAACACATTTTGTTCAACCAAATTCTCCTTTTCTAAAATGTTAATAAATGGTTACAAGTTTTTAATCCCTTATTATCAGCTTTGTTTTTTGTTTCTTTTGTAGATAAAACTTGAAAAATAAAACTATGCTAGCATGTTCCATACACTTATAACATTATTATGATTAGGAATCATACTTACCTATCATTGTATCCCCTTTTCACCTTTGTCAAAAATTTTGTGATTTGAAGTAATTAAAATTATTTCATGTTCCATTTCCCTTGATTTCTTTTTCTTTCATTCCACTTTGGATAAAACAAATTTGAAATCAAGATAACACTTTTATTTCACATGAATTAACAAGACTCTTAGACACCATACTCTCTAAGTTATCTTTCTTAGAAACCAAGTCCTAAGTTTTTAAAAGATAGTCATTTTTAGCACCCATGTTTGGTTATCCAAATTTGTATGGAGGATAAATAGAAAAAACCATCAAAATTTAAAAGCCAAATCATTTAAAAATAAAAAGTGATGATTAAAAGGCAACATACAAATTCAAAATTCAAAATCACACCAAAAGATGTGATTCATATCACATTTCGTATCCCCAAATGAAGCTCAAACCCCATAGTTGGACTCATGATAGAGATGAGGTCCATGGGGGTATGGTAGGCTAGTAGATTGGGATAGGAGAATTCAAAATAATCTATGGTGTTACCTATTTTTTCATGTAATTACCCAATATTCATAGTAGATCGATGGATTTGTAAGGCATCTTGAGGAATGGGGAACATGTTATGGGAAGGTAGGTCCATTTTAATTTCCATGCATATAGCCTTCATGGGATGATAATCATACTTCATTTGATGACCCAATATTTTTGAGGCTAGGAAAATTTCTTCAAAGTCATTAATGTTGGCAGTCCTCTTATTTTGATAAACCTAATATAAGTGTCTTGACTTTGATAAATAATTTATCTACCTTTATTTTTCCTTCATTTCCCCTACCACCCATCTCATTTCCCCCCTTGACAAGAAAGTTTGATTCTAAATCTATTTTCCCACTTCTAAATTCCCTCTTCTTCACATCTTAAAACATGCTAGCACTAATTTTTTTTAGTTTTATCTATCCTTAGAATAGAAAAATATGATTGAGTGACTATGGATTACTTTCTTTATACCACTACTTTACATTTCTAGAATTGTTTTGGTTTATTTTAAAATTTTCCATTATTGTACCTCTTTTTTTCAGGCAACTACCTTTGTTTCTATAATTTTATTATACTTCCCTTTTTTTGGACAACTGCATTCATTTATACTTTTCTATATTTTTTTCATTATTGAGTGAGGTTGGATTGTTACTTCTTACTCACCAATGTTTTTTCCCTTTTTATGCACATTTTCCATTGATTATTAAGGATTATTACTGCTCACTCATCAATGGTGTCTTACCATTGTTTATCCATCTTTGTTTAAGTAAGGATTATTACTACTTTTACATTAATGTTTGATTATGATTTTTTACTTGTATCCTTAGTTTGACTTGGTTTATTTGCCTTTCTTACTTAAGGTTTACTTGGTTGAATTTTTTGGTTACCTAATTTACTCTAAAAATTTTACTTGGTAATTTGGTCCTAACTTAGCATTTGTCACCTTAGCTTCCCAAATTTTCAAGTACATCATGCCTACATGCTTCAACTATCTTGGCTTTCCTACATTTGATTATTTTTTCTCTCTAGTTTTGTATCCTTGGGTTTGTCTAAATTAGTCTCTGCACCCTCTATGATTAAAACTACAAACATAGAAAATAACCATCCCAGGATAAAGGTAAGTCAAAATACATAAACATTACTTTTATTTTTAAAATATTTCATTTTAGTCATTTATTTTTAGTTATTTTATACTTTGAAATATTACAATTTATTCAGCTTCAACATTGTGTGTTACTATGTTCTTTTCTTGAAGCACCATCCCTTGTTGTACCTGAGTGACATGTGATAAGTTTTGAGTAGGGCATATGTGTACACATAATATTTTAAAACTTTATAAATTATTGATGCTTTATCTCTTGTAGGAACCCATTGAGTCTCAATATCTTTGAGTGTATGTCTTAAAGGTTGCATTAGGAAAGGGGTGGGTAGACCATTAGTGCTTCTCAAATTGTTGTTCCCTATACCACCACTTTCTATCTACACAAACTTATCATATATACTTACTTAATATTTGACACACCTCTTACATATCCCTCCAAATAATCACCATATTACTTAGCCCCTTCCTAAGCCTAAAATCCTCTTGTAATATTTGCACGTTATGGGTCTAGCTCAGTCTTGGTTAACCTAGACTAGGAACTAATTTATTTTTATCAATTAAAAATATAGATCCAAATTAGGCCAAACCTAAAAACTAAACTTTTAAAAAGGTTTAGGGTTAGATTAAACTATATATACACATTCATTTTGCCATTTTATAAAGAGAAGAAGAATAATATTATATTGTGCATCTACTTATCCACCATTCTACTTGAGGAGCATAGCTTAGGGTTTCAATACTTTCTTTGGAGATACGGATATTGTCTTGTGAATAAGTCCTTTGAATGCATAGACAAGTTATGTAGCCTAGAGCTGACTTATCTTTGTTATCCTTACATACCACAACAACCTCTTGCAAATCCCCTTGACCAAGGAGGAGATTGAGGCTTGACAGGTTCATCTTCAAAGGTAAATATTCTTAACTTTTTTCCTCTTTTATAAGAGTAGATAGATTAGCATTTATACTTTTATCCCATGCATTAAGGTTTCCTATACATTGACTTGAGTATAGATCTTAAATGCATGTTTACTTTTTATGTTTATTACCCCCACATTGTTCCACAAGATTTGGTGAGCACTAGATTAGATTTTAATTTACTTACCATGTACTTAGTGAATATGAAAATTTAGGACCTAACTATGGTTATTGCATAGTGTTATTTGACTAGAGGCTTTGAAATCCTCTCTAGTGATTTTATTGTGGTAAGATATCCTTTGGTTAAGTCTAGAAAATCCATCTTGGTCATGAAACCAAATATTTAATGTATCAACAAACAAAAGTGTAAGTAGGATTTATCTTCTCTGAGATAGGATTGATTAATAGGTCAATTGCATTTTCCTTTGTATACAGGAGTATCTTAAGTCTTTGTTATCTAAACAAAATTTTAAAATCTTGCACACTTAGTATGTCTCATTTCTACTAAGGATTGTTACATCACCTATGTTTAAAATTTTCATTCTCTATCTCCATAAAATCATTCCTAAAAAACTCTCCTTGATGCATATTACTAATATTTTGATCATACCCTTATGGTTAACCTTTTGTTAGTTACAGTGTAAGACCTTGGATAATACCAAGCCTTCCTCAAAAAATTACTTTCTCTCTAAAATATTTTTCATCCATATTTAATAATCCATTTGTGAGCTATAGTATAAGACCTTGGATAGGACCAGACCTTCCTCACAAAATTATCTTTTTCATACAAATAAATATCCATTGGTCATATATTTGTAAGTTACAGTGTAAGACCTCAGATAGGACCTAGACTTTACTACAAAATCTCTCTTTATCCTTCATACACTACATGCCATATTTTTTCACACAATGACTTTACTCTTTCACTTTAATGATTAACATAAACTCCAAGTTTTATTTTTCTCTTACTATTATTCTCATTTTTATCTCACTTAAGTGCATATCTTTGTTTACATTGATGTTTGTTTACATAAATATTTTATCATTTACTTCATTTATATTTGAAATTTATTTACATTCATATATTTGATTGCATTGTTATTTTTCACATAGATATCACATATTACCTTATATTTATATTGTTTTCTCATCTTAAAATTTTCATTTACATTTCCTTCATTATTGATATTTGTTTTTTATCATTTTAAAAACTTATTTTTTTCATTCTTTTTTACTATGCATTTTTTCACATTTTTTAGAAAATAATAAGCACATACATCATACATTTTTATCATAGCATATATAAAAATTAAACATGTGTGCTAGAAATAAAATAAGTACATCCATAATTCATCAAAACACCACAAATATATATATATATATGGGTCAACAATGTTTGATATAATATCACATGGTACAAATCATAATACAACAATCACTCTAAAGAGGGGGTCTACCCCACATATCTGGTGATGGTCAGGACATACTAATCACATATTTATATATATTTATTTACATTTATTTTTGTTTACATCGATATTTTATCATTTAAATTTGACATTTATCTACATTCATATGTTTGATTACATTATTATTTTTCACATAGATATCACATATTACTTTACATTTATATTATTTTCTCATCCTAAAAGTTTCATTTACATTTCCTTCATGATTGATATTTGTTTTTTATCATTTTTAAAACTTATTTTTCTCATTCTATTTTACCATGCATTTGTTCACATTTTCTAGAAAATAATAAGCACATACATCATACATTTTTATCACAACATATATAAAATTTAAACACGTGTGCTAGAAATAAAATAAGTACATCCATAATTCATCAAAACATCACATATATATATATATATATATATATATATATATATATATCAATAATGTTTGATATAATATCACATAGTACAAATCATAATACAATAATCACTCTAAAGAGGGGGTCTACCCCACATATATGGTGATGATCAAAACACACTACCCATAGAATCCTATGACTACCCTCTATGAATAGTCCACTAAAATGACTCTATGCATGTTTGTAGTCCCTCCTAATATCCCTATAAATGGTCCACTTGGCCCTGTACTTGGGCCAAATATCTATTTGTATCCAAATTCATAGCTCAGTCTATAGCTAATGACTACCATGCCTGCAACTCTCCATCACTAACACCTAGTGGTAATACCACCTAGGTTTCATTAGGTCATTTACATAAATCTTAAGTGACTGCATCAACCAAATGAAACCAATTAGCATACATAGATGTTGAGGGTATCATCAAATCAATCATCTGTGTTGTATCATGATCAAACAATACATCATCTAGTATATCATGATGCACTCTCTCCACCATGGATGAACACCTAGCTTCCTTGGTCATAACATCTACAAGACACAAACCAAATAAACATCAAATCTCATGTGTGTGTACGTACATATATGTATATATATATATATATACCCATACATATATGTTTGTGTGTTTATGTATGTGTGTGTGTAGATATATATGTATATATATACACATATATATGTAGATATATATGTATGTATGTATATATGTATATCTAAAATACAAAATCTATCTAAAATACAAAATCTATCTAAAATATACATTAAATCTATCATAAACTCAACAAATTATGTGTGTGTGTGTCTCGATATATATGTGTAAATATGTGTGTGTGTAGATATATATACATGTATATGTGTGTGTGTATGTATGTATGTATAGATATATATGTATGTATATCCAAAATACAAAATCTATCTAAAATGTACATTAAATCTATCACAAACTCAACAAATTGTGTGTGTGTGTGGATATATATGTGTAGACATGTGTGTGTAGATATATATACATGTATATATATGTGTGTGTGTAGATATGTGTGTGTGTGTACATATATCTAAATATATACATATATATATATACACACACATATATATATATTCACACACACATATATATAGATATACAATACACATACACACACATGTACATGCACATATATATATACATAGTTTATTGAGTTTGTGATATATTTAAGGTACATACTAGATAGATTTTGTATTTTGGAGATATATACATACATGCATACACACACATATATACATATATATCTAAAAAATATAAAATCTATCTAGCATGTACATTAAATATATCACAAAGTCAATAAACTATGTATACATCTATATATATACAAATATATGTATGTATGTGTGTGTGTATTGATTATGTGTGTATATGTATATGTGTGTGTGGGTGTGTGTGTGTGTATCTAAAAAATATAAAATCTATCTAACATGTACATTAAATCTATCATAAAGATAAAAAACTAAAAATTACTTACCAAACGTAGTCCCATCTACTCACCCACCAAGTACATCTTATGAAACATGGCCTCATGGTAGTGTAAAGCCTCTATAATGACCAAGTCATAACACACAATCATGATGTGTTCCATTAGGAATCCACCTCAAAATATTCTAACTCAATGTAGGTTGTGTTATAGGATCTCCATGTCAATACACTTGTGTCTCTCCATATGTCAGTGCATGTGGTGGTGGATGTGGCTACGTATGTATTTACACTAAAACCTACTTCCATCTCCACCACCACCATGTTATATCCAATACATGTTATTGTGTGATAATATTTACCTCCTCTACCCCTATGACTATCATTGGTTGCCCTTCATGTTACCGTCATCATCATCCTCCACATCTTGGATGGTATGACATATGATAGGAACATTTATCGATACTATTATATCCCCTACACCATGACTCTCCCTTGCATGATGTACTCAAAATTTTAACACTACTATAGGAGATGTGGGTGTAGTAACCCAAACTATCTTGGTAAATGAGGCACTAGATTTGGCTCCACCCATGAAGGATAATACAGTTTAACTCTCCCCTACACAAGTTTCTAAAAGGTACTTGTCCAAGTGGGCCAAGTATATGTTGTGTCTTGATAAATCACCAAATAATATATCCCTATGTAATCATCTATAATGTTGGGTCATGTGGTACAATATGTAACATATGATCCTACGACCATCATCTCACACATAGTAAGGTGACATCCACTACGTGCAGTAATCCCATAGGCTGATACATCAATAATATATCATAGATCTAACTACATAATAAAATAATAGGCCCATCATCATTTACCCTCATGAAAAAATACTATACAAATCATGTACCAACTATACCCAAATCATAGGTCCTAAATCATACATTATGCCTTGCTCTAATATGGATCGAAACAATGGAACAATATATAATGGAACCTTCCCATCTAACTTATGATAGATCACACAAACTTTCATAAGTACAATAATAGCATTACATATTTTTAAATTGGATTATACATACACATAAAATATGTTTAGTCATAAGCTCACTTGGGCATACCTCTCAAAGCTATTCATCCATAAGGCTAAGGCTCGCCTTTCTACATTTATATTTGGTGTATCACATGACACATAAAACCCTACAATCAAGAGTCCAAACAAATCACGAAAATCCTTGAGGTTGATACCCACCTCTGTTATATCACCATCCATAACCCACCTAAAAGTATTAATTAGCCTCTCCCATGTCCCTAAGAACATGGTGACTAACTCTATGCTAAGTGGAATCTACTGCATCTCCATAATATTGCCAAAACCTAAGGTAGTCAACTAAGCTCAATCTATCAAAGATAATCTCTGAAGTATATCTAGTAACCACACTACATCCACTAATAGATAGAGTCTTCATCACCCATGTAAAAATCAAATAATAAATCACATATTAGCACATCATCCCACATAAATCAACAAACATACTATAAAAATTCAAAAATACAAGTAATAACTACTTCATCAACCTATTTTGATTTATCTTTCTCATTATCAACTATGTTAGATAGCTTTTATACTAAGTTATCCACATTTTTATTCATATTCTACTATATCATTCACATTTCATACTATGTCAACCACCTAAAAACTTTATTCACATTTAGCCATAGAATACACCATCATCTAGCTTATTAAAACCTTACATCAGCCACTTTTACTATGAATTCAAACACTTGAATTTATAAATGATCATCTATGGACTACTCTATCCTCCACCTTACTCAAAAATTACTATATCTACCACCTTCTCAAGGTTGGTCACCCTTACGCTCAACTAAGATGGTCATGACATACATAGTCAACCACCCTATAGCCTATAACTAGATAGATCAACTTAAATTTCATCAGCCACTAAAATATTCTACTACATTGACCACTTACTATGGATTTTGCCACCTATTATAAAATATGAAAACCAACTAGATAGGCTAGCCTGATCCTATTCAAATTATGTAATGATTTTTAATTAGCTCATCATTAATTTTCTAGACTTAATTTTTCAAATTTTGGCTCCTACCCATTAAAACTCATAATTTTTAGTCTATTTATAATTTTTCTGAGGAAAATTTCACTACACAAATTTACTTTAGCACCTACTTTTCCTAACCTACTTCATTTTAATCTCATAATACTCAAAATTTGAATCAAATTCATCTCATGCTTAGACTATCTGCACAACAGCTACAATACTTCCTCTAATATATCTACCTCCTCAAGCTCGCATCATCATCACTCTCTCTGATTAACCAAGATACTTAGAGATCTGATAGTCAATAATTTAAAATACATAAATGAAGTATAATTTCTACCTTTTATATTAAAATTTCAAAAATTCAAAAGCTCCAATTATTTATCGAGAAATTGTTTATTTCACTTATAACTTTTTTTTTGTAAATCCTTTTGACAAACCAAAAGAATCTATATAATCCTAATAATATAGAGAATTTTTTTTTACTAAACACATATTTTTACAAAAAAAAATGAATTCTATCTTATTTTTTAGGTTTGTCTCTTATTCTACACACTAGGTACCTCTTCAATTTCTTCTCATATAGCTCCTATTTAACAAGGTAAGAGAAGGTATGAATTAATAAATTATTTACTTTCATTTATTTTTCACTTTATATTATAATTTATTACCTCAAAATTGTTGGTTGTTATGTTATTTATCAAAGCACCATCCCATGTTACAACTATGTGACATGTAATGAGATTTGAGTTGGGTATATGTATACACATAATATTTTTAAACTTTATCATTTACTCATGTTTTTTCTCTTTCAGGACCCTTTCTAGTTTTTATCTCTCTAAGTGTATGCCTTAAAGGATCCACTAGTAAATGGGTGGGCATACCATTGGTGCTTTGCAAGATTATTTGTCAACTCTAGCATTACTTAAACCCATTAAAAATCATGCTTATCCAACTCCCCAATCAATCTAATCTTTGTTCACACATTTCTCTAAGAATTTTTAATTTTTAATAAACCCTAATTAATTAAATACCCCTTTTTATTAATTCATCCAATTTGATATTGTTATAAAGGATTAAGCATATGTTATGAAACTGAGTCGACATGGTTGACTTAGTTTGAGGCCTAATGGTAACTTTTCTAACTAACAGGATTAAGTTGGTTGATCTTATTGGTTGAAATTTTAGAAGGATTAATATTATCCATTATGATAAATACAAGGCTAATTTAAATTTAATAAAGAGTAATGTTCTTTTTTGCATCATTACATTTTATAATTCTATTAAATTTGCATTTGAGTGAGTAAATTCTTAGGGTTTGTCTTGAGAGAAGATTACTTACCTTGTGAGAAGTTTTAGATGAAAATTAAGATTCTTAGCTTAAATATGATTTATATAATGTGATTCTTACAAGCCATAATAACCTCTTGAAAATCACCTTGGCCAAGGGAGAGATTGAGATTCGATAGGTTCACCCAAGGTAAGTATTCCTAACTCTTATGATTTCATTTGATAGATAGATATTATATAATCAATAAGTGTTGAATGTATAACTCTTTGCTTAAATTACCTCTATTCTTAAAATTAGTGTAGATATATGGTTTTAATCACTTTCCAACTTTTAGTTTAAGTCATCTAGGCCCCATTTACCTACTATGATCCCTTGATTGTTTATTTATGTTTAACTATCCCCCTTTGTGCCATAAGTTTTGGTGAGCACTGGATTAATTTTGTTTTGTGTACTTAGACTTGGTTATGGTTATTTTATAAAATCATTTATCTAAAGGTTTTGTAACCCTCCCCTTTGGTGTTGTATGGTAAGAGATCCATTATTTAGGTTTAACAAATCTAATTTGGTCAGGCTCTCGATATAATCATTATATCACAATGGATGTTAGTTGATTACCTTATTCGATCTTAGATTTTAATAAGTAAAATAAGTTATAGATATATATTAATTTTTTACATACAGTTAATTTATAATAATAAAATCTAGATAAATTTTATTTATTGTCTAGAAAAAATCTATTAAACATCTTTAATCAATTTAGGGGAAATCGATAATTTATTCTAGCATTGAAAGGATAAGGGTTGGGACACTTACATCACATGATTATGTGTTAAATTGCATTATACTTGAGTGTTGATTTTCATACTATGAAATTCTTATGGGCTTATAATAATGGAGAGAGAAAACAATGCCCCGTAATCTCCCTCTAGTTTTTATGGTTTTTTTAGGTATTGTGAGTTGAATAGGGTTTCAAGGAGATCAATTTCTTAGATATCTACATAAAATTATAAAAATTAAAGTAAGGTTTTTATATCCCAAGAATAGATAAATTCAATCATTGAAAAAAAAAAATTCTAAGCACTTTCTATAAACTACACAATTCGGGTAAAATCTTACAATTATGTATAAAAAACCCTATGGTTTTGGCACCCCAAGCAACTATCAATTTTCACTCAAATTATTTTAGGTTTGGTCTACCTTTTTTATTTATACATGTTTTCTATTATTTACATATTTCAACTATCTTTGAATTTGTGACAACTCAATGTTCTTCTAAGAACTCCCTCTTTGCACATTTTAAATATTCTAAAATAATCCTTTTTACAATTAAAATTTGATATTACTATTTTATTAAATCTAATTAGATATGATTACAAATTTAAATGGATAGATGTTTCATGTTTAATTGTGAAACCACTTTCCCCCACTTTCCCATAAAAACACTTATTTATGGTTTTATGGATATATAAGCCTAGTAAAATATTTATGGATATTTATGTTGCAAATTCATTGAAATCCATTTATTGAAATCGCTTGAAGATATTTAAGATAGACAAGGGGAGCTCCTTATGGGTGATGTTTACCAATGAATGTTTTATCCTGAAATGTTTGAGGTTTTATAGAGTTCTCTTGAAAATTATTTGTGTGAACTATCTATTAAATCTTGGGATCTTTAGATTTTATATATCTGTAAGAAGTTAAAAATTGATTGACTTGTTGATGCACCTAAATGTGTCAGTAGGTTCATATAGTGTTTAAGAAATACTTCTCGTTTTTTGATTTAAATAATCCATTGCATGAGTTATTGGTTGTGATAATCCTATTATCCTTGGTAGAATAGAGGCAAAACAAGTTGACTATTTCACAAATTTTTATTAGTTAGTGGTTGGGAGCCATCATGGCTTAATAGTTAATCTTTGATTTTAGAGATGATCTATGCTATTTGAAGTGAATTATGCTCAAAACCTAATTCTAAATCTAAACTAAGATGAGTATTCACAATGAAGCTAATCTAAGATGAATTGATAAAAAAAAGAGTAAAAATAAGTGTAGGGAAGAAAAAATAAGTGTTGTTGATCTTTGTTTCAAACATTATGACAAAGTTCCAATTTCATATGAACATTCACTTAACTAATGTGAAACATGAAGTAGCATAAACTCAAATCCTACCACATATTAGGCAAACATCTAAAGAAAGTATGAAAAAATGAAAATAAGAATAAGATTTACTTTAAGAATTTTATCCCTACAAACAAATAGCATTAGCCTAGATGCAAGAAGAGCAAAGAAAGCAAAGTAAACCTAAGAACTTTCAACTAATCTAGCGTTAGCATATATTAGCAACTTTGCATTAAAATATGCACATTCAAAATTCTCAAGAACCATTCAAATTTGAAGATGAGACTAGACAAATTGGAGAGAAACCGTGATAGTAATTCACAAAATAAAATGCATACAAAATTTTCAAAATTTCTTGCTTATATTAATTTTCTCAAAAGTTATAAATAGTTTTTTAACTTTAAAAACTCCCCTCCTTCTACAATTGGCAATATATCTTTATATAGACAATCCATGAGGTATGTTGGCCAATAATGACAAATTACATTATACATATCTCTAAGACAATTGTCCTTTCTATTAAATTCTAGAACAAATGACCTTCTCTAATATACTGACCTATAGGCAATGTACTTTACCAATTATACATTTCTTTACAAAAAAATATTCCAATTAAACAGATACAATGCTAGTTGCAAAAGAATATTCATAATCCAACTAACTTTGGGACCCTGGTGTTGTTGAAGCCTTCTAACTTCCTTGCAGGATCTTCATTCTATAATGTTGCTCATTGATCAGTTGAAGGTCAATAATGGATCTCATGAATAGCTCTTCTTTCTTGATCTCACAGGTTATTAAGGTCTTTTTTAGCTCTTTTCAAAGCTTGTTTGATGCTCCTGGGGTAACCATTTTTTTCTTCCCTCCCTTTTATAGAGCCACAATATATGGCTTAAGCTCTTCATGCATAGTGATTTTGATATACTTTGTTATTATCCAAAGATGGTGTAGAGTAGGGACTTTCTACAATTTTTAATAGTGGTCATGAATTTGTTCAAATTGCTCACTAATAGTCTGCATTTCAGTTCTAAATTGAATTCTTCTTGCATAAATGATAATTCAACTCTCTTAGGCTTGATTATGATTAATGCAGGGTTTAATTAGGGATTTATTGCATGCTAGGGATATTTTAAAGGTCTTTTTAGTGCTTCAATAGTAGTAGCTAGTTCAAATAGCAAGCTTCATGGCATCCTTGTAGCATTTTTGTAGCACTTTGCTTATTAATATTTAAAAAAAGACTATTGTCTTTTGAAAATTCCACTTTGATATTGCACCATTAGATCATCCTTGCATATATGAGTATAGATCATTGATCTCAATATGATAACTTAATTGTTATTGGTTGCTTACTACATTCCCCATGATTATGACAATTATCACTTTTGTATTCACTTTGAGCTTTGTTGAAATGTCAACTTTGATCTTGCATCATTGATCCCATTTGCATGAATCAATCACACTTCATTGATATTGATCTACTTAATTATGCCTCCTACTCTATGGATTATTGATCATAATGTGTATGCTCATTTCCATACCATTTATCTTTGAAAGATGTTTGACATTTAATTTATGGCTCTTGACTATGCCACATTTCATCTCCACATTTGTCCTAAAGGATTTTGGCTTTTCAACATTTATTACACACTATCTGATCATCTTCTCCTGAGCAAACATGCTCTATTGGATATTGATCCTTAAGGTCAAATGCCATTATGTGATGAGTGTTCTTTCACTAAGATTCTGACACTTGTCACTTTCTCATTTGTCTTGGGACTCTATTGAATTCTTGACTTACTACGTGTCATTAGATAAATCTTGCCTAAGCAAATGCATACCATTGATCTTTGAAAGATGTTCAAACTTTAGCTTAAGGTTGAGGCTTTGACTTTTCACCTTTAATCTTTCACTATTGGATCTCGATCACCCAAGAAAACATAGATCATTGAACCTGTAGATGAAAATGATATTTAAGTTAGCCTCGACAAAATAAATAACTTAGCATAAAGTTTGAAGACTAAGGTTTTATTTCATGTTAATAAACATGGGTATCACTTTAGGATAAACATTTTAAGCTAAGTTTTAAAAATGATAAAGGAGACCCTACAAATAATAAAAAAGATGGCATAAATTCTAAGGCTTTTAACTAAAGTCTAAAACATAACAAAAGGACCCAGCAGTTAGTTAGACCATGTGGAAACAAAAGGGACCAAGGAGGGATTGGGACATAAAAGACTAGGTATAAATTTTTAGACTAAGGTTTGGTCATGTTGATAAACATGACTAAACCTTAGGATCAAGATTAAACTAGGTTTATGACTTAATCATTCTCACGTAAATTACTTACATGCAAATTTGAATTTGATTCAAAAAAACCTGAGCTAGGGTAATTTGAATGAGGGTTTCAAGATTATTAAACATGACTTCAATTTGATTTTTAATAGACTAAATGTTATTGAAAGATCAAATTAACATTAAAATATGGAACCCAAGACATTGCTCATTCCAAATGGACCCCATAAGACCTACAACCTAAAACATAGAGAACCAATGTTAGTAAATTCAGGCAAGATTAAATTAGAATTATGAAAAAATATGCCAACCAAATCAGGTTTGAAGGATCTTTAAATAAATATAATGTGAAAACATGTTAGTGTTACTCTGATCAAGTGAATTTTCAATTTTAAGCTACAAATTTGCAAAATTTAAAACAAGGGTCCACATTTTTTAGAAATGGGGGTATGTTGACCTCAATAAATGGCAACTTCTAGGAGGAACATAGTAATATGTTAGAATTCAAAGACTCTGATTTAGACTAATAACTAGGCTAATTATTCAACTTGATTAGGCACCATTATTAAGATTAGTTAATGGTTAGAACAAATCTTGCACATACAAAATTAGGATCAAACATCAAGACATAGCCATGTTGTGTGTGTGCTTTGATTCCACTTAGTGATTACCATAGGATTTAGAGAAAAACTTCTAGATTCATGACCTTAACCATCAACATTGACTTACAACATATTTGGATGTTCATTAAGAATCATGTGTTAACTTAGGGAAAGTTTGGGCATTGCTCTACTACTAGCCAGGCATCCATAGCCCCAATAGAGATTAAAAAAATCACCTCAGCCTAGAAAGCCTCTTATTTTTTGTACTAAGTTCTTATTTCTTAGATATTTTGACTTTAAAACAAAGTTTGGGAACTAGATTAGCCAAGTTTTTAGATTTGATCAAATGTTTCATCTTTAGATAATCATCCTTGGCTATAAAATTTATCCCAATCAATTAATATTTATTAAGTGCAAACATGGCTTTGTCCTAATAATTCAAGCTTTCAACCTTTATGTGCAATCCTTCTTAGAACCAAACTTAGATCAGAACAAGGTTTATAATCTTAAGGAACGATTAACCTATTTATTAGTCTTTACTAGTTTCTCTAAACTATAACATTAAGCTCATATTTCAATAATCCATGATCAATCAATGCTGAGAAAACATACCTGCATTTCTAAACTATGAGGTTTCTTCTGGGCATCTAAATGTATTTTGACCTGGGGACTATCCAAAAAGACTTATTGAAAGCAAGAAACAAAGCACAAAAAGCAAACAAACCAAACACAAAGTAAATAAACAAACAAATATATACAAACAAGGGACAAGAAGGAAATAAATAAGAAAGAAACTAATCTAAATCCTACCTACACTAACTCTAACTAATCTAACTAATCTTACAATTCATTCCATGAGGACTCCAAGTGGGAGAGCAGAGAAATAGTGCTTGAGGTATTGCCCATTGGTTGTAAATGTAAACTTTTCTCCTTGCAAGTCGTTTAGTTTAAAGGTGTTATCCCCCAGAATCTCAGCAATCTGATATGGGCCAATCCATAATGATGTGAACTTCCCATATTTACCCTTTGGTTTTGAGGCTTTATCCCAAAGAAAAACTAAATCTCCTTGTCTAAACACCTTTATCTTTGAATGCTTATCAAACCACCCCTTTATTGTGGTTTGGTGCCTACTAAAAGTGGTAAAATCTTCCTCTCTTACATCTAACATATGTATGATATCTAACAACCTTAAACTTGCAAATTATTTATCCTCCTACATATACTCTTGCATAAACTTATAGTTTGGCATCTTGAGTGTTATGGGAAATATAGGTTTTTGACCATATACCAGCAATAATGGTGATGCCTTGAGAGCTTGTTTGACTCTAGATCTATCTTCCTAAATAGCATACGTAAGTAGCTTGTGTCATGTTATTGGTTTATTAGTTATAGACTTATTTATGGATTTTATCATGTTTTTATTCATTGATTTAGACACCCCATTTCCTTGAGGGTAATGGTTAGATGAAAACTTGAAAACAATGTTGTTGTCATATGCCCATTTCATCATCTCAATAGATATAAAGGTAATTCCATTATCATATATTAGAGATACTATAATTTCAAACCTTTTGCATATGTTTTCTTTTAAAATTTTGATCACTTCTTCAGTCTTGCACTACTTTGTTGCCACTGCTTCATTCCATCTTGTGCAGTAATCAATAGCAGTCAGAACATACTTGTGACCATATGATACATTGGGGTTAATGACCCCCTCAAAATATAATCTTCATTAGGAAAAGGGTTTATCAATCATTATTGGTTTTAATGGCATGGCTACCTTGGGCTCTTTAGTATTGAAGACTTGACATGAGTGGAATTTTCTCTCACATGCTTATGAACATCCTTGAAGATAGTAGGCTAGTAGTAACTAGATCTAAGGATCTTGTGGGTTGTAGTCCTTCTATATGGATGTCCACTTCTAATTTTTTCATGGAAAGTGCTCAATATTTCTACTAATTCATCCTTAGACACATATCTTATGTAAATGCCTTCAAAGTTATTCCTGTACATCACTCCATTTTTGGTCAAGAAGTGGTCTACCTTGAGCCTTAAACTCTCTTTTTCTCTCTAATTAGGCCTGTAGGATAATATTCATTGATTAAGAAATGAATAATAGGATCATATCAATCATTGGGCTGAAAATTTTGTTGTTCTACCTACCTGACACTCAGTTTGGGATTAGTATTAGCAATCAACTGAAATAAACTTTAGAATCTTATCAACTTTGCAGTCTTCATCTCTAGATCATATTCTTGGAGAATAGACATCCACTTAGCTCTGCTTTCTCCAAGTTCACATTGGCTAAGCATGAGATTAGTGGCAAGGTCTTGTAGTATTGCATGTACCTTATTTCTAAGGATATAATGCCTAAATTTTTTTATTGTCTTGACTAGAGCACATGCTTGTTTTTCAATAAGAAAATAATTCAACTCAGCATTTTTAAAATTATTACTCATGGAAATAATAATATGATCACGTCCATCTATCTTCTAAGTTAGGATAGTTACAATTATATGATCAGAAGCAAAAGAGTAAAGATATAAGTCTTTAGTAAAGTTTAGACTTATCAGCACGGGGCCTTATCCAATTGATTCTTTGATTTCCTTGAAGACCTTCTTGTTCTCTTCATTCCAAGTGATCTTATCATCTTTCTTCAACATGTCATTCAAATGTCTTACTATTTTTGGAAAACCATAAATAAACTTCCTCACAAAGTTGATTTTACCAAAGACTTTAGTTCCTTCCTATTATTAGGGGATTCTATCTTTGATATTACATTTACTCTATTTAGATCTATATATATCCCCTCCTTAGTTATAACATGTTCCAAAAAAAAATCCTTAGTTACACAAAAAATGCTCTTCTTTGGATTGAGAGAAATTTCATACCTTCTACACCTTTCAAATACTTTTTGTAAATGCATGATGTGATCTTCCCTATTCTTTGAAAATATAGTCAGGTCATCCATGTAAATAATAATGAACTTACCTATGAATCCTTGAATGCATGATCCATTGCTCTTTGAAATGTTGCACTTGCATTTATTAATCTAAAGGGCATTCTCTTGTAGGCAAAAGTTCCCCACTTAGTAGTATCTGCAGTCTTCCTTATTCACTAGAACCTGAATATACCCTAAAAATCCATAAAAAAAGACATCAGAGTAGAACTAGAAACAATTTGGATTACTTGGTCAAGATAAGGCAGGGGTTAATTATCCTTTTCAGATGTTATATTCAAATTTTCAAAATCAATGCATAATTTGATTTCACCATTTTTCTTCCTGACTGGTACTAAGTTAGCTACCCAAGTGGAGTGTCTAATGGGAAACACTATCTTAGCATCTAGTAACTTCTTGATCTATTTTTAAATCATTGGTTCTAGAACAAAGTTAACTGGACTTTGTTTTTGCCTAAATGGCTTGTAAATTTCTTTTAGAGGTATGGTGTGGGTTATGACCCTAGGATCAAATATCTTTAAGTCATCATAGGTCCATGATATTACATCCTTATACTTGGTCAACAAATATTTGGGTCTCCTAGTTTCAATGATTATGCAGGTTGAACCAATGTTTACTAGTTGAGGTTGACCTTGGGAACTCAGGCCCATTGTATTGTAGTCCTTCACATCTACTTTAGGAATCTTGACAATCTCAACTAGCTTGTCTAAATCAAATAATTTCTCTAAGGCTATCATACCTTTGGGGATAATATTGTTATTGAATTAAATGACCTTTTCATCAAGTTTACCTTTAAATTTGTCATTATCAAGGGTATTTTCACTAGCTCCATCAATGATGTGAGCCTCAAATACTCCTGAGCTAGTCATGAAGTCTATGATCTATTGATCATCATTGAATACTTGAAAATGGTTGACATTATCTGGCACTGAGGGATATGGGACTAATTCAATGGTAAGGCTTTGTAACTTGGAACCTTGATTATACATAATGTTGGTTGTAGCTGAAGCAAGTTCATCAATAGCCTTATTTTTTCTTTGGGAATTGACACAATGTTAAAAGCATCAAAACATTATATTAAGTCCCATACTCTAAATTTATACTTATTAAGATAGAACAACTTATATTTATATTTAATTTTGACCTAATTAACTACTAGTTCTAAATCACCAAAAATTAATAGTTCTTGACCTTATGTTTGATTGCAAATTATAATCCAAGAATAAGTGCTACATACTCAACCAAATTATTGGTGCATGGGAACTAAAGTTTGTAAGAGGCATTATATTATTTCCCAATGATATTGATTAATACCACTCCTACTCTAAAACCTAATTTGCATCTAGCACCATCAAAATATAGATTCCATAATCCAAGCATAACATGAGAATTTTTGGAGTTACATACCTTTGTAGTGTCAAGAGTGTAAACACCTAGATTTTAGTTAGCCACATTGACCCTTTCATTTATTGTGTTGTACTCAATGATCATATGCTTCATCTTAGGCTCGCTTTCTATTCTGATCTTATTTGGAACTCATTTCCAAAGTAACCAATGTGTGAACAATCAGTTGACATACAACCATTTAGAGATGTGATCTAATCTGTACTTAGCATCATTCCATATGCATCAAGAATATCCATCACTTGGATGTTAATGAACTATTGGATCCATGATTCAGAATCAATATACATATGAACATTTAACAATTCACCAATCACTTTGACTCTTGATTTAACTAATTGAGTCATAACCCTATCATGTTTAATTGGAGTCAAACATAATTGCTCGTAAATACCCTTAGGCATGATGTTTGTAGATTCACTTAAATCTACCAAGCAATTGTGTAAATTCTTACCAAATATTTTGACTATGAGTAGGAAAGGTGGAATGTCTTCCCTTAATTTTGTGTATTATAATGTTAGCATGTGAAACCTTTTGAGACTTACCAAGCTTCTTGGATAAATATTCTAACAACAAATCCCTTTATTCTATAATATAAGTCAATTCATGCAAGCTAATGTTAGCTTTGATCTTTTTCATGTCCTCTATTATATTATATCCAATCCTATTAGAAGAATTAGATGTATCAACGTTAGGTTTAGAGGTACTTCCCTTAGGAGGCTCTAGATTGTTATCTAATTTAGTATTAGGAGGGGTGTCAAAATTATGTGGTGGAGTTGAGGTAGTCAAAGGTTGTTTCTAGTCCCTATTCCTTAGAGTATAGGTTTTCTTCAAATATTGTTAAAAAGCATAAATCTCTTTAGGGATATCCTCAAGTTCATTCTCTTCTTGGAATGGGAACTCAAATGTCTCCACCATGAGAGTTGAATTAGTAGATTTAGATGACCTTGAAGAACCTGAGGTACCTACACCATTATCTTTATTAGGTATGACTTTAAAGGTATCTACTTCTTCTTGAAAATCTTCAAAAGTACTATAAAATTCTAGACAGTCTAATTCACCATGCTTTGAAGTATAAAGAACTCTATAATAATCAGGCAAAGCTACATCACCAAGATTTATATCAAATACATTCTTATTATCAGGTGACTCATTATTGTGGTTTTTTTTTATTATTTTGAAATATGTTTGAAGGCCTATTAAAATTTTGGAAGGAGAAGTTCATGTTAGAGCTTTTCCAATATTGCCAACTTGTTTTTATAGCTAAATAAAATTAGTCTTTAGATTTTGAATCATCTTCAAGATAGAATAATTCTCATTTTTTGGTGCCTTAGAATTATGCACTTGATTATTACTACTGGTTATAGTTACCAAAGCTCTTTGGTCTTGTCGATGAGATCCACTAGTAAAGTTGTTTAAGAATCCCAGGTTTTGGTTAGGATGTGCATGATTCAAAGATAATTGGTTCAAGACTAGAAGTTGATTTAAGGCAAGTATATTTTGATTGACATTGGGAATGACATTCAATATAGACAAAATTAGATTAATGTTAGGAATATAGTATGCCATTTGACCTTGGGGTTGCATCTGATTATTAATGATCACAGCTTCAACATAAGCTAAAGCTAGTGTATTGATGATCTGAATAGATATTTAGAGAAACATAAAAGCCATGGGATCCAAGGCATCCTTATAGATCTATAAGGCTAAATCCTCATTAGGTCTATAAGGAGCTATGGTTCTACTGAATATTTTATAGAATCTAGCTTTAAATACTCTTATGGGCTCATTTGAGTCTCTTTTGATTATGGTAAACTATTGGTATAGGACACATTGACTAAAAGAGAAGTGTTATTGATATTTATTTTGAACATTATGACAAAGTTTCAATTTCATCTGAACATACATTTAACCAATGTGCAACATGAAGTAGCATAAGTTCAAATCCTGCCACACATTAAGCAAACATCTAAAAAAGGTATGAAAATATGCAAATAAAAATAAGATTTACTTTAAGAATTTTACCCCTACAAATAAATAGCATTAGTCTAGATGCCATAAGATCAAAGACAGTGAATTAAACCAAAGAACTTTCAACTAATCTAGTATTAACACAAATTAACAACTCTACATTAAAATATACACATTCAAAATTCATAATAACCATTTAAATTTGAAGATGAGACCAGATAAATAAGAGAGAAACCATGATAGAAATTAACACAAGCAAATGCAGATAAACTTTTCAAAATTCCTTGCTTATATTAATTTGCTTAAAAGTTACAAATTATTTTTTGGCTCTAAAAACTCCCCCCTTCTGCAATTGGAAATACCACTTTATATAGACAATCCATGAAGTATGTCAGTTAGTAATGACAAATTATATTTTTACATGTGTCTAAGATAGTTGTCCTTTTTATTAAATTCTAGAAAAAATGACATTTTCTAATATATTGATCCATAGCAATGTACTTTACAAGTTATACATGCCTTTACAAAATGAATATTCTATTTCAAAAGATACAATACTAGTTACAAAAGAATATTCCTAATCCAATTAACTTTGGGAACCTAGCACTGGTTCAACCTTTTGCCTTGCAAGATTTTCATTCTATAATTTTGCTCATTGATTAGCTAGAGATCAACAATGGGTCTCATGAATAGCTCTTTTTCTTGATCTCCTAGGTTATTGGCATCATTTTTAGCTCTTTCCAAAGCTTGTTTGATGTTCCACCTAATGTTCCTGAGGTATCCATTTTTTTCTCCTCTCCCTTTTGTAGATCCAGAATCCATGGATTAAGATATTCATACATAGTGATGTTGATAGACTTTTTTATTACCCAAAGATGGTGTAGATTAGGGACTATCTACAATTTTCCATAGTGGTCATGAATTTGTTCAAATTTCTCAATAGTGGTCTACACTTTAGTTCTAGATTGAATTATTCTTGCACAAATGATAATTCAACTTTCTTAGGTTTGAATATGATCAATATAAGGTTGAATTAGGGCTTTAATGCATGTTAGGGCTCTTCTAAAGGTGTTCTTAGTGCATTAATAGTGGAAGCTAGTTCAAAGGTGAGCTTCATGGCATCTTTATGACATTTTCATGGTACTTTGTTCATTAATATTAAAAAATGACCGTTGTATTTTAAAATTACACCTTGATCTTATAGTATTAGATCATCCTTGTATGGATCAGCACAAACCATCAATCTTGATCTGATAACTCAAATTCTATTGGTTGCTTGCTATGTTCCCCATGGTTATGACACTTGTCACTTCCCCATTTGCTATAAGCTTTATTAAAATGTCAACATTGATCTCATACCATTGATCTTGTTTACATGGATCAATCATGCTCTGTCAATCTTGATCTGCTTAATTATGCCTCCTGCTCTGTGGATCATTGATTAGAATGTGTATGTTCATCCATGTATCATCAATTTTTGAAATATTTTCAAGCTTTAATTTATGGCTCGTGAGTATGCCATGTGTCATTTCCATATTAATCCTTAGGGATTTTGACTTTTAAACATTTTCTACACACTGTTCGATCATATTTGCATAAGCAAACGTGCTTTATTTAATATTGATCCATAAGGTTGAATGTCATTGGTTATTGAGTATTCTTTCACTGAGATTATAACATTTATCACTTTTTCACTTATCATAGGGCTCCATTGAAGTCTTGACTCAATACACATCATTAGCTCAATCATGTATGAGCAAACATGTACCATTGATATTTGGAAGATGTTCAAACTTTAGCTTAGGGATGAGGCTTTGACTGTTTAACTTTAATCTCATACCGTTATATCTCGATCACCCAACTAAATTCAAACCATTGAACCTATGGATAAAAATGATATTTAAATTAGGCTCGAGAAAATAAAAAACTTAGCATAAAGTTTTAAGACTAAGGTTTTATTTCATGTTAATAAACATGGGTAAGACCTTAGGATAAACATTTTAAGCTAATTTTTAAACATGATAAAGGGGACCCCATGAATAATAAAAGAAATGGCATAAAATCTAAGGCTGTTAGTTAAAGTCTTAAATATAACAAAAGGACCCAATGGTTAATTAGACCATGTGGAAATAAAAGGAAACAAGGGAGGCTCGAGAAATAAAGGATCAAAAATAAATTTTTAGACTAAGGTTTGGTCATGTTGATAAACATGACTAAACTTTAAGATAAAAATTAAACTAGGTTTATGACTTAATTAATCATTCCCACGTAAATTGTTCCCATGCAAATTTGAATTTGATTCAAAGGGACCTAAGCTAGGGAAATTTGAATGAGGGTTTCAAGATTATTAAACATGACTTCAATTTGATTTTTAATAGACCAAAGCTAAGTAAAATATCAAATTAACATTAAGATATGAAACCCAAGACATTGCTCATTCTAAATGGACCCCATTAGACCTACAACTTGAAACATAGAGATCCAATGTTAGCAACTTTAGTCAAGATTAAATCAAAATTAGAACAAATATGCCAACCAAATCAAGTGTGAATGATCTTCAAATAAAGATAATATGCAAACATGTTAGTGGTACTTTGATCAAGTGAATTTTCAATTTTAAAGTATAAATTTGCACAATTTAAAATAAGGGTCCCCATTTTTTAGAAATGGAGGTATGTTGATCTCAACATAACCCTAAAATATAGATTGAAAAAATCTAAGGTTAAAGGGGTGGAGATAGCCTATGACACAAGGATGGTAAACTATCTCTAAAGTAGGCCAATTAATTGTAAAATTTATATAAACATATACTAAATTTATTATGCTAAGGTATGATAAAAATAGAAAGTATAGTTATGTTAGATATTAAAATGATAATTAAAATAAATTACTTAGCTAATTTTGATATTAATATAGATTTAGATTTAAAACATGTAGAAAGTAGACTAGATATGGATTATGTATTAGTCATCTGATTCTATAAATTATGTCTTTATAGCCATAGACACTTACATCAACTTGAGATGGTTGCATTGATATTTTTATCTAAATCAAATGTAGGTGTCTAGTATGAAATACCTATTGAAACTAGATGCAATCTCTTAGATGATTCTAAGTTATATGTTGCCTTCACTTTGGTGTATTCATATTTAGATCATGAACTATCACTTCTTGTCAAATTAAAAAACCCAAATTCTTCATCTTGATAATGGTTGTGAAAAAAATGGGTTAGTGGGCACATGATATTGAGCCACCCTAAATACCCCTCTATTAATGAATGTTATCTAAGTAACCAATATTTTGAAGAGGGACTCATAATTATGTAGTTATCCTCTACATGTTGTCTTGTGTGTGAATCATGTAATGTGTGATAAGCAAGTACAATAGTGACCTAACTTATAACTTAGAAAATGTAGCTCATGGAATGCTCTTTCAGTACTTTAGATCTATAGATGTTTTGTCTCTATGACTAATATGGACATAAGAGAAAATAAGAGAGTTTTTAATCATTTGAATGTTTGATTCAATGTTTTTGGTAAGTTACCTTGTGAATAGATAAGAATTTGTTAGGTTTATGATAGGTGTGGAATGAATGAGGGTTGATCTTATATATATATATATATATATATATATATATATATATATATATATATATATATATATGTATGTATGTATGTATGTATGTATGTATGTATGTATGTATGTATGTATGTATGTATGTATGTATGTATGTATGTATGTATGTATGTATGTATGTATCCCTTTTGATAAAATATCATATTAAAACACTTAGTCCAACCATTAGGATATGCTTTCTTTGAAAATTATATGACATTAGGGGACTGAACATTTGTGTTGGGATAGGACACTTACATTGATATATGTGTTTGACTAGGATGCAAGTGTCTAGATAGATAAAAAATAGGTATAGGTCTAGAACTTGTAAAGATAGATGATATGTAGGTTTATAATATTATGGACATGATATAAGGTTTGAGTCATTAGAATAAAATTATTCAGACCAAGAGATAATAAATTAAGTGTAAAGATACAGTGTATGTAAGCCTTTTGGTTGTGGGATAGGTCTAAAAATTGAAAGTAGATCTATGATATGTATGTTCTTAATGTACAAGACTAAGGTGTTATATAATTCATAAATAGTGTATGCATTTATTTTTCCCTTTAATTTAGTAATAAAATCATTAGCTTAAAGGAAAATAAATGTGTGCCTAGGTGTGTATAACACACTTTACCTTTGCTTAAGTCCAACTCAAATGATTTTTTGGTGACTAACCTGAAATCAAGAGCATGTTATAGTATATAATTAGTGCATATAATCTGAAATTAAAATCATTGAAATGATTAAAACTTAAAGAGAATAGGGTTTAAGAGTACCCATGTGTATTGATACGACTGTTTTATCTTTTAAAATTTTGATTTGAAAATATGTATCATTATGAATCACTAAAATTGAGATTAGTACAAAATAAAAAATTTGAAAATGCATATATCTAAATAGATGGAGATATATTAGAGGATACATACCCCAAACTTTGGATAAAAGATGAGTTACCACCTAGCAATTGAGATTAACTCTACCGTGCAATACAATCATACTTATAACTTGGTGAGTTTGAGTGAACCAAGTCAACTCACACTATAAAATTAGTGAAGTTGGATGATGTAATCAAATCCAACCTATAAACTTGGAAATATTGAGTGATTTAATCACCTCAATGATAACAAAAATGAACCAATTACTATAATAGATTGGGTTAATAGATTTTTAAAAAGTCTAATATAGTGGGTGATGATAGTAATCTAAAATTATTTGAAATCTAAAAGCTAATTTGATTTTATAAATTTTAGGTGCATATTGAATAACATATGCACCTTAGATATGTCTCATGTTGAAACTATGTATAACAATGGTACCAATGTATATAATTTTGTCACAAATATGTATTTGAATCATATAATTACACAATTTGATCATTTTAAAAATTGTGTATGGAGAACATGTTTTTAAAACATGCCCTCACTATAATTTGAAATTGAAAATTAGTGTATATGTGTAGGGAACATGTTTCCAAAACATACCCCTACTGTATATATGAATCTAAAAACTAGTGTAAGTGTGGAGAACATGCTTCCATAACATGACCACATTGTATATCTAAAATTGAGAACTGATATAAGTGTGGAGAACATGTTTCCAAAATATGCCCTCACTATATATCTAAAACTAAAAACTATGAAAATTTTGGAGTCCATGCCTCTATCACATGCCCTCATTGACATGTCCTCCCTTTTGAGGTTAGGGGAAGAAGAAACTAATATTCACCTTACCTCAAAAGAATAAGATAATTATATATTTTATATATGAACCATGTAGCATATAGAAGGAATATGTCTAGTTAGATATATTATTAAAGCACAAAAAATGTGATCACATCAATTCCTAAGATGCATGATATAAATCATGACAACATCTAGATAATAATAGTACAAGCTCAAAAATCAATCAAATACACACATGAGAGCACTTAAAATCAAATCAAAAGACAATGGTCCAAGGAGACCGTAAATAAGGGTCATGTTCAAATGGCGCATAATTGAAGGGATGTGACTCAGTCAAATCTCTACACAAGTAAGAATGATATATTCAAATGTTAACATACAAAAAGGAATGACATATCCAAATTTAAAAGAGGTAAACAAAGGCACAAGAGCCATAAGCAATGGAGTATATTCAAATGTTCAAACAAGTAAATCAAGATATTCAAGGAAATGCATAAAGAAAAAGGTATAAGTAACCAACATAAACATATCATAATAGTCCCTATGTATATATGTTAGCATATCAAGTACATTATGATAGATATAAGCATGAATAAAGACATGTGTCAGTATATAATCTCAAACATGATAATGTAAAGTGACCATATAATGATATAACCTGGATGTATCATAATCAAAGAAGTGGATGCCTCCAATGTCCATATAACATGAGTAGACGTAAAAGCCCAACATCTGAAAGTGCATGGATCATGTATATGTATATGCTTGAATCACACTAAAAAGATACATGAAACACTTATATGTATAAATAAATGATATGTTATCTACTAACATGGAACTAAAAACATAGGTGTCAAGGAGCCAATAGAACATGTAAATGTTGAATATATTTTTGGATGTTTGAAGTTTTTATTTTGTTTTTTTGGTATTTTGGGAATACTTTAAACCTTTCAACCTTAAGTTAGATCCTTTACATTGTTTGAATCATGGTTAGATAAGTATAAGTGGTGCATAGCATGTTCCTCCTCATGTTTGACATGCGCAGTAGAAGAACCATTGCTATCATTTGAAATATGGATCAATTTGTCTTCATAAAAAAAGATATACCTTGTTGAATTTGGTCAATTTTTTCTTCTATTTGATATAACCAAAGAGTGCCCAATGTAAATGCATATGGAGAAGTGGTAATCATTACCCAAACCCTTATTTTAATTACTTTAGGACCACAAGTAATTGGTATTATTATGTTTTCTAAGGAGTCTTTCCAACTAAATTTTCTTTGTAAGTCTTTTATATCAAAGCCAAGTTGTTGAAAACATCTTATATTGTAAGTATTTTTTGTTTATGTAAATAAATATGGTTATGCCAAAAATAAGCACCACCCATGAATAATATGATTGTTAAATCCTAATTGTGTGGGTTTTGTTTGATTTGTTTAATTTGAAATATTTATTTTACATTGTATGTCATTTACACTTCAGGTTCCTTCTTAGAATAATTGAGTAAAGGATTGTTAAATATTTTATGTTTCTAGTGATCATTAGGTTGTGAACTTGATTCTTTTGGAAAATCATCAAATTTAATCTTTTGGTCATTGATGAGGTATTGGATCTTATGTTTTAAGATAAAACATCTTTATTTAGAATGTGTAGGGCCCCGATGATAGTTACAATAAGCATTTGCATCATATCCTTTGGGTAGATGTCTTATCATATCAACCTCTATAGGATGAGGGACCTCACGTCGGGTTCACCAAATGTTTAACCCTCAAATCTAGATTGAGGGAATATAGGGTTAAATGGGTAATGATAACCTAGGGCAGAAGGATGGTAGACTATCTATAAAATAGACCAACTAATTCCAAAACTTAGTTAAAGATATACTAAATTTATTATATTGAGATATACTAAAAATAGAAAGTATAGTTATGTTAGATGTTGAGATAATAATGAAAACAATAATATGGATATAGAACTAGAACATGCAGAAAGTAGATTGGATTTGGATTTTAAATCAATCACCCAGTTCTAGAAATTATGCCTCTATAGTTGTGAACACTTGCATGGACATAAAATGGTTACATCAACATATTTGTTTGGATTGGGCACAGGTGTTTGATACAAAATACCTATTAAAAATGGATGCGACCATCTAGAAAACTATGGGTTGTGTCACCTTCACTTTAGTGCATTCAAATTTGCATCATGGATTATTGCTCCTTGTCAAATGAGAAAACCCTAGTTCTTCATCTTCATAGTGGTTATAGGAAAAATGGGTTAGTGGGCACATGGTTTTGAATTACCCCAAAGACCCCTTTGTCAATGAATGTTGTCTACATAGCCAATACTCTGTAAAGGGCCTCAAACTTATGTAGTTCTCCCCTACATGTTAACTTGTGTGTGAATCATGCAATGTGTGATAAGCAAGTACAACAATGCCTTGGTTTGTAACTTGACAAATGTGGCTCATGGAATACTCCTTCAGTACTTAAGACTTATAGATGTGTTGTCCCTATGACTTAGAAAAATTATATTAGTACTCACATTAGATTAGTTGGTTTGATATAAAATATCAAGTGTGCGTGTGAAAATAATGTATAAGTGATTGTTACGTGAGTAACAATCACACTACAATAAGAGTGAGGATATTTAGAGAGATTTTAGGATTATGTGACTTAGAACAACACACCTATTTTAGTGAGAGTAGTTTGAAGAGTTATAATAAGTATCTTATTATTAAAAATTTACAAAAGATATTTAAATGTAATTCTCACTAATGTTAAAGAATGAATGTGATTAATCAATTCATGTTTGTGCACACCTGAGCTTCAGCGCTTCACTACTAATAAGATAAAACCCATCAATGATATCAAAGTAAGGGTTCAGAGCTCTCTAAGCTTATTTTTCACTCGTCCATTATTTTTATCAAAATAAAAAATGACTATGCTATACAGACCATGAGTTAATGTCATTAATTTGGTGTCCAATATTCTTACATGCTACCCATGGTTAAACAATGAAAACCACATGCTACCAATGGTTGGACAATGAAAACCACATATGACCCTCTTGGCATACACCTTCCACCTTTCAAGCTCCCACTTTGTTTGCACATTTCGTTATCTTCATTTCCCTATTATTCAATGTTTCATTCAAAAATTGAAAAATAAAAAATATGCATATCTATCTATCTATCTATCAATTATACAAGGTTTTTTGTTTGGTTGTTCATATCTGACCATACATGGCTGTTCATCATACTCTTCCCAACAACAGCATGTTCCCTTGGCTTGTTATTATTGAACACACAGCTTCTGTATTCACTCGACCTCAATGGCAACAACAAACTCCATCGAACTCCCTCTCACTGTGATGGCTTCATTTTTATGAAGTCCGTAGTTTAGATTTTTTTAATTCATTGTTTTAAGTTTGTTGTTTAGTGATCTGTGAGTTTTAGATTTTCATTGGTGATTCAAGTTTTTAATATGTCGATGTAGTTTTGCATTTTTTGGTGTGGTTTGGTTTGGTTTGTTTTAGTTTATAATTTTTAATATTATGTGTTGTAATAAGTTGTATATTTTTTTAAGTTTTAATTTTAATCGTTATTTATTAATTTTATGTTTTTATGTTTGTTAAGTTTTGATTTAGTTTTAATTTTTAAATCTTGTTTGATATATTTTTCAGGGTTTATTGTATAATTTTTTTTAATTAAAGTTGTATTCATTTTTAAGAATAAATTTATATAGATTTTTTTAGTATATAGTATAAATATTAGTTTTTAGTTTTTTTAAATTATTACGTATTTCTAAATTGTGTTTTATGGTAATATTGATTTATATGTCTTTCGAGCTTTAGGTTATGAGTGCATGGCATCTTTAGACTATTGTGTCTAAATTTTTGTGTGTCAAGTTCAATAATATATGTTTGTTGATAAACTCTATGTTGAACTACAAGTTTTATCTCAATAAATCATACATGATGATCTTCATTGTATAATATCGTATTTAAGTAACAGATATGTTATTAGGTGAACCAAACATCTGTGAAGTTGAAATTATAAGGTGGGGAGGGGAGGGGAGCGAAGGTTACACATGTGATTACTAAAGGGGGAATGTTATAAAAACTATATTAGTACTCACATTATATTAGTTAGTTAGTGTGATATAAAATATCACATGTGTGTCTGTGCAAATAATGTGTAAGTGATTGTTACATGAGTAACAATCACACTAGAATAGAACAACTCATCTATTTTAGTGAGAGTATTTGAGGACTTATAATAGGTATCTTATTATAACGAAGTTACAAAAATTATTTAAATGTAATTCTCTCTAATGTTAAAGAATGAATGTGATTGACTGAATCATGCTTGTTCAAACTTGAGCTTCGGCTCTTCATTGCTAATGGGTTAAAACCCATCAATTATGGATATGGACATAGGAGAAAATAGGGAAGTTTTTGCTCACATGAGTACCTAATTGAATGTCTTTGGTAAGTTTCCTTATGAGTAGGTAAGAAGTTGTTAGGTCTATGTTAGGTGTGGGATGAATGAGGATTGATCTTGTGTGTGTGTGTGTGTGTGTGTGTGTGTGTGTGTGTGTGTGTGTGTGTGTGTGTGTGTGTGTGTGTGTATTATATCCCTTTTGATAATATTTTGCATTAAAGCACTTAGGATGACCATTAAGATATGTTTCATTTATAAATTGGATGACATTAGGGAACTAGACACTTATGTTGAGATAGAACACATGCATTGATGTATGCATATGACTGAGATGCAAGTGTCCAGACATCTGAAAAATAGGCACAAATCCAAAACTTATAAAAATAAATGATAATTAGGTTTATAACATTTTAAGCATGATAGAAGGTTTGGATCATCATAATAACATAGGTCAAACTAAAAGATAAGTAATTAGGCACATAGAGATAGTTTATGGGAGCCTTTTAGCAATATAAAAGGTCTATAGGTTAAAGGTACATCCATGATATATATTTTTCAAGTGTATAAGACTAAGGTGCTATATAATTCAAAAATTGTGTCTACTAAATCTCAGGGCTTCATCTGTAAATTATTTTGAAATGCATCTAGTCTGATGCTACTTAATTATCCACCCTACATAATTACATATGTGGTGGTGCTAGTATCTTGGTTTTCCAAAAAAAATCCTTAATTGTTGCCATGGGGGTTGTCCATCACACTAGGCTATTTGGTTTCTCCTTGATGTTAATAGACATTCATTAGGGATTTTCAACATCTATGTCCCTAATGATGTCCCTAACAGAGAAACTTTATGGTGGTATTTAGTTGACAACCTACCCCTTGCCATGTGGCTTGTGTGCAGGTATTTTAATATGGTGGAGAGTCCTAAGGACATAGTTGGTGCATTATTGATGATATGGTTCATGCAATAACATAAGGCTTCTATTATTTTAAATATTAGTGGGATCTAGTCAACCCTAATTTTGGTAGTGCATAATAGCTTCCACTTCTTGGTTTGTGTGGTTCAACTATTATGTCAGCACTGATAGGGGCCCTAAATAGATTATATTATTACATGCTATCAGATCAAAATATGGTATCTTTTTCTATTACCAATAGACATCATGTTATGCATTTTGAATACATTCTCTCATACCATAATCACATCACCTGTAGAGTGGAATGGAGCAACAACCACTTCAAAATGCCATGTAATCAATTCCTCCTAACACCTCTCTCCTCTACCACAATGGAACCATTCATCTCATTACCCAAATTTGAAATCTTGTGCCTCAACCACCTTTGGTTGTCAGTAAAATAGTGATTTAACTTTTTTAGGGATTATGGAGTGTAAGCCCTAAGTTTTTAAAGAGTTCGAGTATAGTAAATTAGGGTAGAACTATACGATAAATATAGCCATTGATTTATGCAAGAATTAACCTAACCTAATATTTCTAAAAATAGCAATGAATGACACAAATAAGTACTTAACTATAAACTAGCTGAGATAAATGATTTGGAGGCTAAAAATTGGTGTGGAAGTATATCTGAATGTCATAAATAGGGTCCAAGTGTCAAAAACCCTCTTAGACAATATCATTTTACTTTGAATAGTAGTTTTTGGGTGTTAGTGTCCTACTTTCAACACTATTTTTCTTTGTGTAGGAGTTGTCTGATATTTTGGGTGCACATATGGTTGAGTCTGACTTGCCTATACCTATGTGGATGAGCTTTAATTCATTATATGTGAACTATTTGAGCTGATTTATGAGAAAAACCCTAGACCTATATGTTATTAGGGTATTCAAATGACACAAGTAGAAAAAGTGTGATGTTCGCTGGGTAGGTTGGACATCTCCAACACATCATTGTGTTGATATTTACCTACATACCAATACTCTAAGGAGGAATCAAGCCTGATGTATTTCTCTTGCCTAAGTATTTGGTGCAAGTGCAAGTGAATGCTAGTATGAGTGTCAACCTAAGTTATTTGAATGAGGATTGAGACTAAAAATATACGTACTCTCAGCTTGGGATGGTTGAGATGACTATATGCATAAGTAAGATAGAATAGGAATCAATAACCTTGATTGTGCATAACTTGTTCTAAGCTTGTTTGTGTGATTTGCATCTAATTTTCATCTAGTGGATAGATGGATAAAATTCATGTATATATATATATATATATATATATATATTGATCTTGTGTTTGTACAGGGTTTGAAATAGGTATAGGCCAACATTAGGTGTCATGAAATTGAAAAGATATCTGTTGGGGGAAAGGGATATTAGCATTGAAAGTGGGACACTAGTATGGGGCAATAATGTCCAAAGTACAGTGTTATTATCCAAGTGGTAGAAACTAAGGCACTAAGGGCATGGATCCTTATGGAAGGGTTTGGGACTGATTTTTAGATGCCTAAGGATGTGTAAAGGTTCACATGAAAGATAGATAAGTGTTAAAAAAGGCCCTAAGATAGTTCTAGGGCTAAGCTAGATGGGTGGTATTAATTCACATTCATTGCACTCAAGTGACATTTTATATGACTACATTTCCCCCCTTTTATTATAGAAATGTAACAAAGTAAAATGACTAAGATAAAGGAAAAAGAAGTGTAATTAGACTTACATGTGAGGCAAAGCCTATGAATCTAGGTTTGAGTGTGTGAAGTGTGCTCTATTGCGTATCTTTAAAATGAAACATGGAAGAAATTAGTCCTTATTGAAGAGATATTAAAATAAAAGACAAAATTAAGTAATGAGATAATAAAGAGAGGAAAGGAATGAATACACCTCACTGGGTATGTGAACCAATGCAAAAACTTGGTGACATCATGTGTCTATGCATGTAGATAGTGATCAATAAGTGGATAGCTTGGACTGAGTTGATGGCTTACTCTCTCATCATATGTGTGTGGATCAAGAAATCAATCTAGTTTTGACTCTATCATTACCCATCCCTACTCAGTGAATAATATACTATGAATAACTTGGATTTGAATAATAGCTTGTCCAACCCTCCTATGTAGGTGGCTTAAGAACTCAAAATAGGCTATGACTCCATCATTACCTACTAATGAGTAGTAGATGCATCTATAACTAAAACTATGCAATGTATTAGTAACTATGTTGGATGGCCCTGGGGCCATTTTGAAACTTTAAAATGAAAAATAGCTCAGAGGTCACTAGGGTAATTGAGAATGTATCTTAGGGGAATATGTAGAAATTCCAACCACTACATATGTAATAAGGCATCAATTTGGTGTGATACCTGGTGAAAATGATGTTTTAAGTATACGTATAGAGAATGGCATGGAGTTTTCTATTCCATTCTGAGATAAGCTGGTATGAAACTAATATATGGAAATAATGTGTTGTGCACATGCCCCTAATTATGATATCTATACATATGAATTTTGGACTGAGTTGTAACAATCTATGTTTGTGTGTCTGAAACTAAAATAGGAGTGATCATGCCACACATGATGCCCCCAATATGAGAAAACTTGGTATGACTTTTTGTAAAATTAATCATAACTGATCAAATCTAATAACTTGTGACTATAACTATGAAAATTTGGGTTATAACCTCCATGATCTTAGTTTCATCATCATGTTCATTATATTTTACAAAACAGTGCAAAAGACCTCAAACAAACCATTTTCATATGCTCACTTAGAACTACAAACAAGACTCAAGAACCCAATCAAGAACCTTTGACTTTTCGTACCTTCATAGGAACTTCTCAAGAATAAAAATGTATTAAAATTAACCTATGAGACCTATATAATAGATTAATTTTAATTTTATTCTTAAAATCTATGCATAATGACTCAAGAACATCATTCTCACTCACACATAGAAAATTACTTGTAGCTCCAAAACATAGTCATAAAAATGAAGACTTAGAACACATGTGTGAACACTTTAATGAATTTTAAAAAGGTTTATATGATAATTAATCATCCTTATAACATATTTAAATATATATATATTACATGTTTAAATATTAATATTGGTTTTACATACCAATCTCATGTCTTCACCCTACATAGACCTCACTGTGTTAGACAGGTCACTTTGAGAACAAATTTTTGCTTGTATATGAGCATCTTGAAAACTTATATTCCAAGTTTAATATTTTATATAAGTATTTAATAATAACCTCATGAATTTTTATCCATCATTAATCCACTGTAACCCATCCTTAAACGCATTCTCACTTTTGCCTGGTTTTCTCACTATCTTCCTCATTAAGCCTTTTTAGCAATAGGCCAACTTCCATGATCGGTTTAGCATATTTTAATTATATAACCTGATAATAAAATTAAATTATCATAAACTAAAATTAACATACATCATCATCCAATCATTTTCATGCTTTTACCTAGTCGACCTTGCTTGCTACACCAAAAATCCAAGAAACAAGGGTTTTCCTGTAGCTTCCACTCACTTTTATGATAGACCAATGCTACTTGGAGAAACCTTGGAGAGACCTATACATGTTCAAATCATAAAAATATGTTAAACAAACCATTTTTATCCATTTATAAAAATATCTTTCATATCGGGTCACTATGAGGGTTTTAGGAGGGTTTAGATTGCCTTTCATTCTTAACAATTATTCATAAAGGATTGTTTGCCTTCCATTCTTAAAAATTATTAATAAATTATTTCCCCTCAAATAAAAAACCAATGCCTTGAAATTTAAGTTATTACCCTTCCCAAACTACCATGATTTACTTGGATCCTCATGCAAGTATAGCACATGCCAATGAGCATAATAAAATCTTTCTTAGGTCTACAATACTTTATTATGTGCAAATAAAAAACCTCAACACTAATTTTCATGATTTATCATTAAAAATTTGACCTTAAAATTGGTTTAAAAACTTTATACAACTTCTCACACCTTTGATAATGTTCTTAATATCTCTATCACCTTGGGAAATGATCTTGACCCCTCATTAGGCCACACTAGGTCTCTTTACACATTAAGCCTATCCCTATAAGCCACACTTAGAACTTGAACATACCTTAAAACCTATTTTACTATTATAAAAACCTTATTTTCATGTCTTAAAATCTTATACCATGATCATACACTAATAATATTCTTCACCCAAGCCTTAGACTGCTCACCTCACCATGCTACCAGGCCTATGCCTTCTCACAAGGTCTCTCAAGTACATGGCTCATGAACTCAACTTCATGCAATGATTGAGCCTCAAAATTGATCTTGGAACTATTATGAAGGCTTTTTTTCCTCATTCTCATTCTTGCACAACTTTATACACTCTCTCATGCCTGTACTTACATAATTCACTAAGCTTCACTATGCATCATGCATACACCTTCTCATAGGGATAGACTAGGCTTCTCAAGACACGTAGTACTCAAATATATGAACTCAAACAAGATAAATATCAATGATATAAAATAATAACATTACTTAATTAGGATATTTTAAAGGCATGGCTACTCTCAATAGGCTCATAATCTTGTCACATTATAACATTGTGCAAAAACCTCATACAAAACTTAAAAACGGTTAAACCATGTTCATGAAATTACAATGCTCCTCAAGAATAGTATGTCAATAGCATGCTTACCTTGTATCTTGATATTGACCTTGAAATGTCATCAAAATCATAATAATTACCAAGTTTAATTAAAATTCTCTCTCAACAAAGAGACAATAGGTTGCCTTCAAATTTTCTCTTGTCATAAGACTTCCTTGTCACATACCACTTCACCATGCATGATGTCAACTTTGAAATTAACATTAATTAAATCCATATTGACCTTGACATCAATGAAAACATTTATGTCACAACACCAACAATAATAACATACCTCAACAATCTCCCCCTTTGTCATTGATGGCAAAAACTTAAACAAAACTGATCATTCTCATCTCCCCAAGCTGGATCTCTTTAGACTGACCTTTCTCCCAAACTAGAACTTTCTCCCCCTTTGAAATAAATGATAAAGGGTCATCTATTTACAAATATCTAATCATTTGACCTATAATAACACATCTTTACTCTCCAAACAATATCATTCTCTCTCCCTTTATCAGCAACTCAACACAAATCAGGCTCACAACCAACTAACTTCGTTACAAATTGATCTTTCAAATAGTATCATAAATGTGACTTAGTTTGATCAAGTCATCACACAAATGATTTTTACCTCATCTTTTACAATCACACCTCTAATAGACTATTTATTGAACTTTGAATCTGAAACAAAGAATACAAAGCTCCCCTTAAGACCAAGCATCCTTCATGCTTTTTCTCACTAGCTGAGTGTCTCCATGAAACCTAATAGATTCACATCTTCTCAAGGGTAATAAAATAAAATAATATTAGGAGATTCCAAGATCTCCATGTCCTTACTGGACTGATCTTTCTTCATGATCCTCTAAGGATTGAATAGCCCTTTTGACTTGCCTCTTTAATCTCTGTTTGAATGACATTCTAACTTGGTTTATTTGTCTTGACTCCATCCACAATATAAGTTGATAGGGAGAATACTTGGCACTCCTTTGCATCTAAACTATGCTCTACCATGGAAAATAGTCCACTTAGACTAGTAGAATTATCATCATTTACCTTAGCTACCTTTTATTTCCACTCACTGTCTTATCTTCTTTCTTGCACTCTAGGGGCATCAACTTTCTTGTTTTGACTTGAGAATCCTTACTTACAAAACTTTGAAATATGACCAACATTTTGGCAATTAAAACACACTATTTCTTTTGATGGAAACACACCATAACCCATACCTCTTTACTATTGACTCTCTTCATATTTCCATGCATATTGATTCTTAGAGGGCCTTCTACAATTCCTTGTTTTATGACCAAAATGGTTATAAGAATAATAATAACCATCAAATGAAATATCATACCTTATATTATTAGGCTACCTAATAGGATTAGTCTTCATTTTATTATCACCATCATTCCTTGATTGGCCATTGACCTTCTTAATCACATTAGTGTTATTTTTTTGGTATCCATTAAAACCAAGACCTGTTTTGTCATTAGTAGTCTTTTGACTACTCAGAATGTTGTCTAGATCATTGGTACTCTTTTCAAAATTCACAAAGGACTTAACCTTATTTAATACATGATCCAACTCAACTCTCAAGGAATAGATACCTTGTACATTCTTTTATTTAGCCTTTAGGCTTACAATCAAAATTTAAATTTGAATCTACCCCTGTTTGACTATTTCCTCTTATTCCTTGGAATTGTTGTTCAATAAAACTTCAAACAAATTGATTTTCTTCTCATAGTCTTTAATTAGAGACCTCATCACCTTATTCTTATTCACCATATTTAGTTCTTCTAGAGCATTCATCAACTCAACCTCAAATTCCACCTTATCTTCTTCTTCATATAAATCACCAACAATACCTCCAATCCATATGGACTCTTTTTTATTTCAACAGATTTCTTCCTCAGCCATGAAGATAACTTCATTGACATCAAGACCATCACCTTCATGGTCACTTTCAGAATCACTTCTCTCACTCTCATCAGATGAGCTGAAATCTTCCTTGGTGTAAAAGATTCTTTTGTTTTTAAAAAATTATTATTTTCATCATACTTTCTAAATCTTTTCTTGTTTTTTATCAAACCTATAAGACTTCTTGTCATTATCATGACCTTCATCATGCTTTTCATCATCTTTTGCCTTATGCTTATGAGGGAACTTATTAGTAAAGTGTCCAATCTCTCCACAATTAAAATACTTAAAGGGAAGATTACTCTTATATTTATTAAAACCTATTTTCAATTTTTTTATAAACATGGCTATCAACTCATCATCATCAATATCAGAATCATCATTATATTTGGCTTTCTTACCTTGTGTCTTCTTCTCCTTTGTCTTCTTTTCTACCTTGAATGTAGCTTCCTTATTTGTAGGTCTTCCTTCACTTATTCTCATCTCATAGATTGTTAGGGTGCCATGAATTCCATCCATCTCTATTTTATCTATATCTTGCATCTCTTCAACAGCAGACACTTTAGAATCAAACTTGGGAGTTAGATATCTCAAAACCTTTTTAACAACAGTAGACTCTTTAAATTATTCACCTAGGCCCTATATGATGTTCACCACTTCATTAACCCTCAAAAAGAAGGCTAAAATGGTCTAATATTCATTCATCTTTAGGATTTCAAACTATCTTCTATGGGTTTATAGTTTAGCCAACTTGACCTTGGAGTCTCCATCATGGATAGTCTTCAACTTGTCCCACATTTATTTATCAAACATATAATGCATTTATAGGAGGAATAGGAGGTGAAGTATATCCATCTAAAAATAATTTCAAAACATCATGATCTTGATACATCAAGTATGTTCTCATCCTGACATTCCAAAAAACATAATTATGTCTATTAAATAATGGAGCCTTACTTGTAAAGAAACCACCTTGTGCTTGACCAGCCATCTTCACTTGCTTGGGATCTCCTGTAAGATATTAGGCCTACTCTAAAGGGATTGCACTAATACAAAATGTTTTAAGTATAAGTACTGATAGGTTTGGGTTTGAATTAGTGTCCTTAAAACATTAATTTACTTTCACTTATCATTCATGAAGTATTCATTCAAACACATACATCAATCAATGCATAAACAAGCATTTATATAAGCATATAACATATGGACACAAGAGATATGTGTAAAACCATATTGGGGTATAAAACACACTAAAACACATATTTTCCTATAGTATTATAATAAATTAACCAATATTTAGTGAGGCACAAACCCCACAAAGAGCACCAACCCCTCACTAGTCAAATACCAACTCAACTAGTCTTTTAGTAAACACCAACATGCAAGGAGGCACCAATCCCATAGGTAAATTAGAAAAAAAATAGATATATAGAATCTATTATAAAAAATTTGCACATTTTTATCACTCAACTGATTATGATCTCCTAATTTTTCTCTTAGCACTCTTGTATCTCTCTCAAATAGCCTATTAGGTATCTTCACTCAACTAGCCCTCTTCTTGGCAGAATTAGGTCATATGACTTTGATAAAAACCTACATAATCACTTTTATAACATAATTAAATATTCACCACAGCTATTTTATGATATTAAATCCCTCTACCTGGTTTCCAAACCTCTATATTATTCGCCTGTATCCTCAATATTCTAACTAGTCAAATTAGGCTTATTAGACCTTCTTTTTATACTTGACTATTGCTCTCACCTAGATTGGTAAAAAAAACCTATATATACTTGTATCACCATTATAATATATCAAAAAATACATGTCACAATTTAAACACTCACTACATAGGTCAATCAACACCCATAAGGACCAAAACCACCATTAAGCCTAATTAAGACCTAATGCAATTAGGCCTTCTCAAAGCACACATTTCACCTTGATCATTTTGGAACATCATGGGCCTCAAAAAATGGATGAAAAACTTAAAAAATTTATTAAATTATACACATAATAATATTACCTTATCTCCTTAACACCATTTATCTCATTTCACTCCTCGAACCACACCATTAGGTCTACTCATAATTAGGCCTTCTCACTATCAAAAAGTTTGCTTTAAATATCTCAAGCATACACTAAAATTTTCCATATAAACATATAAAAAATTTAAATTTATAAAACATAAATTACCTAATTTTCATCATCATGTTCATTATATTTAACCAAACAGTGCAAAAGACCTCAAACAAACCATTTTCATATGCACACTCAGAACTGCAAACAAGCCTCAAAAACCCAAATCAAGAACCTTTGACTTTTCACAACTTCATAGGATTTTATCATAAATAAATCATATATAAATTAACCTATGGAACCTATATAAAAACTTAAATTCCATTTTACTCTTCAAATTTATGCATAATGACTCAAGAACATCATTCTCACTCACACACAGAAAACTGCATGTAGCTCCAAAACATAGTCATGGAAACCAACACTTCGAAAACCTATGTGAAAATTTTATGAAATTTAAAATGGTTTATATGATATTTTAACACACTTATAACATCTTTAAATATATATGTTACATGGTTCAATGTCAATATTTCTCTTATAGATCAATTTCATGTCTTCACTCTACATAGACCTCAATGTGTTAGATAGGTCACTTTGAGAACAAATTTTTGATTATATATGATCATATTAACCTCATGCATTAATATCCATTCCTAATCCATTGAAACCCATCCTTAATCTCATTATAACTTATGCCTGGTTTTCTCATTGTCTTCCTCACTAGGCCTTTTTAGTGATAGGCCAAATTCCATGATAATTTTAAAATATTTGAGGTATGTAACATGATTATTAAATTATATTATAATAAACTAAAAGTCTCACACATCATCCCCTAATTATTTGTATGCTTTCAATTGGTCAACCCTACCTGCTACATCAAAAATCTAAGAAACAAGGGTTTTCTTGTAGCTTTCACTCACTCTTCTAATAGAAAAATTCCACTTGGAGAGACATATGAGAGTCATATATGTGTTAAAATAATCAAACTATGTCAACCAAACCATTATGAGCCATTTCCAACAAGATATTTCATATTGGGTCAGTATGAGGGTTTTAGAAGTGTTTAGACTGTATTCCATTCTTAATAATCATTCATAAAGGATTACCCCTAAAATATAAAACCAATGCTATAAAATTTAATATAAAACCCTTCCTCAACTACCATGATTTAATTTTATCTTCATGCAAAGTTTTTATGTGACAATAAGCTTAATAAAATCCTTCTTGGGTTTAGAATACCTCATTTTGTGCACATAGAAAACCTCAACACCCATTTTCATGCTTTCTCCTTCAAAATTTAACCTTAGAATTGGTCAAAAAACTTAATACAACATATCACACCTTTTAAAATTCTCTTAATTTATGTCACCTTGGTAAATGAACGTGACCCCTCATTAGGCCACATTATGTTTCTTTACACATTAGGCCTATGCATGTAAGCCATACCTAGACCTTGAACATACCTTCAAACCTATTATATTTTTCTCAAAACCTAATTCTCATGTCATAAAACCTTATACAATACTCATATACTACCAATATTCTTATCTAAAGCCTTATACTACTCACCTCATCATGTTACTAGGCCTATGCCTTCTCACTATGTCTCTCAAGTACATGGCTCGTGAACTCAACTTCATGCAATGATCAAACCTAAAAATTGATCTTGGAACTCTTATGAAGGATTATTTGCCTCATTCTCATGATTGCACAACTTTATACACTCTCTAATGCCTGTACTCACATAATTCACCAAGCTTCACTATGTATCATGCATACATCTTCTCATAAGGTGAGACTAGGCTTCTCAAGACACCTAGTACTCAAATGTTTGAACTCAAATAAGCTAAGTCTCAATGATATAAAAAAAGAAAATTCTTCAATCAGTATTTTCTAAATACATGGCTACTCTCAACAGGCTCATGATCTTGTCACACTACAACATTGTGCTAAGACCTAATATAGAACTTAAAGACTACTAAACCTTGCTCATGAAATGAAAATGCTCTTCAAGAATAGTAATAAATAGTATGCCAATAGTATTCTTGCATTATACCTTGATCTTGACCTAGACATGTCATCAACCTCAAAATAATTACCAGGTTGGGTCCAAATTCTCTCTCAATTAAGAGACAATAGGTTGCCTTCAAATTTGCTCTTCATAAGACTTCCTTATCACATACCACTTCACCATGCATGACATCAACTTTGACCTTGACATTAATTACATCCATCTTGACCTTGATAAAAATGATAACATTTATGCCATAATACCAATAATAGGAACATACCTCAATAAGTTATTGTACCTATGCAATAAATGTCCTCAAAATAAAAGCTCTGCATGATGTATGTTAGGCTGAAAACATATGATATTTGTGTAGTACACTAATATAATGATATACATGACATCATAATGTAAGATAATATTAGCATCAATTGGTAATGTATGATGTATGTTAGATCTAACATTCACAAGGTTGTTAAGATAAATATAACAATGTAAGCATGTGTATGAACTACATAATCTAAGAAATGATCTAAGTAACTACCTAGGGGGATGGGGCATGATGTCCATTTAGGATCCCAAATAGGAAGGGTAGATACATGAGGGAACTCATGGCATCTAAAATTGGATGTAATTGTAACAAGTAAGAGACAAGTGTCATGGGCATGACGCATACATATAAACACAAGAGCATGCAAAGTAGGCCAAGGGACATAATATAAGTGACATGGGTACGCATCACTAAATATAATAAAACAATATGAATAAGGACTTTTTCAAATCTCCACATACGTAAATAATAAGTAGGTTGGATTAAAGCCACATATAAGGACATGTTTAAATGTTTTCATACATAATCAAGAAAGCACACACAAGGACATGGGCACATGTCCAAATCATACACATAATGAAAGGAAATGTTTTAGACCCATAGAAAAATGGCATATTCAAATTCCTTTGAATAGATATAGAAGCAAAGAGACACAATAAAGTCTAAACTAGGAAAGCTAGAAATGAAAGTATGCATGAACATGTGGTATAAATATGTATAAGAGCAAAGATGTACATAAACTAAATTTATAGTGTAGTATTTGACAAAAATTGAGTAGTATGGGATGATAAATATTAGGATATAGTCAATGTTAAATCTATGATATAGAGTATACAAAGATGTAACCTAAAAAATAAGAATATATGTATAAGATGCCCCCAATGTGTGAATGTATCAATGTTGAATCTATGTATGTGCCCCCAGTGTTTAGATAGTAGCAACTCTAGATCTGTGTGCTAGACCTAAGTCCTATAATAATATGTGAACACTCGACAAGAATAAGTGAAGCATGTATGTATGATAAAACTAACTACACTAATATTTATAGCATATGTAGTACCTATCAAGTATAAAGAATGTAAACATGGATATGCAAACAATATAAATTTTGTGTTTTTGAAACTATTTGAATGTTTTTTAATTTTAAACATTTAATTATTTTTGTGTTTTTTGAGTATATAAGCTATGTAATATCAATCATGAAAATGAAACTATATACAAGGATAAAGATAAAGGAAACTATGTACAATAAGCATGATAATTGAAACTATGTATAAGTAAACTGGGAATGGATGAAACTGTGCACAAGTAAACTAAAAATGAATAAAATTATGTATAGGGAGAGTGTTATGGATAATAGTCCATGTGCTGGTAAGGAATTGTGATAGAAACCCACGTGTCATCAATGGGATGCCTCTGTGTAACATAAGTGGCATCTTCACTTTTTGAATAGTCTATATCATAATAATCTAGGTTGTTCTAATCATCTTCTTCATTTTTTTAACAATGTTTGGATTATTGATTGGGATATTTCCATCTAAAAATACATCTACTATAGGCATAGCGTGTTTTGAAGACTCTATTGTTAGAAACCCTCTTTTGAGAATGGTTATTGGGTTAGCATGATTTTTTCTTTGTGATGGATCTTGCTCTTGTTATTTTTGTGATATCACCTATGTATATTGATATTTTGCCTTGATTAATTGTGTCTATGAATGATTTGCCTTAGGATGTTAAATAAATCCCAAACCTTGTTGACCAACATTATCAACTGCTAAAATAGGAATAATTATGTCTTGGGTGTACTTGCCCAAACCTTAACCATGATAATCAAATTGTTTATATATTATTGACCAAAGTCATACTACTTTGAAAGTTGAGCCTCATTTTGGAGAGGTATATTTGTATCATTCACTTGTTTTACATGTGTTTGTTGTATTTTTTCTTGATCTAATTTAGTTTTTTTGACCTTTTATTATTTTGAGTTATGATTTAGTAACCATTTTTGTATTATTTCTGAATTTGGCCCTTATTGAATTTGTACATATGCCATTGTATCTTTTTTGGATTATGTGTCATTTTTTGAGTCATCTATATCAAGTATATGTTTTATTTTCCTTTTCAATGTTAAACATGAATCAGTGTGGTACCGATGCATTCTATGATAGGCATAATAATGTTTGGATCTCCTTATTAGATGTAGAGAAGGTAGGTTGATCAACTTAGCTTTGATAATTTACCTTAAAATATCACTTTAACTTCTATTTGATCTTTAAATACCTTTAAAATCATTAGTTGTAGATGCACTTTATTATGATTTCTTATTTTGATGTGTAACATTGCTTACTATAAATTAATTAGGTAAAGATGCATATACATAATTAACACTAATGTGCCCTAGAGGCTTGTATCATGTAATATGATTTTCCAATGTTGTAATCTTTACATGTAATAGTTGATTATAATTTTGTAATTAACTTGCTCATATTGATAATTTGATCTCTTAGAGTCTCACAAGTACAAACCCTATTTGCTTCTGATGTAACATATAGGCACACACCCTATAGAGAAGAGGTGGATACATGGATAAGATGAGTATGGGAATTAAGAATAATAGCATAGGGTGCTTCATCTCATGGAGAAGTGATATCATAGACCTAGTTAGAGGGAAAATAACTATCACCCTCATGTAGATGAGGAGGAGATTATTTCTTATGCATAAGATATGACATTGAAACTTGAAAGGTGGTTGTTATCTTATGTATTATAGCCTCTCTGTGTAAATAGTTACTTCTTAATTGAATTCCACATAAGAGAAAGATAACATGCTAGATAAATAATGAAATATGACATATATGTGAACTGATTTAAAGCACCATGTATAAATGTGTTTATGCCATCTTTGAATTCATTCCAAATGAAAGTAATAAGCATACAAGAGAAGCTAGAAAACTTTTCTCAAATACTAATAAACTTAATATGTCATTATTATCATGACTATATGAGATAAAAATTAGAAAATATAGGGGTATAAAATCTAAATTTGGATCCCAGAAGACTGAAAACATAAACCCTAGGGTTAGGGTTTTTTCACTATTTGAAGTAATTTGGGTTCCCTAAATGATTTAATTTTTTTAGGGATCATGAAGTGTAAGCCCTTGGTTTTTAAAATGTTTAAGTATAAATAATCATGAAAATATGAAATAAATATAGCCACATATTTTTATAAGAATTGACCTAATCTGATATTTCTAAAAATGGTAATGAATGACACTGTAATAACCTAAAAATGACACTTGAGTACTAGGAGTGTTACTTGAGACTGCCTATCCTAGATTATCCCTAGACCTATCTTAGGGCCTATTTTCACACTTATTTAGCCTTTGTGTAGGCCATAGGCATTCCTAGACCTCCCTAAATTAGTCTTAGACCCTCATTCTGACATCTTATCCCTTTGTGCCTTAGGTCCTACAATATAAACACTAGCACCGTAATAGGGATAGTAGCACCACATGGTGCTAGTGTCCCAATTTTGGTGTTATTGTCCTTTCCCTCTTTTTTTAAAAAATAGATATATTTTCAAATCTAAGAACACCTAGGGTTGGCCTAAACCTCTTTTAACACCTACATAAGCACTAGAATAGTATATATACATGACTTGTATCCCTCTAACTAGTAGATATAAATTAGATGCAAACTATAAATACAAACTTAGAATAAGTTGTGCAAAATCAAGGTTATCAATCCTTATTATTACCTACTTTTGCATAAAACCATCTAAAGCATTCATAAGCTTAGATTACTCAAATTGATAGTCTCAAGCACATTTAAAGTACTCAAGTCAATAATCATACTAACTTCACTTGCACTTGCACTAGTACTTAGATGGGGAGAACTACATCGGGCTTGATCCCTTTTAGAATTATTGGTATGTAGGCAAACCTCATCACAATAGGGTGTTGAGGATGTCTAGCCTACCCACTAACAACAAACTTTAATATGTTTATCAATTGTATGCCCTAAAAACATGTAAGATTAGGGTTTTCTCATTAAATTAGTCAAAATGGGTCATATACAAAGATTTAAAACTTGTCCATATAGGAATAAAATTGTTATACCCAAACACATGTGCACCCAAAAGCTTAGAATAATTTTACACATAGGACACTTACACCAAAATATGAATACTAGTGCCACATGGCACTACTATATAATTAGGGCACTACTATCCATGAGGTGTTTTGACACCTCAATCCTATTTATGACACTCAAACCATCCTCTACCTTAGTTTTCATCCTCTAAATATTTTGTCTCAATTTTTTTCCACCTAAGTACTTGTTTATATCATTTATTTTTATTTTTAGAAAGGCCAAATTAAATCAATTCTATAAAAAATCAATGGTTATATTTATTGTATATTTATACCCTAATTTATTATTATCAATGCTTTAACAACATAAAATTTATATGTACTAAGTCTTAAAAGGTTAAAACATTTGGTGAACCTAACTTCAAATACTATTTAACACCTAACCCTAGATGTTATTAGGGTTTGTATTCTTGTTTTTCTATTTCCATTAGTTGTATTAAGATTTTTAGATTTCATACATTCTATTTTAATAGCCCTATTTAACTTTATTTACTATATGTCATCTAAAAATGTTATCTCTCTTCCCTTAAGAAGAAGTGATAAGCTTAGTGGTAATCTTATTGAGCATACTCAAATTCCTTTTGTTTGAGCTTATACCATAGACAAGGGACCAATTACAACTCCCATCATTGATCCTTCACACCCTGATTATGTGGACTTCAATGATAATGCATCTAACGATGAGCAATACAATCAAGATCAATATGATATACAAGATGGGAATCAAGATACTCTTCCCCCACTTAACAATGAAAATCTTATAGTCAATAAGGATGAAATTCTAAATAGATTCAGAGATATACTTTGGGAACAACCCCATGATCATGCACAAATTTTACAAGCCATAATAGAAATAAAAAATAAATCAAATAATGGTTAATCTTCTACTCCCCTAGATAATAACATTGTTACACCTATTTTGGGGGTACCTCATCTTGTATAATAACTAGTTTTAACCTAACAACCTTTAATGATAGATATACCTCATATATCTAGTTCCTCCTCTCTAGATGTATAATCCTTTATGCATGAGGTTCATCCTCTATAGGCTAAGGTGTTACATCTTGAGCAGGGATCTACTAGGCTATCACATGCCTTGGATTCTCATGTTCTTTTACATTCAGCTTTGACACATTACATAGTGGAAACTCCTTTGCCATACAGATTCATGGAACTTAATATTACATTGTATGATGGTAAGGCTGACCTAGAGCACCATCTTTGAACTTTTCATGCAGCATGTTTGGATTATATGTCTAATTATTGGCTCTTCACTAAGTTGTTCCCATGCAGTCTAAAGGAATATACCTTACAGTGGCTCTATGATCTTTTGAATCAATCTATCACCGCATTCAATCATTGGAAAATATGTTTTTAGCATACTTCTCGATAAACATTAGTGATATCATATGCTCAAGTAACACAATTAAATTAAAAATCCAATGAACCTATTGCAGAATATGTCTTGCAATATAAAACTATATTGGCAAAGATGACTAGCCGCATGGTAGATAAAGAGCTCCAAGACATATTCAAAGAGATCCTACTACCATCATTGCATGAAGCTATCTTGTTCAAAAAGTTTCCAACCTTCACATATTTATGTCACATAGTGAAATAAAGAGATGTAAAATTTCTCTCTATGGGTAAACTAAAATATACAAGTGGATCAGAATAAACTAATAAGAGTTATAGTGATCCTTCATACAAAGTAAGGGCCACTAAAAAAAAGAGTGATCCAAAGGCCACAGTTAACACAACTTCAAATCCATCTCCTCATTTGGTTTTATCAACTCCTCCATGGAGAGTTTTCACCAACCTTACATAATTACTAGCATGTGTTTTATATAATCTCCTAGAATGCAATTTCATATCTCTCCCTCCCATCAAATATATTTATACGACATGACCTCTTCCAAAAATCTATGATTCTAATGCATTCTATGAATATCACAGGGCACTAGGACATACTACAAATTGATGCATCACCTTGAAACATAAGATATAATATTTGATAGAGGCTAACATAATTGATGTGGGCACACCCATAGAGGCACCCAAAGTTCAACAAATAAAATTTAAAGCATTGAAAATATTCTTAGATTTATTTCCAAAGCATACAAAAAATGAGTCAAGGGTCACTTTAAGTATTCACTATACGTATTAGGCACATCCACCATTGACATCATATCACACTACTATAGAAGATGCAAACCCCTTACAAAATATTACTGGTATGTAGCATACTACATTTATAGCTAGACCATTCATCACTTTCTCAGAGTAAGAGATTATTGATGATGAGTCATATTTATATGGACTCTTTGTACAAGCTTACATAGATCATCATCTTATTCAAAGTGTTATGGTTGATAATAGGTAAAGTATTAACATGTGCACTATCACACTTTTATAGCATTTGGGGTATTCAGAGTAGGATATATCTCCTATAAACATAATTATTCATGGTTTTAGTGGCCATGTTCAAATATCCATTAGGGAGATTTTACTTCCAGTATAGGTTGGACCAGCACATGTGGCCACTAGATTATTAATAGTACCTAGTGTAGGCACATTTGACATGTTATTGGGTAGGCCATGGATATATCAATTATGATCCATCCCATCTGCCATGCATATATACCTCAAATATATACATGTTAATCAAGTGATCATAATTGAGGGTCTTTCATATGAGTATCCTCTACCTATCCCATAAGTAGTTACCAAATATAGATCTAAGCACAGTTCCTATTAATACACCATAGAGTTCAATTAAGCCACCAGTGTAGGTGATGTCTACTCTTACAATGTCACCATGTATGCATACTCTCCCATGGAGACCATTTTTAGAGAGACCCCTACATCAAAGATATGTTGTAGATTATATAGGGCCTCCCTCTACTCATTTTATTTTGAGATTAGTATTATTGAATTCTCAAGGTTCTCATCACAAGGAACCTATGCCCACTAAAACATCTTCTACCAGATGGGTCCCTAAGACTCTTACATTTCATAGGACACCACACTCAGTTTTATGAACTCCTAACACCACTTCACTAGTAGTGATAGCTATAGATCACTCATTAAAGTAGGTTATGGAACCTAAATTACCTTTTCATATAGCACACACAATCATTATTCATTTATTTTATACATGCCACATTGATAGTGAGTCTCCCCTAAGACTCATCGGTTAGTATTGTTCCCCCCTACTTGTACATACTTTCCTTATTTCTGGCTCTTTGTATATAGTTTCATTTTCATGTAGAACATAGCTTATATACAAAAATACAAAAACAATATAATATGTTAAAAACATAAAAATATTTAAATATTTACTCAGAAAATATAAAATTTAGATTGTATGCATTACCATGTTTACATCTCTTATATTTTCTAGACACTACGTATGCTAGCTATCTTAGTATAGTCAATTTTTATCATACGTACATGCTTCACTTGTTTTTGTTAAGTTCTTGTAGATTGATTAAAGGACTCGGGTCTACACTGATCCATATTTATTATTATCTACCCACAACGGGCATACACATAGATACAGGAGTTCTTCATTTGACACATTCCTCCATTTAGGGAAAACCTATACATGGTTTTGATTACTAGGTCACATATTTCCAAACTCTAAATCATATATTTAGCATTGTTATATCTTGATATTGACCATGCTACACTTACTCAAAAAAAAATTATAACTGCTATTTTTTAAAACTTGGCCTATGTACATATTATCTATTACACATATTTGTATTACATGTTCATGTATACTTTCATTTCTATATTTCCTAGTTTAGACTTGATTATGTCTCTATACTTCTTCTATTCAAGGACATTTACATATGTCATTGCTCTAAGGCTCTATGCCACTTCTTTTCACTGTATGTATGTTGTAGACAAGTGCTCGTGTCCTTATGTGTAATGAAATTACTTAGATGATTCTCAACAATAGAATTATATATCACATAATTAAGAGAAGAATATATAGATCCACAATAACTATTGATGAAAGAGAAGAATACTTGAATATTATTTCTGAGCCACTTCAAGTGGGCAACCTCAACAACAATATAATAAGAAAAAAAATTACAATGTGATGATAAAAGACTAACCACTACCTCATATATATATTATACTTAACCAAGGTTATTCCATAGGCTGACCATACTAAAAACATAGAGAAATATAATAAGATAATATGAAGGTGTGTAAGCCACAACTCAGCCACACATATCACTAAATGACCTATAGGTTAAGGGCTTAGCATTCCCCTCCCCTTAAAAACAATGTTATCCTTAATATTGAATCAAATTAGGATGTAGTTGTGGGAAAGCTTCATCCTCCCATATTGCATTTTTAGAATGCATATTCTTCCATTTGATCATATAATCTTTAATGGCTATGGTCCATAGTTGTTTATGTAGAGATGGAATCCAAAGTGAGTTAGATCAATCATTGGTCAAAAAAACTTAAAAAATTCATAAAAAACATAACTAACTAAGACAACTCCAACGATTTTTGTAAATGAAAATTAAGAGTTATTAAAAGAAAGAATATACACCAAACCTTCCAAAGAGCATCCCATCTCCAAATGTGGCTCAAAACATGATTTTCCCCTAGATTTAGTGTTAAAGTCTTTATCAATGATGAGTGGCTTGCTCCTCAATCATCTCATAATGCACCAATGAAACAAGGCTCATGAAATTGATAAATTTTATGCCTATAGTGAATCTATCCTATTACAAATTAAGCATAATAACACTACACAAAAATGACTTGGGGAAAGAATTTTGCATAATAATTTTAAACCAAAAGAGCTTAAAAATGGTGGTCTTGGCCCTCCTATTTATAGATTTTTTAAAATGATCATAATCAACCATGACCATCCATCTTGAGATCAATATTTGTGGTTATGAATCAATTCAATTTTTCAGGCTTAATCCATAAATATCCCCATTAATATTTAGAATAAAGGGACATTACATAGGTATGGGAGGCCTTAAACCTGATATTTGTTCTATTTATGGCTTATGGATGCCACCCCACAGATGATGTCACCTAATGATACAGATATTAGAAATCAATTTCCAATTAAAAAATCTTCAATAACTTCCATGGATTTTCCACTTAAGCTCTTGATTTAATTTTCTTAAGCGAGGTTAATTAAATTTTATTCATTTCTTTGGAAATTGGTTGCTCACTTAATCAAACTAATTGAAATGTCAAGTTATTGGGCCATAATTTTACTAGAGTATAATTAGAAGAAGGTGTTAGTTGTGTATAGACTAATACCCCATTTAGGATATTATCGACACAAAATAACACATCCACATGTCATGTGCTTCTAAAATAAAAGAATTTAATGGTTCAGAGCATCAAATTGCATTTTTGTCATTTTGACTTGAATTGATTTGAGAAAATTTAATAATCACATAAAATGTATTACCCCATTTAGGGATACATTAGTCTAAATCAACACTTATAAATGATAAGCTCAAACCATTTAGCGCACTTAAGTGATTTTGGCCTAAATTATGCATTTTCACAAAATTTTGAGTAAGGTTGACAATTTCAACACAATGGTGTTAGGAATTGGATGTCTACATTTCGCCCCTATTTGAGAAGGCATGGCAAGACATTTAGGTAAAGCAACATCTTTTCAAAGAAAAGAGTTTTCAAAAATTTGAAAGTAAATGACCCATGATTCCCCCTTGAGAGGACATACAAGGATGAAAGAGAGGGATGGGCTCTCAAAAAGAGAGAGAGAAAGTGAAATTAACCCATTAATGAAAATCCATATGAGATAATGCTTGCACATGTTGATTCTTAATGATCAAAACAATTTAGAGTAGAATGGGCCCCAAGGTAGGGCAAATAGGAAGAATGCAATCCCAAATATAAGTGACACACTTTGAACACACCCACAAGTGGGTGAAAGTTGCATGCTTAGGGAATGATCAGGTCCAAGATAAGTTGCATACTTTAAAAACTGCCAGAATGAGGGCAAAAGCTATATAGCTTGAAATTAGAAGAAAAAGGAGAGCATTGCTCTAGAGAAATAAAAATAATAATGTGCTCTAGTAGAGTGGATTTGATTGATCGATAAAGTAATTTTTCCCTAGTAGGGTTGATTGTGATCACTAATAATGAATTTTTCTCTTGTGGGGATGATTTGATCATTGATTAGTCTAAATATTGTGCCCCAGTAGGGAAAATTGGCAATCATAACTCAAAGATATAACCTAATGCATATATTAAAGATGATAACATGAAAACATAGATGTGAGGGTATAATGACTAAAAAATACATAAGAAACTAGGGATACGAAGATACACAAAGTAATGAAAGAAATGATAAAAGAATGACAGTGGTCGAGCTAACCTGAGATATGTCCTATATTTAAGTGTTGCCTACATAGTCTAGATGGACTTCAAGCCAAAATAGTTCACCTAGAAGTAGGAGAATATGGAAGGAGGAATGAGAAAATACAAAAAAATAGACCATTATTTTATTCGACTCATAGTTATGCTAAGAAATGCACATCCTACATAGAGTCTAGTATTAAACCATTGATGTTCAATTCATTGGTGCATTTAGTGTTGATCACTGAAGATGAATTGAATTTTAATACTTATATCTAAATCACTTGGTGCTTAATATATTAAAATAAAATCATGCATAATAAGTATGAGTAACCTATAATGACATTGTATTTCAATTGCGATGAGCTGGTTCAAATGTGAATATTTGTAACTAAAGATTATGATAAAATTTACCAAAACTAGAGTTAAAATGATTTACATTTAAATAAAAACAAAGATAAAAACAATACATAAATGTAACCTAACTTAAAATTGATATATGAACAATCAATACTTAAGTAGGAACAAGAATGTATAAAAACAAAGCAAACATAACTTAATAAACAACATGAAAGCAAGATATGAATAATCAAGATCCATGCATACTATCAATATGCACTTGGAAAAATAAAATAAACTAACAAGTCAAATACAACTCTAAACAAATCAATTCTAACTAAAAACTATACTAAAAGTGATTATAAAATATATGTAAACTTAAAAGAGCAAATCAATACAAAATAAAAGAGTAACACAAAAGACAAGGAACAAAAATAAACAACAAAGGAATAAAATGAACATAAACCCTTAAAAAAATGATTGGAGAGATAAGGAATCAATCAAAATAACAATAAAAAGAATCAAATAAACACACATAAAGAAGAGTTAGTCACAATGTTAGTATAAATTAAAAAATAACTGTTTGTGTACGCGTAGTAGAGGCATTATGTTCTATGATAATGTAATAAGAAAAAAGACACAAATTTATCCCCAAGTGATAGGGAAATAACAAATCAAAATGGAGAAAAGAATAAATGAAAGGGGGTGGCTGAGTTGACTCCATATGTACGAGAAAAGTGGATGTTGCCTATATAGTTCCATGGATGCAAGTTCCAACATGAACTTCAAGCCAAATGTAGTTCTCCCAAGAAATGGGATAGAATAAAAGTGATGATAAGAAAATATTATTTATATTGTAGAGTAAATAAGGAAATGGGCTTGTAAAATGATGATATCATTCAAATGAGATTTAAAAATGGCAAGAGCATTTAAATGAGTGCTCGTAAAATGATGAGAATGTGTGGAAAATGGGGACTGAGTTGACCTCAATGTGAATCGATCATGGCCTACATAATCCCATTAGAACCTTAAGTCATATTAATTATTCCCACACAAAAGTTGGTGAAAAAATAACAAAGTCACAACAAATTCAAAAATAAAGGCATATGATAACAGTGATGACCAGGAGATGTGACAATGCATGATAAAAAGGCGATGTTCCTAATTTTCCCATAGTCAGTTATAACTAGGAAACAATGTCATAATACTAATTTATCCAAAGATAGTTATAATTAATGGTACCAAATAAAATATTGATTTTCCCATAGGTAGTTATAATAAATAGCACCAGATAAAATGGAAATGAAAAATAACTTGCCAGATCAACTGTCAATTTAAACACAAAATTTTAAAAACTACTCAAACTGAATCAGAATCCCATCACAAAAGATGGGGGAAGAGCCAAAGGAACTAATATCAAAAGGGTTCAAGTAAGATGTGTAAAAATAAGCTTTGGTCAATAGTAAATACATGGTATAATAAAATGGTATAAGGTGCAGCATAATGAAAATGATAAGATGATAATTGGCTATAAGAGGGTTGCCCCCAAGCGATGATTGGCTCATAAAATGATGAGAGAGTGGTTTAGTTTTCACACAAAATGATGAGATAATTCAAACTTAAAAATTACTTGAAAAATAGTGAGAGCATGGCTAAGGTGACTCAGTTAACCTCAATATAAATTAAGTGTTGACTACATAGTCTCAAAGGACCTCAAGTCAATGTATTTAAAACCACATGGTAAATGGGAACAATGGTATAAGATGACTAGAATGAAATGGTCAATAGGGTTACCCCTAAGAGACAAGGCAAGTAAAATGGAATGGTAAATGGAAAATTAAAAATGGTTCTACTTCTCCTACTAACATGGACATGCACATCATAGTCAACCTATGAGACAACCACAATAATCAATCATAAAAATTGATAGCCAACGCCTCATCTGAATAGCTACTCTATCAAGAACTGGCTACAAATTTAGACTCCAAAAATGTTGTTATGATCTTTGTTGGTCTTCGATTCTATTTCCTTCAAACATCAAGACAAGATACATTCATAGCCGTTGTAAAGGAAAGTGCAGCCAGGGATGGTAAATAATATTAGGCATAGGATAAATGATATAAGTTGGTAATAGATAAGTGGATAATAATATAATGTATAATGATTGGGAAATAAATGAAGATTAGGATTTTCAAGTGCACACAATATTATTGACTCTGGATTTGACATAATTTTGGTTTTGGTAGGGCCTAAGACTTTTGAATATGCTCTCGATATGACTACCAAATTTTTTTTTGTTATTTGGACCTAAGAGTAGCTACCATATGATTATGATGTAGATTGGAAGCTATATTTATTTTATCTTTGATAATGTCTTCATCAAGCAGTGAATAACTATTGTGTTTATTTATTGGTGCCTCGATGGGGTTTTCAATAATGAAGTTGTTTTGATTATCCCATATCACCTCTGAGAAGTTTCATGAAGAAATGTTAACATTTGACTTTAATTATCTTTTAGTGCCTTCGAAAAGGTTTCACAAAAAGATTTTTAGTTTGATGTTTGATCATCCCTTAGTGCTTCTAAAAAGGTTTCAGCATGAGATTTTTCCTTTTCTACATGAATGTAGTCTTGCCCCCCTGATATTCTATAAATGGTATGTTACCATGGAAGCAGTTTAAATAGGTGTGATTATGTCAGTCCTAATCGATGCTTGTGAGAGGTGGAATGTCATTATAATGTATATATGGGGTGGTAGTAATGGAATGATTAAAGGCAACACAATCTTTGTATAAGATACTAGGAGAACCTATTTCAATGTTGAAGTACTCATCCTCAAAAATCATAGAAGGATCACAAATATATTCAAATTGATACGTAAGTAAAGTGTAACCAATGTTGTAACAACTATGAATGTATTCTGATTCTGAAGCTGAATCTAAGTCAAGTGACTCTGAATTAAATGTTGGGACTGATAGTGATTCTACTTTTGATACTAAATATGATGTCAATTCAAAACTAGAACCTAACTTCGATGTTGATTCTTCATCTGGTATCGATGCTTCTATAATGATGTTTTTTTGAATGCTTAATTTTGGACAAATAATGGCATGTGATGGCATAATGGTCTCTATAAAAATTGTTTCATCTAGGAAGGGTTCAACATAGACTATTTTGTCTAAGTGAATCCCCTTAAAGAGAGGGAACAACTCAAGGGGTGACTCGATAGAAACTAGCATGTCAAAGTGAGACTCCTCAATGAGGGGAAAAGGTCAAAAGACAACTCCGTAGAGAGTAGTTTGTCAAAGGGATGGGGTTCTTTAAAAATAGGACAATGGTTGAGGTAATGATTTTCCCAAAGGTAGTTATGATCATTAAAAAGTGACTCAACAAAGACTGGCTTCTCAGAGTGAAACTCCTCGATAATAGGTAAAAGATCAAAAGGTGATTCATCATAGGTTGACTCATCATAGATGGGTGTTTCAATAATAACATCATGACCTTGGTTTACCATTGATTATGAAATATCAACTTTGAACACATTTTGGTCCTCAAAAGATGGTTCTTGAAGAGGGAATGGTTGGATATATTATGGATCAAAATCTGGCATGGAATTTCTAAAGTGGGGAATACTTGACATAGAATGAATAATGGTTTGTGGTTCAATAATAGGCTCTCCAAAAATTAGACTATTGAAGAAGGGATGAACAAAGACTAGTTCATCAAATGGATGCTCTTCAACAATAATTTCAATAGATATAGGCAATGGGCCTAGAATGGTAATGATTGGACATTGCAAATTTTGGTTGATAGTGTAAGCCAAAGGAAGAGAGCCTAAAATGGTAACCTTCAAGCATTTTTTATTTTGGTTGCTCGCACAAGATGAAAGAGAAGGATAACCTATAATAGTAACCTTCAAGTTTTATGAATTTTGATTTCTTATGCAAGATGAAAGAGAAGGATAACCTAAAATTGTAACCTTCGAACATTATGGAGCTTGGTTGCTTACACAAGCTGAAAGAGAAGGATAGCTTAAAATGATAACCTTAGAGTAGTGTGAAACTTGATTTATTACATAAGATGAAAGAGAAGGATAACCTATAATGGTAACCTTTGATCATTATGGAGTTTGATAGCTCACATAAGCTAAAAGAGAAGGATAACCTAAAATGGTAACCGTCAATCACTGTAGAGCTTGGTTGCTCACATAATCTGAAAGAGAAGTATAGCCTAAAATGTTAACCTTTGAGCATTGCAGAGATTGATTACTCATGAAAATTGAAGGAGAAGGATAAATATGATGTACAAAAATTGGTATGGATTGGTTTGGTATTCAACAAATAGGCCCAAAGAGGGCGACATTTTCAAACAAGACGAAGTGCTCATGCCCACCATAAAAATGTTATTCCTCATATCTAGGGTTGTAAAAGACCCCACTATGAGTATACCTTTGTGTCATGTTTATAAGGTTTTTCTCTACATTTGCTTAAGATTTTGGAATGTGTTTTCAAGCGTTAAAAAGGTGTGTTTTGATTTTCTCCAAAAAAGTGACAAGGCAAAAAGAGACTATAATAAAGAGAAGTGGCATAGTACCACACAATTAGAATAAATTGTTATGAAATTACTCAACTTTGGTGAGTTGAAATCATCAAATTTGAAGAGGTTATGATAACTCTAAAACCTAAAGTGTAAGATGATACAATAAACTTAGGTCAAAGATATGTCAATACCATAAAATCTAGGTACAAATTCGATGAGTTGTGACTAAAAAATTAGAAGAAATTCTTTCTAATGAGGAAGGTAATAATGTACACTAAGAAGCTCAAGACATGAAAACACACAAGAATTCCAGTATAAAACTAAAACCAAATGGGCAACACAACACAGCCACATGGCAATAGGAAGTAGAATTATTCTAGAACTTAGAGAGTGAGCAAATGCAAGATAACCTAAGTTCACAATGATAAAAAAGGATGATGATGAGTCTATATAATGGCCTTCAACCCAAATGAGAAATCATATCCAAGTTAACTCAAACCAAGTACAAATGGTAAACTAATTAACACCTTGGTCTAGAACTTAAAAAGGTGAGATTCTGAATTTGAAAAATGGAAGGACTTAAAGATTTTTGCAAAATGGTCTAGACTCAAATGGACAGCATAACAATGTTGTTTAGATGAAGACAAACATAATGTTTCAAATGAGGATTTGAACAAAGTAAAAAGAAGTTTTGATTTGGTCAATGTAACGCCTCTTTTTTAAATAAAATGGTGGATAACAAAAGTGTTTGGTTGACATTTTTTGGTTTTCAAACAATTTTTAGACTCAATAAGACCAAGTAAGTAAAGGAAAATTAACAAAATACAACTAAGTATAATGTGCAAAGTCCTAAAACTGATAAGGTTGTTTCATATCATTGAATTTCATCTATATACATGCTCTTGGGATGATTTTATGTGTTAATCCATTAACAAAAATAAAAGTGCATGAAGTAGTAGGGTTTTTACACCCCCCTTATCCCAATATATTGTATAATGACATGGAACTTTGGGCTACTCACCCTAAAACAATATATTCATGGCAAGTGAGGTTATTCTAAAAATAAATTTTTGAACATCTAGATGGTCCCAAGTGTAGTTAACACTAGAGATGTCTCACGTTAATTGAGTTCATACCAACTAACTTACTATGCAAGGATTTGTTCATTTGCATAGTGATTTTATCCATGTACTTCTTAGTAGAATCCCTTGGTTAGCCAGACCTAACTCAGTTTTTTATTATAATTGGAGAGGTTATCTGCTCAGCCCCCTAAAAATTGTATTATACATGCCCTAATTTATATACCCCACCATGAAGTGGGGTTGGTACAATGTTAGGAGATGAAACCCCAGGTTAATGCACTCTTAAAGAACTCATGAGGAAGCTATGAAATCCCACTCACAAGTCAAGTTGTATAAAATAAATGATAAAGTGAAAAGATTTTAAAGGTTGTGTTTAGATCACCCAAACCATATGGATTTGGGGACGGCCTTAACAATGTTATTTTCACACCTTAAACAAGGCACAATATGCAAGTAAAGAGCATTTTTTGTCACCCAAGTTCCCTAAATGGGATGAGGGGAGAGCATACATGTATCCTTCATTTTGTAAAAAAATAAACAAGTATAAAAGATCTAGCATAAAACTAACAATTATTTACTTTAATGCACCAAATGGAAGTGTTTGTGAAATTTTTGGCCCCTTGGCCTTAGTTTCAAAACTTGTAAAACTTTCACAAAACAATCAAGCGTAAAAACCTCTAAATTCTATTTAAGCACCAAATGAGAAGTTCAAGACTTAAATAATTTCAAACTTGTGATTTTCTCTAGCTTGTGTCTTACAATTTTTAGAGGGTTAATGTCTAACTTGAAGCACAAATATCAATGAGAAAATAATATTTGAAAACTTGCTCTTGGGTTTATCTATTTTTATTACATAGAGACTGATATTGATCAACAAGGACCAATGTCGCTTACAATAAAACCAATGTCATTTGTAACAAAACCAATGCCAGTTGATAAAAATTGATGTCAATTCCCTGTAAACCCATAGGAAAAACACAATGATTCCATAAAAAATGTTTTTATCCAAAATAAGCATAAAATAAAATAAGTCTATGGATCCTACAAGAAAAGAACTAGACATAGACTTTGCAAGTTCTAAAACCAAGAATAGCAACTTACAACTTTCAAGAAAAATCAAAATCCAAGTTTTTCTACCATGTTTTTCCTTACATAAGAATCAATGTTGGTTAGGATAGGATCAATATCGATTAGATAAAATTGATGTCGATCACTATGTAAACTGTGTGTCAATAAAAAGAATAAAAACATGAGAAAAATAATGATAAAACTTGATTTTTAGGGACTTTCAAGCATTTTTTAAAAAATCTAAGAGTGCTAAATTAGTCTCCTTGCTTATATGGGATGCCTAGTTCCATTGGGCATGCCAAGATGTAGAGATGGAAGCCAAAGTGAGTTAGATCAAGCATTGGTCAAGAAAACTAAAATAATGCATAAAGAACATAACTAACTAATCCAACTCCTTCAACAAGGTTTGTAAATGAAAATTAAGAGCTATTGAAAGAAATAATATACATCAAACCTTCCCAACAGAATCCTACCTTCAAATTCATCTCAAAATATGATTTTTCCCTTGATTTGGTGCTCAAGTCTTTAGCAATGATGAGTGGCTTGCTCCTCAATCATCTCTCAATGCACCAATGAAACTAGGCTCATGAAATTGATCAATGGTATGCCTATAATGAAGCTATCCTATTGTAAATTAAGCATAATAACACTACATAAAAATGAATTGTGGAGAGAATTTTGCATAATAAGTTTAAACCAAAAGAACTTTAAAATGGTGGTCTTGGACCTCCTATTTATATATTTTTGGAAATGATCAGAATTAACCATGACCTTCCATCTTGAGATAAATATGTGTAGCCATGATTCTATTAAATTTTGGGGGCTTAATCCATAAATATCCCCATTAATATTTAGAAGAAAGGGGAAATATGGGAGGCCTTAAACCTGATATTTATTTCATTTATGGCTTATGGATGCCACCCCATAGATGATGCATATATTAGAAACTAGTTTTCAATTAAAAATATATATCATAACTTCCATGGATTTTCCACTTAAGCTCTTGATTTGGATTAATTTTCTTAAGTGAGGTTAATTTAATTTTATATAATTCTTTGGAAATTGGTTGCTCACTTAATCAAACTAATTGAAATGTCAAGTTATTGGGTCGTAATTTGACTAGAGTATAATTAAAAGAAAGTGTTAGTTACGTATGGACCAATACCCATTTAGGAAATTGTCGATATGAAATAATACATGCACATGTTGTGTGATTTCAAATTTGAAGAATTTAATGGTTCAAAGTGTTAAATTGCATTTTTACCATTTTGACTTGAAATGATTTGAGAAAAGTTAATAATCACATAAAATGCATTGCCCCATTCAGGTATATATTTAGCCTAAATCGGCACTTGTGTATAACAAGATCAAACCATTTAGTGAATTTAAGTGATTTTGACCTAAATTATGTGTTTTCATAGAATCTTGAGTAAGATTGACAATTTCAAAATAATAGTGTTAGGAATTGGATGTCTATAGTTTAGTGCACATATGAAGGATCTCTTCAGGATCCAGAATGACTCTATCTTATTCATTCAATTTAGGTAAATCATTCTTAGTGGAAACTCTATGTCTAATTACCTTATTTAGGTAAGATACATGGAATACTAGATGTATATGAGTGTATGGAGGTAATTCCATCTTATAAGCCACACTACCAATTTTATACAAGATCTGATAAGGTCCATAATACTTAACTGGCAGCTTGTTATCCTTATTCTATTGCTTCAAAGACATATTATTATATGGTTGCCAACGCATAAATACCCCATCACCTATGACCAAATTCCACTCATTGCAGTGTTGATTTGCTTGTTGCTTCATTATTTTTTTGCCATTGCTAAATTCTTTCACAAATTGACTAGTACCTCCTATTGATAGTGAATGTGTTCCTCAATAACTCAAACCTTAGGATGCACTGTCAAAGATGAAGTGATGGATAGGGGGTGATACCCATACAATGCCACAAAGAGAGACATCTTAGAAGAAGTGTGAAAGGAAGTGTTATACCACCATTTAGCAAGTGGCAGCCAATGAACCCATTTGTCCTATTTATCATAAACAAAACAACGAAGATACCCTTCTAGACATTTGTTGACTCTCTCTATTTGTCTATCATATTGAGGATGATAAGATGAGCCAACTAAGTGCCCCAAACATGCAAATAATTTAGTCAAAAAATTATTAGTAAAAATGGGATCTCGATCACTTACAATGATCTTTGAAGTATTATGCAATTTTTGAACTATATTGAGAATATCAGAAGCTATTATAATAGCAACAAATGGCTATGATAAGGTAAAAAATGAGAATACTTGATGAGTCGATCTACAACTACCATGATAATATTTTTACCCTTAGACCATGGCAACCTCATAATGAAATCCATAGAAGCCTCCTCCCAATGTTGGCTAGGGATGGATAAAGGTTACAAAAGACTTGGGGTCTTAATAGTTTCACTTTTATTCTACTGACTGACTATGCATTCAGCCACATATTTATGGACATCCCCCTTGAGTCCTTCCCAAAATAAATCCTACTTGATTTTATGATATATTTTTAAAAATTTAGAATGACCTGCAAGTGGAGAGGCATTAAGTTCCTAAAAAAATTTATGTTTGAGAGAATGATTACAAAGGTATAATCTATTTTTATTACATAATGTGTTCCCCTTCCATGTAATTTTTTTAGATTTGTCAAAACCCTACTATATATTTTGAATCAAATCCTTGGTATCATTTTCATTCTTCCATTCATATCTTGCTTCATCTAGCCAATATGCCTACCACATGGTCATGGCATATAACAATACCTCAACGGATTCATCATGTTTGGAGAGGGCATTTGCCACCACATTCTCTTTTCCTTTCTTATAACCTATTTCAAAATTATATCCGAACATTTTAGTCATCCATTTTTTTTGTTCTTTAGATGACAATTGTTGCTCCAGAAAATATTTGAGGTTATCATGATCAATCTTTACCTGAAAGTGATGACCCATAAGATAAGGTCTCCATTCTTTCATGACAAGCAGAATAGACATCATATATTTATCATAGATTGGTTTGAGCCTATTTTTTCCATTCAGTTAGCAACTTTAAAATTTTAATGGTCTACCTTCTTGCATGAGTATATCCCCCATGCCATATCTTGATGTGTCACACTCCACAACAAAAAATTTTGAAAAATCAAGAGTAGCCAAAACTAGAGTTGTGCACATAGTCATTTTCAACTATTCAAATGCCTTGGTAGTTGAATCGGTCTAATAGGAGTCTTTATTCAACAAAGAGGTGAGTGGGGTTGCAATGCTACCATAATTTTTGACAAAACTATGATAGTAACCAGTTAGCTCCAGAAATCCTCGAAGGTTTTGGCAACCTGCCACTCCATCATCACTTGGATTTTTTAGGATCCACTTTCACTCTTTCATGTGAAATAATATGACCTAATTACTCCACCTCTTGGACACCAAAATCAAATTTAGAAGGTTTAGCATAAATTTGATGTTGTTCCATAACTGAAAGTACATATTTTACATACTTCAAATGGTCATCCCAATTTTTACTGTAGATGAGGATATCATCAAAAAATACTACTTTCTCAAAAATAGCCTAAAAATAGTATTCATCAAACTCTAAAATGTAGACGGTGCATTTGTGAGGCCAAAAGGCATGACCATAAATTTATAATGGCCTTCATGAGTTCTGAAAGTTGTTTTAGGTATGTCCTCATTGTGGATGTGAATTTGATGATACCTAGAGTGAAGGTCTAACTTGGTAAAATAAACAACACCATGTAATTCATCTAGCAAACCATAAATTACTAGAATAGGAAAATAATATTTGATGGTGTATTTTTTGAGTTCTCTATAGTTTGGGCACATCCTCTAACTGTCATCTTTCCTTTGCACTATGATCACGAGGGAGGAATATTTGATTTGACTATGTCAGATGATTCTTGCCTCCAATAACTCATGTACCATCTTTTCAATTTCACCCTTATGGGCATAGGGATACCGATAGGGTTTGATGTTGGGTGGTGTACTTCTTGGAATAAGCTTGATGGCATGATCATGTGCACAACTAGGAGGATGTCCTTTTGGCATGTTATCAAAATAACATAATGGTCATCTAGCACCCTTTGCAAATCAGGATGTGTAGACTCCTTAGTTGGTTGAACCTCTATGGAAAATAAGTATGCTAATAATGAATTTGTGCCTTTTTTGAAAATTTTTGTCATTTGATGGGAACTAACCAGTTATGGATATTTATCCCGTAATCCATGTCGTTTAAATGTCCTGCCTTTTGAATGGAACCTCATGAATAATTCCTAGAAATTCATCTCAACAGTGCCCAAAGTGGTGGGCCACTGCACTCCCAAAATAATGTTAACTCCTCTAATGTGAATAGAAAACATAGATAAATCTAGAAAGTAGTCTCTCATAACAAGCTTAATGCCATGGTATTTTTAGGAACAGTTGATTGTACCACCATCTGCAATCATGACCTAAAATTTTGGAGCTAGGTAAATGAAACAGTTCAAATGAGTAGCCAACTTACTATTGATGAAGCTATGTGTAATCCTAGTGTCAATTAACACAGTCACCTTTTGTTTCTTTAGAAAACCCACCACCTTAAGAGTTTGAGGATTACTAATACCTGAAAGTGCATGATATGAAATAGTAGTGCTTGATGTTGAGAATCTTTAAATTCATCCTCAGGTTCTTCCAAACCTACCCCTTAAGCCTCATCATCTTCTTCCTCCTCCTTGGCCCCTTCAATGTAAAATAACTTCTTTTCAGCACATCGATGTCCTTTACTCCATTTTCTATCACATCCAAAACACAAATATTTTACACATTTTTCTTCAACTTGTTTAGGTGTCAATCTGGTAGGTTGTGGAAATGATGGTGTTGGAAAGGTGTGTTCATGTATATTAGTGAAAGGTCTTCATTTGATCAACTCTTTTTCCTTAGCTATATGTTCCCTTGGTATGGCTTCAAATACATTAATGGGATGAAACATGTGAACCTCCAATTGGATGTTATCTTTGAGGCCACCCAAAAATAGGTCAATCAGGGTTTCCTTAGTGATGTTTGCCACATGTAAAGAGAGATTCTGAAATTGATGAATGTAATCTTTGATCGTCCCGGTTTGGTGCAACTTGGCTAGTTGGCTGAAGTAGTTTTTTGAGCATTGTTATGATATTAGAGCTATAACTCTTCAGAAAATACATATCAGGTAACCAAGAGACCCTTCTTTTTATTTTGAGCACACAACCAATGATATCAAATAAACTACTAAGGTTCTAGATATAGAGAGGCCATGACCACTTTTTGTGAATAGGGACTCAGATGTAGATTTGATAAATTTTCAATTTGAGTAATCCATGTGAGTGGATCATTACCATCAAACTTGCATAAGTCCATTTTTGAAATAGTCAAATCAAAAGTGTCTAACTCCATTTCGTCTGTGTGAGGAGTTTTAGGCATTTTTTACCCTTTCCCATAACCACGAGTGTTAGTCCTACCATGCAAAAATCCTATGAGGGTCGTGATCCTAAAAATTTGTATCGACAAATGATACTGTTGCAATCACCTCACCAAGACGAATCCAATGACTGCTAATGTGCACAAGGGTGAAAACTTTCGACATAAAAAAGTGTACCAGTAGAATATACCATTGCAATCATCTCGTAGAAAGGAATCCAACAACTAGTAATTTGAAATTAGTAAGATGATTTGAAACAATAGAATTATATATTGTAGAATTAAGAGAAGAATAAATAGATCCACAACAATAATTATTGAAAGAGCAGAATACTTAAATATTATGATTGAGCCACTTTGAGGGGGAAACCTCCACAATAATGCTATAAGAATAGAATTCATAATATGATGATAAAAGACTAACCACTACCTTTTATCTATACTCTACTTAACCAAGGTTATTCCATAAGGAGACCATACTAAGAACATAAATAAATGAAAAAATATAATATGAAGGTGTGTAATCTATAAGTTGGCCACACATATCCCTAGACACACTATAGGTTAAGGTTGTAGCATTGAGTGTGTTTTTCTAATTGTGTATGTGGACATTTGAACATGTCTTATGTGGCTATAAGCCAACTTGATTGTTGTTTGTGTATGTGGACATTTGAATATGTCATTGTATGTCTTGTTTTCTCAACTTTAATGACATGTGTCCATGTCCCTTATATTATGGCCCCTTGGCCTACTTTGTGTGTCTAATGTGTGTTGTATGTATGTTTTCTTGTATGCATCATGGCCATGACACTTGTCTCTCACTTGTTACACACTCCAATTTTAGATGCCATGAGGGACCTCATGCATCTCTCCTTCCTATTTGGGTGTCATGATGAACATCATGCCCCATCCCCCTAGGTAGTTACTCAATTATTGCTCAGATTTGTTGTTCATATACATTGTTATATATATCTTGATAGCCTTGTGAATGCTAGATCTAACATACATCACATATCACAAACTTATGTTCAGATTATATTACATTCCAATGTTATGTCTGCACATTATATTGGTTTATTATGTAGATATTATATATGCTCTAGCTAACACACATTTTGTAGAACTTTTTATTTTGAATAGTTCTTGCATAGGTTCAACAACTCCCCTCAAAATAGGGGGCATTCACAAGGATTTGTCACAGAGATCAGGCTATCAAAATACACTCAGAGTGTAATTTTTAGCACACAAGCTCAGATAACGAAAATCAAACTTTGATAAACATAGTGGAAAATAGTGATATAGAGATCAGTTATAGTTGCATAGAAATCAAAATAATCAGGCATTAATGCCCAAATTGGGACACTAGCACCACATGGCACTATTTTCCAAGATATGGCAGTATTGTCTAGTAACCTTGGTTTCAAAAAATTCTAGATTGGCCAAAAAACTATAGTAGGTATGGTCCAAGTTTGCACATGTTCAGTGACAATTTACCAGTTTTGTCTCAATATTGCTTAGATTGGGGGCATCATGCATGGCATAACCATTCTCATTTATAATTCATATACTTAAATACATATTATTAAAACTCAGTCCAGAATCCATATAACTTAGATATCAAATTTGGGGGAATGTACATGGCACATTGTTTCTGTATGCTCACTTACACATTGGTTGATCAGATGGAATGACAAACTCCATGTCATTATCTACATTATATACATTAGACACCATGTTTCATGTTACACACCAGATTCATGCATTACTCTATTTGTAGTGGTTGGCATTCCTAAGTGGCCTAGAGCCACCTAATATACCCAAGTGGCCATAGAACTGACATTTCTAGTTAACATTTCCAATTACATTGTGCAGTTTCAATTTGATATGCATCTACTACACGTAGGTAGGCAATGATGGATTCATAGTCTACTTGAGTTCTTGAGCCACCTAAATAAGAGGGTTGGACTCCCCATCAGTCCAATCCAAGCTATTCACAGGGCATGATCCACCAGGCAGGGGTGGGCAATGATGTAGTCAAAATCAGATTGAGTTCTTGAGTCACCCACACATGGGGGTTGAGCAAGCCATCAATTCAGTCTAAGCTATTCACTAATTGATCATTTTATACACATGCACATATAAATTATCACCAGGTTTATACATTGATTAATGTACCTAGTGAGGTGTATTCATTCCTTTCCGCTCTTTTTTCTCTTTACTCAATTTTATTTCTTTACTTAGTTTTGTCTTTGAATTTGATATCTCTTAAGTAAGGACTGATTTATGAAAGTTTCATTTGCAAGACATGTAATGGAGCATGCTTCACATAATCAGATCCAAATTCATGAGCTTCACCTTTTAGGTATGTCCAAGGATGTTATTTTTTTCTTTTATCCTAGTCATTTCGCTTTACTGCATCTCTAGAATAAAGGGGGAGCAAATGTAATCACCTAAAAGTGACACTTGAGTGCTAAGAGTGCTACTTGAGACCACATATCCTTAGCTTATCTCTAGACCTATTTTAAGGCCTATTTTCACAATTATCTAGCCTTCGTGTGGGCCACATGCATCCTTAGACATCCCTAAAGCAGTCTTAGAGCCTCATTTTGACATCCTAGCCCTTCGTGCCTCAGGTTCTACCACTTGGACACTAGCGCTATAATAGGGACAGTAGTGCCACATGATGCTAGTGTCCCAATGTTGGCGTTATTATTTTTTCCCTCCTTTTTCCACAAACGCATATCTTTTCAAATATAATACCACCTAGGGTCGTCCTAGACCTCTTTTAACACCCATACAAGTACCAAAATAGTATATATACATGACTTTTAGCCCTCTAACCACTAGATGGAAATTAAATGCAAATTACACATATAAACTCAGAATAAGTTGTGCACAATCAAGGTTATCAATCCCTATTCTTCCCTACTTCTTCATATAACCATTTACGGCATTCCTAAGCTTAGATTTCTAGTCTCAAACACATTCAAAGCACTTAGATAAACAATCATATTAGCTTCACTTGCACTTGCACCAGCACTTAGATGGGGAGAACTACATTAGGATTGATCCCTCTTTAGAGCATTGGTATGTAGTCAACTCTCATCACAACGGGGTGTTGAGGATGTCCAGCCTACCCCACTAACAACACACTTTACTACTTGTATCAACTAGATGCCCTAACAACATGGAAGATTAGGGTTTGCTCATAAAATAAATCAAAATAAGTCATATATAGATATCCAGAACTCATGCACATAAGAACATGCTTGATAGACCCAGACATAGGTGCACCTAGAAGCTTGAAACAATTATGCACAAAGGACACTACCACCAAAACAAGGACACTAGTGCCACATGGTGCTACTATCTAATTAGAACACTACTATCCAGGAGGGGTTTAAACACCTGGATCTTATTTGCGACACTCAGACTGGCCTTTGCCTCAGTGTGCAACCTCCAAATCTTTCATCTCAATTTGTTTTCATCTAAGTACTTATTTGCATCATTTATTATTATTTTTAAAAAGGTCAAATTAAGTCAATTCTGTAACAAATCAGTGGTTGTATTTATTGCATATTTCTACCTTGATTTATTATACTCAGTTCTTTAACAACATAAGATCTACATGTACTAAGTTCTAAAAGGTTAAAATAAACACAAATAAGTACTTCGTTGGCAACTAACTGAGACGGATGATCTAGAGGCTAAAAACTAGTGTGGAACTAGATCTGAGTATCGTAAACAGGGTCCAAGTGTTAGAAACCCTCTTGAACAATAGCATTGTACCTTAGACAATAGCATTGAGGTGCTAGTGTCCTAATTTCAGTGCTAATGTCCTTTATGCAGGAAATGTTTGATCTTCTAGATGCACCTTCGACTAAGTCTGACTTGTTTGTATCTATGTGGATGAGCTTTGATTCACTGTCTGTGAATTGTTTTGAGCTGATTTGTGAGCAAAACCCTAGACCCCCATGTTGTTAAGGTATTCGAATAACACAAGTAGCAAAATTTTGATGTTGGTTGGGTAGGTCGGACATCCTCAACACCCTGTTGTGTTGAGAGTTGCCTACATACCAATACTCTAAGGAGGGATCAATCCCGATTTAGTTCTCCCACCTAAGTGCTTGGTGCAAGTGCAAGTAAATATTAGTATGAGTGTCAACCTGAGTGCTTTGAATGAGGCTTGAGATTGGAAATCTGTGTATTCTGGGATTGGGATGGTTGTAGATGATTGTATGCAAAAGTAAGGCAAAATAGGGATCAATAACTTTGATTGTGCACAACTTATTCTAAGCTTGTTTGTGTAATTTGCATTTGATTTTCATCTAGTGGATAGAGGGATAAAAGTCATGTATATATATTGATCTGATGCTTGTGCGGGGTTTGAAAAAGGTCTAGGTTGACCCTAGGTGTCTAAGGGATTGAAAAGATATCTATTAGGGTTGAAATTAGGCAAGGGAAATTAGCGTTAAAAGTGGGACACTATCATGGGGCACTAGTATCTAAAGTACAACGTTATTGTCCAGGTGGCATAAATTGAGTTACTAGGGGACTGAATCCCTAGGGAAGGGTCTAACACTGATTTTGAGATGCCTAAGGATGTGTAAAGGTTCGCACGAAAGCTAGATAAGTGTCGAAAGAGGCCCTAAGATAGGTCTAGGGTTAAGCTAGGGATGGGTGGTCTTAAGTCACATTCATTGCACTCAGATGAATTTTTATATGACTATAGATAGAGTGGTGGAATAAGGTTATCCTCTGCACCACCACCTTTCTCCACCACTACAGCAAATAGATTGCTCACATTCAAAAGTGGGGGGATGAAGTTGTGCTCAAAGAATTTGAGTGCAACCCTTTATACTTTCAATTTCGAACTAGGGCCACTTCTCTAAAACAACTCATCAAAGTGGCAAACAATTAGGTTGTTAGAAGGGCACAACTTCAAGCTCGGCTTCATTGGCTCAAAATTGGTGATAAGGCTTTTAAGGATTTTTTCAAGTACTTCAAAGACAAACAAGCTTGAAACCAAATCAAGACCATCAAGTCAGCCCTGTTGAGACTCACAACTCTTCCTGACATATCATTTGTTTTACTTGGACCACTATAAATTAGTGTTTCAAGCTTAGGAGGAAACAGTCGAGAGGACTTAGGGTTTGCAGGAATGCAACTCAAGCTTTTCAACCTAAAGTTATGTGATGTGTCTTTGTCTCTTCATGAGTTCTCTAATGACCATTGCATTAGCAATGACAAAGCCCCGAGCATTAATGGCTTCCCTTGTGAATTTTATAAAGCCACCTGGGAATTTGTCAATCCCGACCTGCTTCCAATTTACAAAGAAGTTCTACAAAAAAAATCGTTGGGTTCCCTCATTAATCAAGGCAATATTAATTTCATACATAAAGCGGATGACCTAGAACTTATTACCAGCTGGCACCCGATCACCATGTTGAATGTCTCTCACAAGATCCTCGCTAAAGCCTTTGTTAATCGCCTCCGACCCATCTTCCATGTCATTGTCAGAGCTGAGCAAATTGGCTTTATCAAAAGCAAGTATATTCTTGACAACCTTATTGTTGTGTGGGAAGGTATAGAATGGGCGAGGGCCTCTCATCAGAGAAGCGTCTTTCTCAAGCTTGATTTTGAGAAAGCTTATGATAGGATCAAATGGCCTTTCATTCTAGCCATACTTCAAGGTCTTGGCTTTGACCAATTCTTCATTTTGGTTGTTCAAATCTTCTTTGTGGATGCCTCAGCCTCTCTCATTATCAATGGTCTCAAATCTGATTGTATTGGCCTCTGTTGCTCCAAATGTCAAGGTTTCCCCCTTGCCTTGGCACTATATGTCTTGTTTGTTGAAGCTCTAGTATATTTGTTGGCTCGCAACATTGAGCAGAGTCTCGTTCAAGGTATTGTTCTTCTCAGCTGATCCTCTCAACTCACCAATGGCCACTTTGCAAATGATATTTTCCTCACTTTGAAGAGCAAGAAAAATCTTTCAAGGAGGCTATGCAATGTCTCTACATCTTTTGCTTAGCTTCTAGATCCAGCTTGTAGTGGAGTAAGACTTAATGCTTCAAACAAAGTATGATGCACATGCTAGATTGGTTGCACCAATACAAGTGAAAATGGATTCACATAGGGGAAGAATTCAATTTTTTGGGCATTCCCTTTGCCTTTGATAGATCCCCTATAGAGTTGTGGCAATATGTCATAAACAAAGTGGAGAAAAGGGTGGAATACTTGGTCACCAAACCCCACTTTGGCAGGGAAATTCCAAGTCTACACTAAAATTTTGAGCATTGCTCGTGTTTATTACTCCTTGTGTTAGGCCCCTAGCCTCCTCTGACACGTTGGCTAAGATTCTCCGAGATTTTCTTTGGTCTAATGCCAAACAAATGCGGAGGTTCCACATAGTTCCCTGGGATATTTGTTGTCTTCCTCGTGATAAAGGAGGTATGGGAATTATTGACATCTACAGACAAAGCATTGTGTTGTGTGCCAAATGGGTGGTCAGAGCCATTGAAGGTAATGAGCCCTGAAAAATCCTTCTACATCATTGTATTTCATTTGGATCTCCTAACAGTAAACCTAGTTGGGAGAACATAGGTTTCCATACTCTATTGATCACTTCTGCTCCTATTAAAATTGAAGGTTTTTTTTTGGTGAAAAGCATATGGAAAGCCTTTGATGTTGTTAAGTCTCATTTAAAATGGGTTGGTGATGGCTTTTGTAGTGGTCTCTCCGTCAATGACCACAGTGTCTAGTGGTCTCCCCTATCATGACCAATACTAGCCTCTTGTTGACAGAAATCCCTAATATAAAAGATCTAAGACTCCTAAAAAAAGAAATTCAAACTATAAAGGATTTGGTTTATGCTCACGACTGCGCTCCTTGGTCATTGCTAAAAGCGAAATTCAATAAGTCTAACTCACCAATTATTCTATGCATTCAGGGGTTAATGTCGGATGTCATGCTTCACAAGTTGGGTCTAAAATCTCCATGTTCGTGGTGGAAAGATTGGAGGTGGAACTTTGATACTCAATTCAAAAATTATTCCCCAGATTTCCTTTATCAAGTGATGAGCCCCCTTAGACATTGGAGCCTCAATTCCTCACCCATGATGTGGCTTGACCGACTCAACCAAATTTGGAAGGCCAAGCTTGAACCCAAGCTAACTCATTTCCTTTGGTGTCTAGTTTATCGAGGCCTTCCACTTGGGGAGCATCTTTCTCACCTTGGAATTGCTCAATCCAAATGTTCACCTTGTAACAGACCCGAGTCAAACACACCTTTTGGACATGTCCCAAAGTCCAGTCTGTTTGCCAATGGATACACAATCCCTTTTAGCCCTGCCATCCTAAACCTTTCTCTTAGCACTTGGCCCTCCTTGAGGATTCTGCTAATTGGCCAAATTTTGGAGCTTTTATATAGAATTTCCTCTGAGTTATTATTCAATTTTAATTATGGAAAGTTAGAAATTTTGCTTTATTTAAAAATGAGGCATCTTCTTGTCAATTCTCTATTAACAAGAAGGTATATGTATTATCTTCGACCTACATGTAGATTCAAGTCCAAGCAGAGAAAGTTGCCATGGAGGTCAATCATTTGCAAGAATTGTTTGATCATTGGGGGAGTGTTCCTTATACTATAAGTCATGTCCCCCAGATTGTCCACCACAAGGCCCACCACCTCCAATGCCCAGAGGCTGATCTCTCAGCTGCACCAATTCTCCCCTTCCCCTCAACGTGCGGGATGGAGTTCACTATCGCCATGTGGAAAATCTACAGCTGGTCCTTAATGGGGTCCCCAACTAGCCCTTATGGTATTGTGGTCCTTCTCAATGAAGTTGACCATATCACCAACTACCTTGGCGGGATATTAGTATTTCTTTGGCTCCTCCAAACCCCATGGATGGTTGGGTGGTTCCAAATCCTCCCTTGGCAAAGCCTTCATCTTGGATCACTATGCCACCCAAAGATGATCCTCCACCTCCTTCCAATGCAACAATGTGTACGTAGTTTTGATTGTACATGTTTTAATTGTGGTGGTGTTTTGTTGTCGTGACTTAACCGACGTTGATGCTTGAATTTGCTTGCTTTGTTGCCATGTTTTGGGAAAAGTGTCTTACTCCAAAAGGACTCGAAGTCATGCATATCACCTAGCTACCTTACTATGTAACCTTTTTTAAATTTTTATTTCATTAATAATAGTCTTACTAAAACATTCCAACATTAAATCCATTTATCTATATGATACATATGAATGATATATATGGCTTTACAATAAATATTGATATAAGTGTATATTTTCACATTTAATTTATTAGTCTTAAAATTCTCTTTCAAAAATCTCAAAGCAACATTTTCATAATTATCTTACGTGCAGTCGGCTGTCAAAAATAACATAATGAGAAACTTTCATGCAATTCAACTTTTTCAACTTGTAAGGAAATTAACAAAACCCAACTGTACGAATGTGCATAAGAGTGGAACAAGAATGGATTCTCATCAGTCCAGTTACTAAATTTGATGGCCGAATGACCATATTTGCATTTTTTAACTGTAAAATACAATCACTGCCACATCAAACACAAGGTGAGATTTTGAACAAAGCAATAAATATATAAATCATCTTTAATATTTCTTTCTTCTACTATAAACTATACTAGCATTTGAAGGGCAATGTTGAAAAAATAACAGTCATCAAATCATGATGGATATGATCGACTGTCAAACTTAGTCCCAGCTTATCACTCCAACAGGCAGCCGAAACTTGGAATTGATAACATTTGCTTGCCATTCAGAATAATGCAACAATGACTTTATTCATCAAAAAATCATGTAGCAACTACCACGGTATAAAGTTTTCATTCTAGTTCAAACTCAAATTTTGAGTTAAATGACCTTGTACAAAGCAGATTGTCATAATCTACATTTCAGCCCCTTGTTAACCATTGAAATTGTTACCATATTGCAATAGAAGAATGAAAAAGAGATGATTTACTGAGCACAAAATGTTTGCCCAGAAAAGAATTTTGCCCATCCTTGCAGTCCAGGTCCATTCAGTGAAACAAGAGGTCTCCCTGTATGGATCAAAACCAACACTTATGGACACCTCCAGTTACCGATGAAGAAAGAAAATATGGATTCTCTATTTAACGAATCTTTAGAGGTGAAGTTGTATGGGAAATATCTGCATTATTGGGCCCTCCATATGAGTCCCTTCGCTGCCTTGGGGAAAGACTAGGCTTTGCAGCATCTTCCAATTCTGATGTCCCTGCAGATTTACGCTTATTGATCTCTCGCCTTGCCTTGTTCTCATCATTTTCATCAGATGGATCAGATGATTTATAAATCAATGCTTGTGCCTCAGCAATTACAGCTGGGCTATCATCAGCAGCATAGAGAATCCTCTGTATCGCTGCTACTACCTGCTCCATAATTGTATACATCAGAGTCAAACACTTTGATATAATAAAAACTTTACAGACAAAAGGGAAGAGAGAATAATCTTTACTTACAGCTAATTGTTCCACATCTGGATTTTGACACAGAATTTCAATGTCCCTCAACTTTGCAAAATAGAAGTCTCTTTCCTTCTCCAAACTGTCTACTGATAGTTTCAACTCTGTAATCTACACACCACAAATGGGACAAGGAAATGTCATAAGGAAAAACATATAGGTGATTTTATACAAGATTTTTTGACAAGTTCTTATTTGAAATAGTTTCCTAAGGTCACAATAACTCCTGGCAAATAGCTTTGAAATGACTACTGAATTTTGATGACATTCCTTTTTCGGAAAAGAAAGATAGAAAAACAATCTGATCAAAAAAGCAGAAATTATGAATGAAAGCAAAGTTAAATACAGCTTTTGACCTGCTCATTTAGAACCTGAAACTGTGATGGGGCCACAGATGCAACATTTGAAGACATATAGGCACCTGATGCAGACGATGAATTCTGGAAGGGAACAAACCCACATACTGTGCTAGGAGCAATTGGCACTGCTTTGGAAGGTTTAGCCCCTCCACTCATAGCAGTAACTGAATGATCATTTCGACGAGAATTAGCAACTGGGGCACTCTTAGCTCCAGCTGAAGTACCCTTCACGGAAGGGTTTGCTGGAGCTGCTTTCTTGTTGACCTCTTTTCCTCCTTTGCAAGCATCTCTTCTTTCAAGGGCATTGTAACTGAAAAAGCCCCGTATAAAAGCACTTATTAGGCAATAGTAGAGACAACAAAGTGCATTCCTACAAAATTAAAACGAAAGGAAAAGACAAACAGAAAAAGGATAAGGAGAAGCACCTGCTGATGATTCCACCAGTTACTGAGTCACAGTATCGCTTCAACCATTGCATAAACTCTAAATTGTCCAGAGGACGTCCTTTAACAAGCTTATTTACATCAATGTGCTGTAAGAAACCCACAGAATATAAATTTCGAAATCATTTATTAAACAATCCTTGAAAGTTATTGATCAAACTCATTGCTATATCTCCCTCATTTAGCAAAGTGCATAAAAAGCTTCTTTGGCCACATTTTCCATCTAACAGTTGCAAAAGCAGATCCGCCTTCAAGAAATGTATCGACCAGATAAATAGGCTGTTCTGGATGTGAAAAAAATAGAAAGCAGAGAACCTGACATTATATGTCAGGTCAAATCTCTGGAAGAGAAACAAATACTGATGAGAACATAAAACTTAAAAGATGCAATTGTTCGCTGTAAGATATAAACACAAAATGAACTACCGATCAAGAAAAAGTAAATGGAGAACAAAAAGAGGAAAGACAGTTCATAAAAATGTGAAACGGTACAGTTAGCAAAAACATGAATGACTTACAAAACAAAATCCCTCAAGAAACATAACTTACATTGAAGAGTGAGAATTAGTACATCCCAATAATATAATATTAAAATTGGTTTAGTTTACTTATTGCAGACTGGCAATGACGAGGAAAACAAAAGAGTGAAAATACAAAAACAGCTAGATTTTTTTTAATGCCTGCACATTTACAAATTAAAGTAGCAAATAAACCATGCTGGTATTTCCTCTTCATTCACAGCCACCTCAAGCAGCTGGAGGATTCAAATTATAGAGGAAATGGGGTGATTCAGAACAAGCAGGAGGCATCATCTGTACATATGAAAGCTTCAAAACCCTATAAACAATTCATGCAGCACCTAAATGTGATACAAACTTGAATAACTTAAACTTACATTTTTGGTTCTAAAAAAAAAATGGTTCAAAACCTTGTAAAAGCATAAGCAAACTCGGCCATCTAATCTTATCATCTTTAAATTAAAGATATATTGGCATCAAATAAACATAACCAGACCCACCTATCTAGAATCTAGTTCTCTTCAAAGTTAAAAGCTATATGAGCCTTTGCATACTGTAACACCTTGTTCAACTTCTCATATCATAATTTAATGAAATATATGGAAAAAAAATTGAAAACCAGACTCAATTTCCCAGTCCAGTAATTTTTCCCGCTTCTGCTTTGGGGATTATCCTAATTACACTAGCAGTAAATCCATTAAGGACAAAAAAGAATTTGGAGGAAGAATGGAGACTTCCCCAGGCCACCAAGACTACAGAAGTCACATTTATGGCCAAGAACAAAAGCACATACACCAAAGGCATGCTAAAATTTAGCTCTCTAGCAAGCTCAGGGAACGAGTCTGAGTTCTAATTTCATAAACTTAAAAACCCCTGATCGTCTTTTTCATTTAAAAACAAAATGCTCAAGAGAAAACCTGAAACAGACTTATACCTTGCCGATCTTAAGCTTGTTGAAAACATCTTGAAGCACCTTGTAGTTCTGGATCATGTCATACTCTGTCTTTGCATCAAAATTCACCTGCAATAGCGCCCAAAAAGCAAGAAAGCCATTATAAACTTTGTAATCCCCATGGCATGAATCTAAAAAGAAGAGTTTCAAGAAAGGAACCTTATGCATTGGAACCATGCCAGGATGTACAGCATCCATAAGCTGACAGTGAACGGCTCCAGAAGCAGCCTGTGTAGGAAACAGGAATAAGGGCTTCTGTATATTCTAAGCAAATACCCAAAAAAAAGAGGAAAAAGGCAGTGGGCTCCCGGCCATCCCCTTAACAGAATTTTTTTTTTTTTTAAAAAGCAAGATCCCTTCATTGATCTAACCCAAAAGTCTTGGATTGCCTTCCCAAAGCCCTAAACAAGAACCCTGAGTAAGCAGGCGCATTGAGATTTTAAAAATAACAAAAGCGAAAAAAATAGCATCAGTTGCTGATCCGTCATTTACAAAAGAGCAAAGAAACACCAAAGAATAGAATGGGAACCTACACAACCATAACCTAAGATCAGAAATGATTGCATTGGGCAGAAAAATATTAGCATTTACCTCACAATAACCCTGAACCAGAAAGCAAGCTAGGATCAGAATTGTACGCAAGAAGAAAGGGGGTGTCAGAAATTTTTGTGGCACAGCTTTTTCTTACCCAGATAAACAAAAATAGGGAAAACAAAATCAGTAAAAGCTTTATCACCTCTTCAACTTTGTTGAGAGAGAGTTGTAGGGTGCTGTTGATCCATGCAAGAAGCTCGTTCCTTCCAACGAAGTAGGCAGCGTCCATCATCCCTATATTGGTGGCCATGACTCAAATTCTCCTCCAAACAAAGATGGGGAGATAAATCGATTGAAGGAGAGGAAAAAGAAAGTATTTGAATCAACAGAGGGCGGACAATCCAGAGCCGTTTAAACACCAGTCCTTTGTGTTTTTCAAATCCTATATAACTGGGGGGAAGGAGGTCGGGCCCTAAAATAAATAAATAGTATTGTTTTAATTTTCTGCGGAATTTGAATATTTTATTCGTCCTCTTTTGTTAGCCACGTGGTAAGAAAGGAGAGGTGTATTTTGAAGGAAGGGAGAGAGGGAGCACTCATCAAATTAGAAGGGCTACCCTTAATTTCAAATTGAAGGAACAATACCCTTAATTCCAATAGTTGCATTTTAATTTTAATAGTCTTTAGAAACCGGAGCAATACGAAGTATAACTGTAAATTTAGATATTTTAATGAAGAAAGTTTTCAAAATTACAAGTAAGACCAAGAAGCCTCCAACGAGATTCTAAGTTTAGATATTGTTTAAGATTACAAAGAAGATTAAGAAGCCCCAACGAGACTCCAAGGTAAATCTTCAATATGAGGCCATATATATGTTTTTGGAGCTACAATACATATATAATATTGTAAATATGTTCCAAATAAGACCCATGCCATTCTTTGGAACTACCTATGTAAATACTTCAAAGTTGAAATATTTTGAAGCTAAATCTAAATGAACACTCCAATGTCGAAGTACACTGGGGGATGTTATACTCTGGAGCTAGAATACTCCAAAGTTAGTTCTAAATGAATACTCCAGAGTTGAATCACTCCAAGAGATGCTATACTTAGACGCTGAAATACTCTGAAACTAGTTCTAAATGAACACTCCAAAGATGAAGTATTCTAGGGGATGTTATACTCTAGTGTTGAAATACTCTAGAGCTAGTTTTAAATGAATACTTTGGCGCTAAAGTACTGTAGGGAATGTTATACTCTGAAGTTGAAATACTCTGGCATTAAAGTATTGTATGCCCACTAACTCATTTTTCATTAAAGTCACGTTGAAGATGGAAAGCTAGGGTTTTGCCATTTCACAAGGAGTGACGGTCCATGACCCAAATCTAAATGTACCAGAGCGAAGGTGAAGCCAAACCTAGAAGCACCCAAATGGTCGCATCCTATTTTACCAAGGATTCCATACATGACACTATCATCAGACTTAGACAGTAGCATTGATACAACCGTCCAACACTGACGCAACTATCTATATACCCAGAAACACCATATCAAAAATCTCATAATTGTTCCAAAACTATCTTCCTGCCTGGTTTTACAGATCCAGAGCTGCATTAGCATCATAACAAGTTAAGTACTCTCTTATTTGTTATTTTTATATCTAACCTAGTTGTATTTTATATATTTAGATTATCTCAACATAATAAATTCAGTGTATGCTTATATCTGAGTTTAGCACTTAATTGCCCTGTTATATATCTAATTATCACCCTTGTGCCCTTTCATTTCTATATTCTTAATCCTAAGCTTAAATTAAAATACATACCACCACAATTTCATTTTTGAGTTACATATTTGGTGAACTCAATCTCTGAACATCAAACCCTAGGACAAATATTGGTTTTTTTATTATTGGACTTCGTTACAAATTTTAAAAAAATCATTTGTGAAGCAATAGAAAATATTAGTGTAAAATCTTAATTCTAATGAAAGATCAAGAGGCATTAATTACTCATTTCAATAATAATAAGGGCTTAATAGATGCATTTTTGTATGTTACGAGAGATGAATTAAGTAAACAAGATAAAACCAACATTGCCTCACCTAGAAATGGTGAATCTTTAGAAGGTACTATAACTCAGCTCATGCTTATCAATCCACCTACATCTAATGGGCGCACAAATTATGTATTCTAACATTTGTTAATTAAAACTACTATTGATACATCTATTATGGACTTACCTATTGTTTCAACACAAATACCAGTTTCAATACTTATTACTACTCAAAACACGTTTTCATCCCCTTTGGTGACTACTCAACTTGTTAATCTAACTCTCATTGGGCCTAGAGTTCAATCATTCCTTCAAGTTATAAAAATCTTGGAAGACGAGATTACAAACATTGAACAAAAAGATTTAAAATCCCCTCATGCTATAGATTCACAAGATGTATTGCATAATCCTCTTGCCCTTGAAATCTCTTTGCACCTTTTGCTAACTAAATTTGTTGTATCTAAGTTCACATTTTATGATGGCTATGCGACATGCCAACTATGCTTCCAATGATAAACTTTTGACCAAATTATTTTCAAACAATCTCAAGGACTATGTTTTGAGGTAGTTATATGATCTACCTCTCTAATCTGTAAAAACATTCAAACCTCTTGCAGACCAATTTTTTATTACACTTTTCCATTAACATTTTTGAAAAGGTTTCCTATGCCAAAATTGTCAAAATCAAACAAGGAACCAATGAACCTATTAATAAATATGTCTTGAGATATAAGATAATGCTATCTAAAATGACCAATCATATGGTAGACAAAGAGTTACAAGATATATTCAAGCAAAGTTTGCTTGCTCCTTTATATGAGTCCATTGTCTTTAAGAAGTTTCAATATTTTTATGACTTATGCCATGTTATACGAGACTATAAAATGAATATTATATCTTTGAATAAACTCAATTATCTAGTAAACACACTAGCTGCATCTACATCTAGTACAAAATTTATAATAAAACCAAGTTATAAGGTAAAACCTCCTAAGCCTAAAATAAAAACAACCACCATGGTTAACATAGTTGCACAACCTCTTGGGTAGCTTGAATCATGTTGTTGAAGCCAGGGCAGCTCTCTAGGGTATCAAGGTTGCATACGATAAAGGAATTTCAAAGTTGGTTATTCTAAGTTATAAGGTAAAACCTCCTGATCCTAAAACAAAAACAACCACCATAGTTAACATAGTTGCACAACCTCTTGGGTAGCTCAAATCATGTTGTTGAAGCCAGGACAACTCTCTAGGGTATCAAGGTTACATGCGATAAAGGATTTTCAAAGTTGGTTATTGAAGGTGAGTCCCTTAACATCATTAACTACCTAAAAAAGGAGTCTAGAACCTCATGGACTATTAAAAAGGAGATTTCAGATGCTACGATCCTTTTGAATTATTTCCAGGATTTCTCTCTAAGCCATGTTTTTAGAGAAGGAAATAACTATGTAGATTTAATGGCCAATTTGGGGGTATTTTGTGACTTTGTAATCTGGGAGCCAGGAGGGAACCCATCCCTCCCTTTTAACATTATGAATAATGTCCTTTTAGATAAAATAAGAAGGATTTGCCTTTCTTATTAGAAGTGGATACAAATCCTCTCAGTCCTCATTTGGAAGCAGTCCAAGTTCATGTTGAAATGTGCTTATTTACTACATTAGCCTTTTGGGTTGGCCTTTCACGCCATGATGGACATTTATTATAGGGCTCGATTGGCCCCTACTCATCTTTAGACTTTGATTGTGTTCTTTCTTCTATATGGGTCACCATTCTCTTTTTTCCCCCCTTGAAGTTTATGTTATCTTTTGGACTATGCCTTTGGGTTCAATTATTGGTTTGATGGGAGACCTGGACCTCCTGCATGTGATCAAGTTAGATCCCACACTAGTCAAAAGTGGGCTTACTTAATCAAAATATAGTTACACAATAGCCTAATTGACTTGTCTTATCTAATGTAACAAGAAGATAATTTATACATTTACCTGAGTCCCCAACTTCATTACTGCCACATTACTAGAGCGTCAACTTATATCTCTCCTTCATCCTATTGAGGTTGATATGAATCGACCTCTACCTAAAGGATATGATGTGAATGCTTATTGAAATTATCATCAAGGACCAAGACATTCTATGAGTAGATGTTTTACTTTGAAGCACAAGATCCAAGATCTTATTGATGATCAAAATGTTTCATTCGAGGATTCTTCAAAGGAATCAGTTTCACAACTTAGTGATCACCATAAACAAAAAATATTTAACAATCCTTTGCAAGACCATTCTAAAAATGAACCAGAAGTCCAAATGGCATATATTGCACATCCTCTTCCATCACATTATACACACCCACTAAATGGGATTATTGGTACTTACACGTAACATATACCTCCTATGGTTCAGAGACCTTCTATATACACACAATAGTTTTTAATTTTATCAATTATTGATTCTTTCTCTCTTGCACGAATCTGTTGAGTCTCAATCTCTCAAAGTGCATGATTTAAAGGGTGCATCAGGAAAGGGGTGGGTAGACCATTGGTGCTTCATAATATTATTGTTCCCTATACCACCACTTGAATACAATACAAATTTCTCTCATACATCTTCCTAAGCTTTGACACCTCCCTTACACTATTATGATCTTTTCAGTAACGCTTCAAGGTTTTGGTGTAATAATTTGTTACATTTGGTATCAGAGTCTCCACCCAGGTTCAAGTCATAGATTGGGTGGCTATGTTAGCATTGCAGTTGTTCATCTGGGGCTCATACATATGGGAAAACCTAGTGTAATAACATAAATCTAGCCCAGTGTTTGGGCTTTGGAAGCCTGGTGGGATGTTATGATCTTGATGTACATATTTCACTAATGCCTTGAGGTTTTGGTGTAATGGTTTGTTACATTTTGAAATGATATTACTTCACCAAATCAACAAAATAACATCAATAGATTACAATAATATGGAAATATAACATAAAATATGCATAATAAATAAGCCATTTTGAGGGGGCAACCTTCCAAATGCTTTCAATAAGAAATAAATACTCTGATATAATGATGAGCAACTAACCCTACCTCCTATTTATAGTCTACCAAGGCCAAGACAACCCATAGGTTGACCTAATAAGCATATGATTGCATAGAGAAATGTAAAACAATATGCAAAAGGGTTATGCAATCCATAAGTTAGTTACACATATCCCTAGACACACCAATGGTTAAGGGCATAGCATGCCCCTCCCCTTAAAAATAATATTGTCCTCAACATTGAATCAATATCAGATGTTGTTGCATGGAGGCTTCATCCTCCCAGGTAGCATCTTCAAAAAGCTGATTCTTCCATTTGATCAAATACTCTATAATCATTCTCGATTGTAGTTGCTTAGTACACATTTGAAGGATTACTTCAGGATTAATAATAACCCTCCCTTCTTCATATAATTTTGGTAACTCTATGTCCAATGACCTTCTTAAAGGAAAGATACATGAAATATTGGATGAATGCAAGTGGATGGAGGAAATTCCAGCTTGTAGGCGACACTATCATTTTTTTGCAAGATTGGATAAGGGCCATAATACTTGGGAGATAACTTTTTATCCTTTTTTTGTTGCTTCAAGGACATCTTCTTATATGGATGTAATATAATAAAGACCTAATCACTAGTTTCAAAATGCCTCTCACTCCTGTGTTGATCTCTCTGTTACTTCATGTGATTAAGGGCCAAAGCTAAATTTTCATGCAAATTAGCAAGGACTTTATGTTAATGTTGAAGGTGTTCCTCCACTACACGCACATTTGGGTGGGCCTTCAAGGGTGAAGTGAGGGATGGAGGATGGTATCCATATAATTCCATAAAAAGAGACATTTTGGATTAACTATGCATTGAAGTATTATACCACCATTCAACCAGGGGCAACCACTGAACCTATTTATCCTATTTATTTGACACAAAATAATGAAGGTACCCTTCTAGACACTTGTTTACTACCTCATTTTATCTATCAGATTGAGGATGATAGGATGATCTATGAGCCAATTGGGTTCCCAAACATGCAAATAATTTTGTCCAAAAATTACTAGTGAATATAGGATCTCGATCATTGATAATAATCTTGGGAGTACCATGCAATTTCTAAACTATATTGAGAAAGGTGAAAGCTACTGTACTGACCACCAATGGTTGAGATAAAGAAAAAAAATGAGCATGCTTTGTGAGTCTATCCACAACAACCATGATAACATTTCTACCTTTAGATTGTGGCAACCCAATAATGAAATCCATAAACAACTCTTCCCATTGTTGACTACGGATAGATAAGGGAAGTAAAAGGCCTAGGGTTCTAATGGTTTCACCTTTATTTTACTGATAGAGCATACATTTAGCCACATATTTATGTGCATCTCCCTTGAGTCCTTCCCAAAAAAAAATCTTTTTTGACTCTATGATATATTTTCAAAAATCCTGAGTAACCTCCAAGTGGAGATGCATGAAGTTCTTGAAGGATTTTGTATTTGAGAAGAGAATTCTGACACAGATATAATCTCTTTTTGTACCATAATGCATTCCCATTCCATGTAAAATTTTCAATCCCATATGAACCCTATTTCAAATTCTAAATCAATGCATGGGTAGCACTGTCATTCTCCCATTCTAGCCTTGCTTCCTTGAGGCAGTCTGCCTACCAAATGGTCATGACACATAACAATGCCTCAACAGGTTCATCTTGCCTGGATAGTGCATCAACAACTGCATTTTCTTTTCCTTTATTGTATACTATTTTAAAAATCAAAGCCTAACATTTTAGTCACCCATTTTTGTTGTTCTATAGAGGACAAAAATTATTTCAATAAATATTTAAGGCTATCATGATCAGTCTTTACCTAAAAGTGACGACCCAATATATAAGGTCTTTATTGTTTGACTGCATGTAGAATAACCATCATCTATTTTTCATAGATGGGTTTGAGCTGATTTTTACCCTTTAATTGATGAGTTTCAAAGGCAATGGGCCTACCCTCTTGCATGAGTACTGCACCCATACCATATCCAGATGCATCACATTCAACCACAAAAGTCTAAAAAAAATTTAGAGTATCCAATGCAAGAGTGGTGCATAGAGTCATTTTCAATTGCTCAAATGCCTTGGTATTTGTATCAATACACTAGAAGGAGCCTTTATTCAACAAGGAATAGTGGTGATGTAATACTTCCATAGTGTTTGGCAAACCTGCAATAGTAACCAGTTAGCCCCAAAAATCCCCTTAATTGTTTGAGTGTCTTGGGAATCTGCTACTCCATTATGGCTTGGATTTTTTTAGGATGAATTTTACTCCCTCATGTGATACAATATGACCCAAATATTCCACTTTCTAGACTCCAAAATCACATTTGGATGGTTTAACATATAATTGATCTCACTTAAGAATTGAGAGTACTTGTTTCACATGTTGTAAGTGGTCTTCCCAATTTTTACTATAAATAAGGATGTCATCAAAAAACATTAGTATAAACTTTCTCAAAAATGGCCTAAAAACCTTATTCATTAAACTTTGAAAGGTGGATGGTGCATTGGTGAGACTAAAAGGCATGACCAAAAATTCATAATGGCATTCATGAGTACAAAAAGTTATTTTAGGAATGTCCTCCTCATGGATCTAGATTTGATGATACCTAGAGTGAAGATCTAATTTGGTAAAATAAAAAACATCATGTAATTCATCTAACAAATCATCAATTACAGGAATACAAATCTTATTTTTGATAGTGACTTGTTGAGCTCTCTATAATCTGGGTGCATCTTCCAATTTTCATCCTTCTTTCACACCATGACTACTAGAGAAGAATATTCACTTTGGTTGTGGTGAATGGTTCCTGCCTCCAACAATTCTTGTACCATTTTTTCAATTTCACTCTTTTGGGAATAAAGATATATGTATGGTTTGATGTTAGGTGGCATACTTCCAAGAATGAGTTTGATGGCATGATCATGGGTACGACTAGGAGTAATATCTTTTGGTATGAGGCCAAAAATAACTGAATGTTCATCCAATATTTGTTATAGATCAAGATGGGTAGATTCCTTAGTTTTTTGAACATCAATAGAAAACAAGTGAGCCACGAATCCTTTCACACCTTTTTTTAGCATCTTGGTCATATGATGTGAATTAACCACTTATGGAGATTTAAATCTTAATCTCTTCAGTTCCATTGGCTTTCCTTCAGAGTGAAAGCACCTGAATAGTTCTTGTCAATTCATCTCAATAGTACCCAATGTGGTGAGCCATTGTACTCCCAAAACAATGTCAGTCTTGCCCATAAGAATAAAAACATAAAATAATCTAGTAGATAGTCCCCCATTGTGAGCTTAATATTATGGAAATTTCCAAGATAATTAACTATGCCACCATCTTCAATCATGGCTTGAAATTATGGGGTTGGGTAGATGAAATAATTCAAACAAACAACCAACTTCCTATTGATGAAATTGTGTGCACTTCTTGAGTCAATCAACACTATGACCTTTTGTTTCTTAAATAAACCCACCACCTTAAGAGTTTGAGGAATATAAATACCTGCAAGGGCATGGCAGGAGATAGTAGGTTGAGAATATACAACTTCATTCTTAGGCCCTATTATAGGCTCAATTCACATCTTTGGAGAGGGTTCTTCAAGATCTCTCAAATTGAGCTATAATATTTGGACAACCCTAGGCTATGGGTCACCTATGTTGGGGCTAAACCTCTAGAGTAGGTTGGCTTCCTCTTTGATGCTCACCTAAACTAAAGCTAAGCCTAATGCTTCCTAAGGAAAAGAGTTAGAAGGAAAATAAGGGCTCCTAAGAAATTTAACCAGACAATGCACCAAACTTAAGAGGGAAACTCTCATAAGTTCAAACCCACACTATATCAACAGAGGATGATACTATCTTACACAACTTCAAGATCAAGTTAATTTGCATATGTATTTCATATAAGAGGTTCAAAATAGAACACTAATCTAGACCTACAAACAATATTGAAAACTCCTTAAGCAAAGTTAGAAAGAAGGACCATGGATGAGGAATATTCTCCTTCACACAATGCCATAGTGCATAGCTTGCCAAACACAAATTCAAGGTAGAAGATAGGTAAAGAAAGTCCTTATGCATTAAGAGGTAGTTCTTAAAAATTCTTGATAGGGTTAAGCCTAATCAAGCTAAAAATACTTTGTAGTATCTCAAGGAATGTCCCATCTCTCAGAAAGATAAAAAAGTCTAAAATTTGAGAACCCTTTACAAAATGGAAAGAAAGGGATAATATAAGAGAAGGGGGAGAGGAAAGAGAAAGGGGGAACATGTTCATGATAATCAATGAGTTGTCAATTTTAAGAGATGTTTCACCAGGATTTTGTTCCAATCAAAACAGGTTATTATGAGTAAGTGATTTAACTTATCTGGGAATAATGGAGTGTTATTCATGTTTTAGTTAAGGGTTTGGATTAATAAATCAATACAAAATATAACAATAAATATAGTCCTAATTTGTGAAATTATGTCTTTTTCACCTTTCTAAAAATAACAATAAATAGGAAGAAATATAACTTAGCTGAAAAACAAATTGAGATGGCTAATATAGATGTTGAAAATGGTTGTGTAGGATTGAGAAGGTGTCATAATCTTGAATCTGACTTTTGTTGGGAAAAAGGATAGGAGCACCAAAAAGTGGATGCTTTAGTGTTTGGTATTATTGTTCATTCCTACCACTATTGTCTAAAATAATCATAGAGACCTAAAACTTTATAGATAGTTATGTTGTGCCTGTATAAGCATGCTTGTGAAAATCAAGTTTATTGATAGAACTCACTGTGGATCCTATTTTGTCTTCAAACACTAACCCTCTATCATGCTTGATAAAATGATATTTGAGTCACTTGAGAAAGAGGGGGGTTAGTGTGAAAGATGTATTGAATGTGTAATCGACACTCCTTATATGGGCATGTTGCCTACATACCAATAATCCGAAGAGGGATCAAGCCATATGTAGTTCTCCCACCTGGTGTGTTCTGTGCAATAGTGTGATGTGGATGCAAATTCCAATTTAATAGTGTTTGAGGTGGCTAGGGACTAGTATGAGGATTTTAATATGTTTGCAGCTATGTTGGGTGACTATGTGCAAAGAATAGGGAAGTTTGCTTTAGTGATTTATTTGTATTCTTGTCCTTTGTAAATGAGCTTTAAGTGGGATTTTATAAGGAATAAGTGATCATGGGTCAGATGTGTTCACGTTAGGCTGACCTAATTAAGGATAAGGACTGGATGAAAATGATTGTTAGGGCTCAAAGTGCAAATGGATAGGACCACCAAAAATGGAACACTTTTCTATTGGGTGTTATAGTCTAAATGGGGTGCTCCTATCCTACAAGCTCAATATCTAAGGGAATAAGTTTGGCATGGGGAATACTATTTGGTTGAGGTGGAATGATCATTTAGAAGGTTCTGGATGACTAGCAATGAGCAAAAATGTGTCAAGAAGGGTTACAAGAGCATATAAAGAGGACCCATGGATGGGGTATCATAAGCCATACTCAAACTACTAATTTTACATTTTATATGACTACATTTGCCCCCCCTTTATTTGAATGATGTAACAAAGTGAAATACTAGGATAAAGGAAAAATAGAATGTGTACCTAAACTTACCTATAAGAGTGAATCCCATAAAGATGTGTGATGTTGAGTGTGCGTAGAGAGAGCAAAACATGAAACATCAATTTGAAAGAGAAAATTAAGAGTAGATTAGTTATTATTAGATAGGTTATGTCTAAAATAAGAACTTATAAGGGTTGGGTAAAAGAGAGAAGAAGAGAAAGGAATGAATACAACTCATCAGGTACATGAACCAATACAAAATCTATTATGATGTTGATTGATGTTGAGTGATGCTGGGTATGTGTTGTACCAAGATTAATATCACAAACAGAGTTGAGTGCTCAATTCCCTAAGGGTGACTCAAGAATACAAAGGTTTCCCCTTTGGCTCCATCAACACCCACTATTTAGTGAAGTTATGTGATCGTGTGTTAATCAATATTTTGACTATGTGTCCAATCCCTCTGAGTAGGTATCTCAAGAATACAAATTATAGCTAGTCCTTTAGCTCCATCATTGCCCACTAGGTGTGAACTATGAACTGATATCAGTATGAATGTGTGTTATATGAGATGTCTCATGAAGCCCATGAATGCTTTGTAATTTGACAATGTGGTGTGGATAGTTGTATGTGTACTAAGAACTAGGCTAATCTTGGACACTTTGAAAGGTGGAGATTAGGCTTGTATGAAAACCACTCTAAAATTGGGAACTAGGCTTATATGAAAGCCACTTTGAAATGATGTCAACCACCTACAAATGGAATAAGGCACACAACTACTAAGAATACCTAGGTAATCTAATGATCTAGAAAGAAAATAAGGTAAGTGTGATGTGCACATTACCCCTAATCACTAGTGTCTATAACATATATTCTATTCTAGAAGGTATACCAATTGTCCAATCTAAAATTGGAAGTAAGAGCCATCATGCCATGCATGATGCCCTTTATATCTAGATAATCTGAGTAAAATTGTATTGAAAACTACCCAATCTAAACTAGACTATAGCAGACAAAATTGTAATTAACCTTACCTTTCTATCTGTTTCTAAAAATTATGGGTTTTTGGCTATTTGGACATGAACACCAAAAAGTGGACACTTTGCTTTAGGGTGTTGTAGTCCGAATGGGGTGTTCTTGTCCTTTACTATTTATGATGACTGTTTTGTGTTCGTTTCTATTTTTTTGGTTTGTTTTATGTGTTTTAAATTTTGATTACTATTTTGAGTGTTTTAAAAATTGATTTTTGACTAGTATAGGGCTATGATCTCTGTGACAAAATCTCTATTTGTTTCCCCCTCTTCTAAGGGTAGGAATGAAGACCCTGCAATGACTGCCCTCAAAATAAATAGCCCTACAAGTGTGTTATACTATGAAATACATGATATAAGAATGACAATCTAAAAGATGTCTCAAGATATAACATATTTTGTGTTGGAGATTTTTAGATCAACAAGGGTATGTTTAGATAGATGTAACAATGTAATAGCATGTGTAGTATACTGAATTGAAACTAGAAATCTAGTTAGTTGTCAAGGAGGGATGAAGCATAATGTACATCATGACATCTAAGAAGGTAAGATAATGCATGATGTGGATCATGGCATTGCAAACAACTAAGAAGCAAACAAGCACGCAGAGTAAGGAGCAAGAAGCATATAAAAAGAGGCCAAGGGCCCATGTAAACAAGGGACATGGGCACATGTCACTCAAACTGGGAAAGCAAGAATATAAGGCATGTTTAAATTCCCACATACATATACAATTGTAAATATGTAAGATTGGAATGAGGGCCACAAGCACATACAAAATTACAAGCAAAGGACATTGGTAAATGTACTAAGACACACACAAGTAATGAAATAGAAACTAAGGAATGCAATCACATCTAGCTACTCAAAGTAAGAAAGGAAGGCATGTAAATGTTGGAAATACTATCGCATCTAACTAATCAAAGTAAGAAGTGAAATTATGCAAAACATGTAGAACAAAACTAGGCATATGCTAAAAAATACATAAGTGTTGTATACTAGTGAGTGCTGATAGAATAATCTATGTAGGCTAGTAAGTAATGTACATTAACATGATAACTAGAGTGTATATTGTATGAATGGCATAACTTGGATGGTGTAGTCATGTAGAAGATGCCCCTAGTGGGTAGATATGTTGATATATGTCTCGAATGTGAAAGTAGGATGCCCCCTCAATGGGTAGAGTGAAGCAATCAAAGATCTAGGTGTCACTACACACACTCAAAGAAGATCAAGTGAAGCATGGTAATGTAGATAAATTGACAAACAATAGCATATAACAATAAAATGTAAGTCTAGCAAGGTAGTAAAAATGTAAAGCATGGATAATGTGTATAATTCAAAAGTTTTTGGTGTTTTGAGTTATTTGAATGTTTTTTTTAATTTTGACATGTTATATTGTTTTTGGTATTTTGAAATATATCTATGTACAAGTAAGCCAAAATACATTATGTACAAGTAATCTAAAAAATTGTGTACAAGAAAGACTGAGAAGAAATGATACTAATCGATGAGTCTCATAAGAGACTCCCTATCATGGTGTCATGTATCAATGAGAGGGATCATGCATCATGGAAGAGCTAAGATTGTGACTCTAAAAGCTATGTATGTTGTAAGTGCTCTAAAATCTATGTAGTAAAAACTGACTGTGGGGTTCCCCTGTAACTATGAGAAGTGGATGCAATTGTGGGGCTCTTAGGGACCCATCTGGTAGTAAAAGAATCTCTTTGCAAATGTGATTTATGTGTAGAGGCATGAGACCTCAATGATACTACCCTGGGTGTGAATATTATAGCTAAAAACTATCTAGAGTCCTAAAACTATCACTGATGTAGTGGTCACTCTAAGAGATGCCTCCATGGAAGTGTATGAACTCTCTGTACTGGCAAGGGAGGCCATGACTATGTCTAAATCTTAACTGGAGGAAGAACTATAACTATATTGGAAGGGGTGCTAACTTGAGTGACAAAGCTATATCCATGGGTGTAATCAACCTGCCTATCTTCATAAAATTTGGTGATAGCATGTACCACATGATCTACTATAGGCATAGAGATGGTAGTAGGTGCAGGATAAGAGCTAGGTAAACCAAGTTTGAAGGGAAGAGGAATAGATATAACTACTACTATTTTATTATGTCTAGTAATGATAAGGAGATACTCAAAAGTAGCTAAAGAATTAGATACATCTAGGTAGAAACCATGTATGTGGGATTAAATGCATGTAATTGGAGTTATAAGTTTTATAACAATATGATTATAAAGAACAATCCACATGAAAGATAACAAACAAGGGATAAAGAGCATAGAAATTTGCACTAATGCATAAAAAACTTTGACTTATCACATGACATTTCTAACATGTTTAGCAAGATAGAGTTGAAAATTATTTTGCATGAGAGAGAGAGAGAGAGAGAGAGAGAGAGAGAGAGAGAGAGAGAGAGAGAGAGAGAGAGAGAGAGAGAGAGAGAGAGAGAGAGAGAGAGAGAGAGAGAGAGAGAGAGAGAGAGAGAGAGAGAGAGAGAGAGTATGTAAAATAAATAATGAAACCTTGTTTTTTTAAAAGTAAACATTGCTTTGAAGGAAAGGGATCTTAACACATTTAGCAATAAATTTCTTAATATCATCCCATATTATAAAAAGAAAGCATGAAAGGGAAAGAATGGAGCTTTGCATTAACATATAGTAGACTCCATCATTCATATACATGATAGGACCGAGTATGTACTCCTAATTATTTTCAAGAAATGTTTTGAGATAAGTGAGATCCATTTTTGATTTATGTGAAATCTGATTTAATTAAAACATCAAACTAGAATACGCATAAAAATAATACGAAGCTCACTAACATGTAAGGTGATACCTCAAAAGCATAGGGACCTAGTATAGTCTACTAGGGTTTGAAAGAAAATAATTTTAAAAATTACCATGGTGAATTTTAAAAATTAAATGTGAAATTCTGATTTATATATGCAAGAAAAATTAGAAAAATATTGCTAAAATCAACAAAAAAAAATTCCTTAAGGTTTATAGGGTTTTTGTGCATAAACGAAGTAAGTCAGGTTCACTAAATGATTTAACTTATTTGAGAATAATGGAGTGTTATTCTTATTTGAATTAAGGGTTTGGATTAATAAATAAATATAAAATATAGCAATAAATATAGTCCTAATTTGTGTAATTGTTTGTCTTTTTCACCTTTCTACAAATAGCAATAAATAAGAAGAAATATAACTTAGCTAGAAAACACACTGAGACGGCTAATACAAATGTTGAAAATGGATGTGTAGGACTAAGAAGGTGCCATAATCCTAAATCTAGATTTCATTAGGTAAAAAGACAAGAGCACCAAAAAGTGGATGTTTTGGTGTTCAGTGTTGTCTATTCCTACCACTATTGTCCAAACTAATCACAAAGACCTAAAACTTTTTGGATAGTTGTATTGTGCCTGTATAAGCATGCTTGTAAAAAATCAAGTACTGGTTATTGATGGAACTCACTGTGAAGCTGATTTTGTATTTAAACCCTAACCCTCCATCATGCTTGATAAAATGATATTTGATTCACTTGAGAAAGAGGGGGGGTTAGTATAAAATATGTATTGAATGTGTAATCCACACCCCTTATGTGGGCACACTGCCTACATACCAATACTCTGAAGAGGGATCAAGCCATATGTAGTTCTCCCACCTAGTGTGATTTGTGCAATAGTGTGATGTGGATGCAAATGCCAATTTGACAATGTTTGAGGTGGCTAGGGACTAGTATAAGGATTTGAATATGTTTGTAGCTATATTGGGTGATTGTGTGCAAAGAATAGGGAAGTTTGATTTAGTGCTTTGTTTGTATTCTTGTTTGCTTTGTAAATTTGGTCACATCCTTTGTAAATGAGCTTTGAGTGGGATTTTATAGGGAATAATTAATCATGGGTTGGATGTATTCACGCTAGGCTGACCTAATTAAGGATAATGATCAAATGAAAATGACAATTGGGGCTCAAAGTGCAAATGGAAAGGACTGATGAAAATGGGACACTTATTTATTAGGCTCTATAGTCCAAATGGTGCACTCCTATCTTATAAGCTTGAGACCTAGGGGAATAGGTTTGTCATGGGGAATACTATCTAGCTGAGGTGGAATGATCATTCAGAAGGTTCCAGATGACTGGCAATGAACAAAAAAGTATTTAGAAGGGTCACAAGAGCATGTAAAGAGGACCTATGGATGGGGTGTCACAAGCCACACTCAAACTACCAATTTGGACATTTTATATGACTATAACAAGATATTCATGATTTATCTAGATAGCCTCAAAACATTCAATTAGTTCAACAAGCTGCACTAAAAGATAAGTGTTTGCCAAAAGTGGCAAGTCATGATCCTATTGGAATTAAATGCTCCAACCACTTTCCAAATCCCCAAGTCCTACTAATTTAAATATTCCACTAGATTTCATTATGAGGGCAAAATTCTCATATATTTAAATTTCCAAGGTCACATCATGTCTATTTTGAATGGTAGTTTATCGAGGACATGTCTTCTGATGATCCTTTCATTAATCATATATATGATCTGTGCCTTGGGTCTTGGACCAAAATAACTATAGGTGAAAACTAATATAAGGATATTGGTTTTCTTTTAGTTTTATATATGTATATAACACTCTATTTAATGTTTAGTCCCATCTGAGTCTACATTGATCTCCCTTTTCTGCCAACTCGAGTTGGATCTGAGTTTGGGTCCTTTATTTTACTTGTCGAGATGGGTCTATTTTACTTTATCGACTTTTATCAAACACCCCATCTCATTCCTTTACCATTGGTTGTAGGGAATCAACCTAGACTATTGACCCCTTTGACTTTACTTCACTCTATCAGATTTTGAGATCCATTTAAATGTGGATCGTAGAGCTTTGGGACCCACTACCCCAAGCTGGCTTTCTCATTGGTCCCTAGGATTTGATGACCATTTGACTTACTTCAAGCTCTCACAGGCTTGACACTTATTAGCTATGTGTTTCTTCTTAGGTTCTTGCTAAATATTTTAGATCCTAATGGTCACTTTGTGGGTCTTACAAATGATGTTCGTACAACTATTTGCCATTTTTTGACCAACTTTACAATTTTATAGCTTGAAGCACAAAGATCGTGGGAACACCAAGTTTGCATAGAATGGACTCAACATTGAAAGGAAAAAACCCTTTTGATCCATTAGCCATTTGAGCTTCCTACATGCTTTTGTAAAATGTTGAAGTTGACTAGTTTGTGTGATCTTGCATGACATCTTGACGACAGTCTGGTTTAAAATGGCTAAGTATGGAAACTTAACAAATTTTGCATTAAGAGCCAACTTTATCCATGCATATATTTTATTGTGATTAGCATGTGATCTAAAACTTGACACATATGAACCTAGGACTAATGTGAATAAACCCATGTGATTAACTCTACTTGACTCATCCACACGTGTGAGATCTAGTAACATCAAAATGGTCACTTAGCTCTTCTTCCATTAGAGCTAAAAGTTTGGACAAGCTTTAAATGGAACGAGTGGAACGGATGAATTCCATGTGCTTCCATGCTTATCCAAAGCATTCCATAGGGTTTTTGCAACTTTGGACTAGTCTTTAAAAATTTACTATTTACATTTTAAGTGAACCTAAAGTGCTTCAAAAACTTGTGAGCTTCATGATTTCTCTATTCCACTCATTCCATCTAGAGCTAGTTTAGATCATTTTGGTCAATCAATAACTCTAATTCTTAGTCTACATCAGGACCTTTAGCAACTGGGCACATGTTTGGTATGTGGGCCAAATATGGCTAACATTTTTCTTGACTTGCAAGGAAGCATGTATACTATGCTTGAGAACCCAATTCATTTTGTCTCGTTTGATCCATTGGTCATGGAGTTACTTCTCTAAAATTAAGTTGATCATTAAGATGATGTAAAGCTACCACTTTTTAGAACTTCCTCTTAAAACAAAAAACACTAAAACAAAATAATAAAGGTAAATGCATGTAGGCAAATGCAGGAAAGAAAGAATGACTAACCTACTAAACAAATGTGCATAAGGGCACTTAGAAAAAAACATAAAAACTACTCTAACCTATATACAAGGTTAAAATTTACAATTGCTTCCCACCTAGATCAAATGGAAAGGATTTGGGATCACTTGTGATGAACCAGGTTGGAAAACACCTTGCCTTTGAGAGCTCATGATATGTGAGCTCAAACACCTAGCTGTTGATTTATTTAGCATACTCTCAAGTGGATGCAATGAGACAAACATGTCTCCAAAGTAGACATATTGGTCCATTTTTTCAAGGCTTTCTCTAAATTTGACTATAGGGGCCCCTGCAAACTCTTCCTTTGAACTGATGCTTGGTTGACTGTCTAGACTTAGGCAAAAAATCTCTAAGTCATCCTAAAAGGTAGCCTCATCTTGGTCATCAAAGACAATGCTAATTTTAACACCATCTTTACTCCATTTTCTTTGAGAAGTGGGCCATATGGTAGCTCATCAATCCACCTAAGGCCTAAAATGTCATATCCCTATGGCTCTAAATTTGACCATTCCCATTCCTTTTTTTAAGGCATCAGTTTTGCCTTCAAAGAACATCTCATCTTGAGATTAAACAACACCCTCAACTTAATGGGTGAGTTCCTCTTCATGTTCTAGAGGAGGTATAGGCTAGTTTAGAACCTCTACCTGATCCATGAATTCATAGTACAATTGTTGCCATACTTTATCTTGATCCTCTTTTTTCCTTTATTTCTTCCTCAAGCTCATTTATGACCTTTCCAACATGGTCAACTGATTGATTGACTACATCTTGCTCATTTTCATCTATGACCATACCAGATGGAAGCTCTTGTGACTAAACAAACTCTTCCTTACTCCCAACCACATCTTTTTTATACATATCTTCAAAAGTGAAAGTATCACTATTGTCTTGAGCCTCTAAAATATCAAAGCCATACCAAGAAGTCAAATTAAAACCTGACTCTTCCCCTTTTGAAAGAAGTGGTCTGCCTATCATGACCTCTTTATCATAAACTCTTATGTTTTATTTGTTGACACAAAAGATTGCACCCTTGGCAGGAGGCCGAGCTCCTACCTTCTTCACGCAACAATGGAAACTCCCCTCTCACCTGTGGGACCGGTGAAGCTAGAGGGGAGAGTCTCTAGATGAGGGCTAGCTCCCTCTGATGTATCATTTAGGCCCTGGTTTCTCCTACTACTAAAAAGAAAATGTAAAAAGGGGGGGATGAAAAGAGAGAGAGAGATGTTGAAAATAGAACCTAAGCCTAAAAATGTTAAAAGGGTGATACACCAAAAAATGTGATCCACCCAACCTGAATATACACTTTTCACCAAAAGGAAGTGCCTATACACTTCATCTAAAGTGAGAAAACCTTCTACATTAGTGGGTTAGGGGTTCGTGGAGATACAAGGAGGAAATAGCTACTAGAGGCATTCTAGGACACACTGCAGTAGCCTATCCACTTCACCTACACTCCTTTAGGGACACTTCTGACAAACCTGTAAAAGGAAACTCACAAATTGCGACAGACATGCTGAGATCATTATGTAAAAACATTAAGAAAATGACTTAACATAAAATCAAATGCATAGACAAATACTAAAGATGCAAAACTCAGAATGGAGGTAAAAATGCTGTGTTTTGATTGAAGGTAAATTTTTTGGCAGAGCTCTGCCTTACAAGCTCGAGAGATTTTTGGGCAGAGTTTTGCCTTAAGGCCGAGAGCAGATCCTTCTTAGAATGACAAGTTTACAATTTATAGAAAGAGGAAGAGAAACTTGGCGCTTCCTGGGAAAGATTTTGGCACTCCTTTTTGCAAGTGGCCCATGTGTGCTGAACACATTGGAAAGAGGAAAGCCACTGTTACTGATGTCATTCTTCAGAAAAGGCCTGCTGGAACCATGCTTCACAATTTCCCAAATTAACTTTGGTGTTCAAACATTAATGTAAGTGCATGGCCGCACCTCTTTCTACAAACAGACTATAGTTTGTCCCCTCATCAATGCCAACTGCAAAAAATAGGTCATGCCTCTTTTTAGTAATAACTCACCTTCCCTTCGCCACTTGAATGGTTTGTCATTTTTGCTCCTTGTCCTCTTCCTGCTCTTTCAACCCTCAGGGTGATCTTATGGTGGGTCGTTACATTCGTCAAGCTCCTTTTCATGATTGGTGCTCAAACAGTTCAAAAACAAATGGATACTTCATTGTGTTAAAATTGACGTTCACGCAGTCATCACCCTTGGACTCTCCTTCGGCTTTCTGCTTTGCCAAATGAAATGGCCTAGAACAACAGGGACAGAAGGGGACCAATTTTTGGCCTGTTGGGAAAAAAATGGTCAACAAATTGGTGACTCCTAGGGGAAGCATGCCTGCTATGCTTAAAGACCAGTTGCCTTGGGGGAGTCAAATGTAGCTTTGAAGAAAGTTAACAATAGCCCTAAAAGATTTGAGAATCAAACATGAAGCTTTTACCCCACATGCAAAGGGAAACACACAAGGCTAAAAAACACTACCTATGCAAATTACACTTAGGGAAAGCAGGAAATAAATTGAAAACAAAACTACTATATACAACTAACCAGGTACATCTGCTTCCCTCCTAGATCAAAAGGGAAACTTCTTAAGTCCCCTCCATGGCAAGAAAACTTATTGTGCCAGCCAAGTGGCTGAATAAAAAGGAGAGCTGGTGGCCTGCTCCTCTTGCCTGCCACCTGAGTTGGCTTGTATCTGAGTGGATTAGATTGAAACATGCCTCCAACGTATATGTACTCTATTTATTCTTGGAAGCTCACCTCCTATTAGTTCTTCAGGCTAGTGTATCTCATCAAAAAATCAATGGCTACTGGCTCATCACCATAAGCCTCTTGATATGCATCATTGACTAGCTTGTTCTCTTCTACCTCGTGCTTGGGTTTCATGACATGACCATCCTCCTTGATGATTTCAAAGAAAATATCTTCAGATTTACCAACCTCTTGAAGGGATAAATCTGAAGGCCTGCAGCCCCTCTACAAACTCATTTGAGTCCCAATGCTATCTTCTCCACTCTTAGCGAGCTCATAGCCCCCTTGAAGAATAGTGTAACCTACCCCCATAACTTCAAACAAATTATTCAAAGCATGGTGAAGAAAGTGTCCATGCCCCTCCGCAATGTCTTACAAAATGAGAAAAGGGGGACAAAACACTTCTTCATCATCAGAGATAGAGGTAAAAGCTTGTGACTTGTCTTCTTGTTCGTCAAAGGGGGTACCTATGGTGATCTCCTCCTCATCTGCACTCCTGAAGTCTCCCTGATCAGTCATGAACTGAGCATACTCCTCTTCACTTGCTTCCTTCAAGACAGGTTCCACTATTTGCTTCCAACTCATGATCTTGGAGTTGGAACCTTGCTCCTGTGAACAAGCATTAACTTTATCCTCTTCAAGGTCCTAAGCTAGTTCATGATGTTCCTTCTTCCAGCTTGGAATTTGGAGATTATGTTGAAAGACTTGAGGAGGTTGGGGAGGATTTGGGAGGGTCTGCTCATGTACGGGAAGAGCTATCTAAAAAGAGGCATGCTAAAAATCTAGGTGTACGAGATTGAGGGTAGGATAGGTTGATGTATCAAATGAGCCAAAAAGATCAAGTGCCATCTGATAGAAAGGATTTGGCATACAAGAGGGAGTTTTCTATAGAATAGGAGGGGGTAGACCTTGGGCCAAATTTTCTTGATTTTTGTCCCTCCACTTTACCAACATTTCATCAATATTGAAATTAGCTTATGGATTGGTGGAAGGGGTGTCTTTTGGTGTCGGCTCCTCTACAAGGTCTAAAAACTCCATCTCTCTCTCTCCAAACAATCTCATATTAGCCTCTAATTTCTCAATCCGCTTAGCTATATTATCCTCATTTTATATCTCTTGGAGCTCATAAGAGTCATTATAGAGATGGGGAGTACATGAAGGTTGCCATGGAATGTAAGAAGCTTCTTGAGGAAGGGTGGGAGGGACTTGAAAAGGAATAACCTCATTTTGTGCCTCACACTCTTGGACAATGCCTTTCTCCTCGTTGTTCCATGACTCGACCACTTTATTCTAGCTCAAGACATTTAGACTGGGTACCTCCCTTTGGGGTGATGGGGCCACAATGTGAGAGGGTAGTGAGGGTTTGGGTTCTAGTTCCCTTGCTGCTAAAATGGACTGTTGCATCTGAATATTTGCCAATTCAATCTATCTATCAAGATTAGCCTTAAACACAAGGTTTGCTATTTCAGAACTCTCCTCAACATAATTGGGGAAACGACTTTGACAGGCTTGACTCTGCTTATAAGCAGGGGCTGTATATGACTGATATGATGCTTGGGGTAGCGAGTATGCAGGTTGATAGACTTGGTAAGGCTACCTCTCATGAAAACTTAGCTTCTCTTCTAAAGATGTGATCAAACCACCCACATCCAGCATCTCACTTGTAAGCATATGCTAATTGGATCTTTCAATGGGAGTCCATTCCTTCTTAACCTGATTTAGTGCATTTCTCACTTGATGGATGACATGATCAAGAATTTCTTGGCCACATCCCCTTTTGGTGTCAAGATCTATTACATATTTTTTGTATCCCAGCAGTGCTCGCTTGAAGGCAGAAATGGGTTGATTGGCAAAGAGACTAGGTTGAGTGGGAGAAGTGACATATTGAGAAGACTGGGCATAAGGCTGATATAGCTTATGACAAGGTTGAGACTAGCCATATTGAACTTGATAAGGATCAACATAAGGCTGGTAAGGATCATAGCCATGTTGGCCAAGGAAGACAGGGTCCATGGCTTAGAACGATGGGATTATACATACTAGAATGTTGTTTCTTGATGGTATGGTACCAAAATTGCTTAACCAATTGATTTAACTCAGAGTCGCCATTGGTGTTTGTTGCAAAAGCCTCTAAAGGCTGGTTGGTAAAAGAACACACCAAAAATTCTTCAACTCTTTGGACACAACTTGTCTTAGTTGGTCCCACCGGGCGTGCCAGAAACTGTTGACGTAGAAGATTACACCCTTGGTAGGAGGCCGAGCTCCTGCCTTCTTCACGCAAGAATGGAAACTCCCCTCTCACTTGTGGGACTAATGAAGCTAGAGGGGAGAGTCTTTAGATGAGGGCTAGCTCCCTCTGATGTATCATTTAGGCCCTGATTTCTACTACTGCTAACAAAAAATGTAAAAAAGGGGGGGATGAAAAGAGAGAGAGAGATGCTGAAAATAGAACCTAAGCCTAAAAATGTAAAAAGGGTGATACACCAAAAAATGTGATCCACCCAGCCCAAATATACATTTTCACAAAAAAGAAACACCTATACACTTCATCTGAAGTGAGAAAACCTTATGCATCAGTGGGTTAGGGGTCCGTGGAGATACACGGAGGAAATAACTACTAGAGGCATTCTGGGACACACTACAACAACCTATCCACTTCTCCTACACTCTTCTAGGGACACTTCTGATAGACCTATAAAAGGAAACTCACAAATTACACCAGACATGTTGAGATCATTCTGCAAAAGCATTAAGAAAATGACTTAACACAAAATCAAATGCATAGACACATACTAAAGATGCAAAACTCATAATGGAGGTAAAAATGTTGTGTTTCGATTGAAGGTAAATTTTTTGGTAGAGCTCTGCCTTACAAGCCCGAGAGATTTTTGGGCAAAGTTTTGCCTTAAGGCTGAGAGTGGATCCTTCTCAGAATGAGAAGTTTACAATTTATAGAAAGAGGAAGAGCAACTTGGTGCTTCCTGGGAAAGATTTTGGCACTCCTTTCTGCAAGTGGTCCATGTGCACTGAACACATCAGGAATAGGAAAGCCACTATTACTGATGTCATTCTTTAGAAAAGGCCTATTGAAACCATGCTGCACAATCGCCCAAATTGACTTTGGCATTCAAACATTAATGTAAGGGCATGGCCACACCTCTTTCTACAAACATACTACAGTTTTTCCCCTCATCAATGCCAACTACAGAAAACAAGTCGCACCTCTTTTCTATAATAACTCACCTTCCCTTCACCACTTAAATGCTTTGTTATTTTTTCTCCTTGTCCTCTTCCTGCTCTTTTAGCCCTCGGGGTGATCTTATGGTGGGTCGCTACATTCCTCAGGCTCCTTTTCATGATTGGCACTCAAACAGTTCAAAAACAAATGGATACTTCACTACATTAAAATTGATGTTCACGCGGCCGTCACCCTTGGACTCTCCTTCGGATTTTTGCTTTGCCAAATGAAATGGCCTAGAACAACAGGGATAGAAGGGGACTGATTTTTGGCCTGTTGGGCAAAAAATGGTCAATAGTATTCTTTACAATCCACTTTAAATGTAAGGTCCTCCTATATCCTTTCTAAAATAGGCTCTATCTTTGTGAGGAAGATGGTGGGAGGGTGAATAAATTTACCTTGTTTGTAGATCAAGAGAGTACACTCTAGCTAGGCACTTTGGAGGTTCTTTCAGGTAGTTTCTAAGGTTAAGGAGGGAGAGTATTGAAACTCTTATACACCAGGCTCATTGATCTAAGCTATAGTTATTTGATTCATCTCTTGCACAACTAACCCTTCTTCTATCAGGACTAGTTCTTGGACTTTCTTGATTAGCATTTCCCTTTTCTATTTTGTGCCCTCTTTGATTGATTCCATGAGGGGAATGTGGTACAATATTTGGCCACCTCCTCATTTTCTTGAATGGGTGTGGGAGGGAGTGGTTTCATAATGGAGGGTATAAAATAGTTGGGGTCATTGACATAGGAGAGGATCCAAGATGGAAGGACTTCATGTTCCTCAGTTGATAAAGGTGAGGCTCGACAAGGTTGACTAGAGGGGTAAGTAGGTTGATATGGAGGATAGATAGGCTCATTATAGGGCTGGTCGGAATTATTCTATAGCTATTACACTAAACTTTGAGGACCACTTGGGGTGAAGCCATGAATATTTTTAACTTAATATTAAGGATAAGGAATGAATGAACATGCATTTTGATCAAATAGGTGGTGATTATACATACCAAATGATGGTGATTAGGCACCTAAGATGCTTAAACTAGATGATAGATGTTTAGATTCACCTCTAATGTTTGCTAGAATGCCTTCAAATGTTGATATACAAAAGAACACCAAAACTTATTCCACTACTTTAGACCTTAGTCCTACTAGGCATGCCAAAAACTATTATAGGCTCAATTCACACCCTTGGAGAGGGTTCTTCAGGATCTCTCCAATTGAGCCATAATATTGGGACAACCACAGGCTGTGGGTCACCTATGTTAGGGTTGAACCTCTAGAGTAGGCTAGCTTCCTCTTTGATTCTCACCTAAACTAAAGCTAAGCCTAATGATTTATAGGGAAAAGGGTTAGAAAGAAAATAAGGGATCCTAATAAAGTTAACCAGGTGATGCACCAAACTTAAGAGTGAAACTCCCATAAGCTTGAACCCACACTAAATCAACAGAGGATGATACTAGCTTACACAAGCTTAAGATCAAGCTAATTTGCATAAGTATTTCATAGAAGAGGTTCAAAATAGAACACTAATCTAGACTTGTAAACAACATTGAAAACTCCCTAAGCAAAGTCATAAAGGAATATGGGTGAGGAAGATTCTCCTTCACATAATGCCCTAGTGCACAACTTGCCAAACATAGATTCAAGGCAGAAGATAGGTAAAGAAAGTCCTTATGCATTAAGAGGTAGTTCTTACAAATTCTTGATAGGGTCAAGCCTAATCAAGCTAAAAATACTTTGTAGTATCTCAAGGAATGTCCTATCTCTTAGAAAGATAAAAAAGTCTAAAATTTGGGAACCCTCTACAAAATGGAAAGAAAGGGATAATATAGGAGAAGGGGGAGAAGAGAGAGAAAGGGGGCATGATAATCAATGAGTTTTTAGCTTCAAGAGATGTTTCACCAAGATTTTGGTCTAATTAAAATAAGTTATTATGAGAAAGATATTCATTATTTGCCCAAATAGCCTTCGAATCATTTCATTAGTTGAACAAGCTAGACTAGAAGACAAGAGTTTTCTAGAAATGGAAAGTCATGATCTTGATGAAATTGAATGCTCCAACTACTTTCTAAATCCCCAACTCTTGCTACTTTGGATCTTCCACTGGATTTCACTATGAGGGAAAAATCCTCATATCTTCAAACTACCAAGGACATGTCATATCTATATTGAATGGTGGTTTGTCGAGGACGTGTCTTGGGATGATCCTCCCATTAATCATATATTTGCTTTGTGCCTTAGGTCTTAGACTGAAATAACTATAGGTGAAAACCAATCTAAGGATATTAGTTTTCCTTTAGTTTTATTTATGTATATAACACTTTGTTCAATATTTGGTCCCATTTGAGTCTGCATCAAGCTTCCTTTTTTTCCAACTTAATTTAGATCTAAGTTTGAGTCCTTTACTTGTTGAGTTGATTTTGTTTTGATTTATCAACTTTCATCAAATACCCTAGTTCATTCCTTTGCTATTGGCTATAGGCAATCGACCTAAATCATTGACCCCTTTGAATTTACTTCACTTCACCAGATTTAGAGATCCATTTAAATGTAGACCATAGATCTTTGGGACCCACTACCCCAAGCTAGGTTTCTCATTGGTCCTTGGGATTCAATGACCATTTGACTTACTTTGAGCTCCTATGTACTTGACACTTATCATCCACACATTCCTTCTCAGGTTCTCACCAAATATTTTAGATCTAAATGGTCACTTTATGGGTCTTAAAAATGACATTCATGTAGATGTCTGCCATTTATTTACCAACTTTACAATTTTATAACTTAAAGCACAAAGATAATGGGAACACCAAATTTGCAAAGAATAGACCCAACATTGAAAAGAACAAACCCTTTTGATCCACTAGCCATTTGAGATTTCTACATGCTTTTGTAAAAAGTTAAAGTCGACTAGTTCATGTGATCCTGCATGATGTCTTGATGATGGTCTGGTCTAAAATGGGTATGGAAACTTAGAATTTTTTTCATTAGGATCCAACTTTATCTATGTATATATTTCATTTTGATATAATGTATAAGCTGAAACTTGGTGCATATGAACCTGAGACCATTGTGAATAAATACATGTGACCAACTCTCCTTGACTTATCCACATGTGTAAGATCTATAAGCATCAAAATGGTCACTCAACTCTTCTGCCACTAGAGCCAAAAGTCTAGACAAGCTTTGGATGGAATGAGTAGACCAAATGAATTCCACATGCTCCCATGCTTATCCAGAGCATTCCATAGGGTTTCTGCAACTTTGGAATAGTCTTTAGAAATTGATGAATTACATTTTAAGTAAACCTAAAGTGATTCAAAAACTTGTGAGATTTACGATTTCTTTTTTCCACTCATTCCATCCAAAGCTAGTTCATACCATTTTGGTCAATTATGAACTCTACCTCTTCCTCCACATCAATACCTTTAACAACTAGGCACATGTTTGGTATGTGGGCCAAATATGGCTAACAGGCCCTTCAAAACCCTCACCTGATGTCTCCTCATCTTCTTGATCCTCATTGGCCCTTTCGATGTAAAATATTTTCTTTTCAGCATATTGATGACCTTTGCTCCATTTGTTTTCATAACCATAACATAACCCTTTAGCAAGCTTCTCCTCAATTTGTTGTAGTGTCAATCTAGTAGGTTGAGGCAGTGATGGAGTTGGGAAGGTGCATTATCAATTAGTAGTGAAAGGATGATGTTTTATCATCTCTTTTTCTTTTACTAAGCATGCCCTTGGTATAGCTTCAGATACAGTTATGGGGTTAAACATGTGAACCTCCAATTGAATACTATATTTTAGACCACCCAGAAAAAGGTTAGTTAGATTTGCCTTAGTGATGTCCTCCACATAAGGATAGATTATGAAACTAATGAATATAATTATTCACTATTCTTGTTTTTCATAGTTTGGCCAGCTGGCTAAATTAGTTTCAAAAATATTATCCTGATAGTGAGACATTAGTTCATCATTAAATACTAACCATGTAACAAGAGAACCAATGTTCTTCTTTTGAAGGCACAACCAATGATACCAAATGAATGGCTCAGGTTCAAGATACAAAGATGCCATAACCACTTTTTGAGAACTAAGAGTTTGGTACAGATCAAATATATTTTTAATTTGAATGATCCAAGTGAGTGGATCCTAGCCATCAAACTTGCACAAGTCTACTTTTGGTAACATCAGTTTCACCTCCATATTGGTAGTGTTAGTGTTGAGAGGAGGAAGACCAGAATGAAAAAGTGGAGGGTTGTTGAGTGGCAAATGAGATGAAATGGTATCTAGGTGTGCTATGATATGCTTCAACTAATTGCTCACATCATTAAGTTTCCCTTGCATTATTGACATTTGAGTTTGGACTTGCACATCCTTCTACATCAGGCCATGTAGATTCGATTGAATTTAAGAAATCATCTCTAAAGACATCATATCAGAGGTTTTATACTCAATTTCATCCCTTAAAGGAGTTTTAGGAGTGTCTTTCCCTTTCCCCCATCTGTGAGTGTTACGACCAACCATAAAAAGGCTTGATGGTGAACCTTATTTTGCCCTATTGACCCAAATTTGGTCATGAATGTTTTTAAATATGTCAGCCTCAAATTAAAAATATCAAAGACTAGACCCAAACTAATTTTTTTTGAAGCTTTCTAAAAATCTAAATAAATTGGAAAAAATCTACAAATTGTGAGCCATGGAGCGAATTTATGTAAAACACTAAAATGAAAATAAATTTGAAAAAATAGATCCAAATGAGCTGAAATTTTAATGAAAGATTACTTGAATGACTTCACACCTCCAGTAAAAAAATTGTAGAGAAATTCACAACTATTTGTGAGATATATCCAAATTCAAAGATCTGGGGTTTTTGACTTGATTATGGCCCAAATTGATGCTCTAATACCACTTGTAATGATATTAATTCACCAAATAAGTAGAATAACAAAATTATATCACAATGATATGGAAATATAGCATAAATTATGAATACTAGATAAGCCACTTTGACGGGGCAACCTCCTAAATGCTTGCAATAAGAAAAAAATACTCTAATATGATGATGAACAACTAAGGTCCTACCTCTTATTTATAGTCTACCAAGGCCATGGATAATCCATAGGCCTACATACTAAGCATATGAGTGCATAGATAAATGTAAAATAGTATACAAAAGGGTTATTCAAGCCATAAGTCAGCTACACATATCCTTATACATGCCAATAGTTAAGGGCGTAGAGGATGCCTTCAAAAACCCCTACCTAAGCCAAAACCTCTTTTTGACATTTACAAAACAAAGTTAGTCTAGTTTGACCTTGTTCTTAAAATATAAGCACATTATGGGATTAGGTCAGCCTCGATTGACCTTGTCTAGGACCTAACTACTTTATTTATTAAAGAATAGGGTTGATTGGGTTGGCTCTATCAACTAAAACTTTAGAAAGATTGAGGGTTAGATCTAGATATATAAACACATCCTTTTCACCATTTTCATTAGAGAGAGATAGAGTTAATTATTATTTAAACATTTGCTTATCCACTATTCTCATTGAGAATCTATTGCTTAGGGTTTCATACTACATTTGGACATAATCTTGTCTTCTTTTGGGTTAAACATTTTAGATGCATAGGAAAAGTTGTGTAGCCTAGAGCTGACCTATCCTTTTTATCCTTACAAACCATAACAACTTCTTGTGAAGCACCTTAGCCAAGGGAGAGATTGAGGCTCAATGGGTTCATTTTCAAGGTAGTATTCCTAACTTTTTCTCCTCTTTATTAAAGTAGATATTTTTACATTTGTTAGCTTATAAATATGTTTCTCTTTTTATGCATTAGTATTACCTCTACATTGACTTGAGTAGAGTTTTTCTATGCATGTTTACTGTTATGTTTATTAACCCCATTTTGTGCCACATGCTTTGGTGAGTACTAGATTAGTGTTACTTTACTTTTGTCATTTAATTTAATAAGAAAACATAAAACCTAGCTAGGGTTATCGCATGTATTGTTTGACTAGAGGCTTTGGAACCCTCTCTAGTGACATTGTGTGACAAGGGACCCCTTAGTTAGGTCTAGTAGGTCCATATTGGTTGTGACCTTGATTTTATAAATGTACTAACATGTAGAAAGGATAGTGTGATTTATCTTCTCTGAGTTAGGATTTATTTATAGATCAACTTCACTTCCCTTTGTATACATTCTAGTGAACCCAACATGAAACTAAGCATTGTAGGTTTTATTTTATGCCTTCATTTATTATATATTTTTATTTTTATAGTACTAGATTGAATCTAACAACTTAGACTAATATTATGTGTGTAGGTTTAACACAATCAATTTAATCAATTATATATTTTTCTATGTAGGTCATCTTCAACCACAAGTAACTGGATCAATTAGTTTGACTCAGTTCACTTCTTTACATACAAATTTTCAGACTTAATCAACTTAGTCAACTCTATTAGTAGGCTAAAAATCATCATCTGAATAACATAGTATAAAAATGACTTCACCATCTTCAAAAATTATCAATTTCATTCTTACCATCTTAGTCATTTCTATTCTTCATTTACAATCCTATTTTTCACACTTTTTAGTCTATAAAACTATAACTATACAACAAACTAGATTGACATAGTTTTGTAAATTGATTTTCTATCTAAAAGACTCAATTAATTCATTTTATTGTGTTCTTTTGGATCTTACTTCAATAGACAACATCGAATTGGTTGATTCTATTATGTACTATTTGTATACATGGTCATCTGAACTGACCTTATACTATTTATGCATAGGAATTAACTTATCTTGTTAGTAATTATTTCATTTTTCATTTTTTATCTTGCTTCCTTTGATTAGAATACATAGACTAAGTATGAGGTTTTAATCTAACAATTTAGTCACACTATTTTTCTTTTTCACACACTTCCAAACCACATAACATTAAAACACATTAAGCAAATTCTATCCAAGGTCTACCTACTTAGATTTCATCACCAAGGGGGAATCTAACCCAATTTTTTAGATGAGTATAAAGACATGGTTGATGGTATATATTGACAAATCACCTGACACACTTATCACTATGGGATTGTGAAGTGAGGGGGTAGGCCCCAATACCAACCTAGTAACATTACCAATAGATATCTCTTTCAGCCTCAATTACCTGAAACCATCCTTAGATTATCTTTCTAGTTCCTTATGATTACCAAATCTCTATCACATTTATTTATAAAATTATTATAATTTAAAACATTCAAGAATGACTACATAGGTTAGCATCTTTATTTTTATTTCTTGCTCTCTAATAAATGTATATTGTATTGTAAAACTTGTATCAACCAATGTTGGTGCAAGGTTAATGCTGTGTGCCAAAACTAGATCAACTATATTGATATAATTGTTTGTGTATTTATTTGAAGTATTCTGCACAATAACACTAGATCATCTATAGTCATAACTGTCAAAACCTATCCCTACCTATAGAACATAGTCTATATGCTTGACTGTGCCTCCTATAATATCTATTTTTCTACAAAACATAGTCACTATGTTTGACCCTATCTCTTATAGACTACTTGTTTTGTTTTCCTTTAACAAATAGTCAACTTATTTGACTATGTATATTTTAACCTCTCGCAATTTTACCATTTATAGAATATAGTTGACCAAATTGACTGTCTTTTGTACCTTGTTCTGTCTACTATCCTACCAAACTGTATTGACTGGTTGGATCTTGTATCCAATTAGTTGACCTTCCTCTTTACCAAGTTTTTAGTTTCTCTCCATCATGAATTTATTGCTTGAGGATAATTCATAGTTAAATCAATCAAACATTATGAGTTTTACCAACCCCAAAAGATTTTCTAAGATATCTTGTAGCACTCACCGTGGATCAAAACAATATCCATGTTACCACCTATTCTACCAACTATGGGAATCCTCCTTATTCTTCCTCGACACTTAACCCTTTATTTTATTTATAATATGAGTTTGATCTTGAATACATACTAAAATTTCTCTTTTACATCAATGAAAACCCTCAACATAGAGGAAAAGATCCTACAACCATCTATAATCTCATGATGGGACCTCATATAGGAGAAGCCCATTCACCTTCCCCTACCTTTTCCCAAAGATTTGGGGGAAGCCATTTATTTTCACCCTAATATTTTCCCTCTATAATGTCTCATTACGACACCAGTACATCATTTTATATGTCTTCTTCAACCTCCATGCCAAGTATTTCTACCAACATGGTAGGTTCAACTTCTAGTGGGCCTCTTCAAAATACCCACATCCTTAACCAAGCTAGAAATTCTTCTCTTTTCTACTAATACTACTCATTACACTAGTATGGTGCATGCTTCTAACTCATTTCAAACTCATAATGCATCACAAGCTACTACCACCTCACATAATACTCATGCATCATATGTTTTATCCACTAGCCAAAATGTTACTCAAACTAAGTAACTTTTATTACAAAAACTTAACAAAATGCATACTTTTGAAACTAACATTGCAAATCAGATGATGAAAATGCAAAATGACCTCATACATCTCTAAAACTAACCTCACCAGGTTTTTTGTGGAACACAAAATCTTAAATCCCCCTCCACCCCCCTTAAGGATTCCCATGGTAACCTCAAACCATAACCTCCACTTGTCAATAAAACCATCAAATATCTATAAAATTAACCTCTAGTACCTCAAATTGCTAACATTGACATAGGAGGTATCACCTCCACCATCACTTATAATGGATCTATATATCTTACCTTGCAACTAAAAATATTTGGCAACCTTTATAAAGATTGGGTTAAGCTTAATACCATTGTTGCTACCAAACTCTTGGCTAAAATCCTCTCAAAAGATGCTTTAGATTGATACAATCAATTAAAAACCCACTCTATCACTATCCTATAAGACTTGGTCAACTCACTAGTCTAAGAATTTTAAACTAGTGATATTCCCAAAAACAACTTAACCCATTTTATAAATTATAAACAACTTGAAACTGAAATGACACAAGTCTTCATAAAATGATGGAAAATTTTGTCTAACAAATGTGAGCATAATATAGAAGATGACAACCTCTTCCACCTATTTACCAATTCTCTCCACCCTAATTATAATATTATAATAGGACCCTCTCTCCAAAAACTTTGGAAGAAGCTCTACACTAATCCAAACAACAAGACTTCCTCATACATCAATTTGAACCTCCTCAACCTACAATAGGCACTTACATGCTCATCAAAAATAAAAATTATCATGCAACCAATTATGGTGTTACCAACACTTATGACACTATACATACCATCCAAGCTATTAATCCAAACAACACCGTGGAGTATATTCCTCCCCCTAACAAATATTTTAATCCTACTCCCACATTTTCTCAACACAACCACACTAATGTGCACAAACCATTATCCCTAGCAAAAATTCAAAAATATCTTCCAAGACCTCTACCACGAGTTTTTGACCCTAATCATCTTATGAAATCATGGTATGATCCAAATAAATTATGTTGGTCTCATACAATTTGGGGCCATTCTCATGAGACTTGTAGAAAATTAATAAATCTTACTATGGATTTCTTCTTGGTCCTAACTTTGACCATGAATCCCTTATCTAAAAATGTCAAAAATCTTATGACATAGCTCTTAGAGTTCATAAAACACAAAATAAAAACCAAACTAATGTTCATTTAACTGTTTACAAGGATCCCATTCCTAACCACCAAGACAACATTAAACAACCTACCCCTACTACTAACAATGTTGAAAGTCTTATAGACCTTAACACCAATGACAAAATGTGGTTAATATGATTAATATGGGAAGAGCAGTTGCTTTTATTGACTCAAATCCAACACTTACACATCACACTTCTCAATCATTCCACATCATTCAAGACACTTCCCTATCCCATCTCATGGAATTAGAGCAAGAGGAACTAATACCCATACAAACACTAATCCCAAATACACTCTCATACTATTTATACTCTTCCCCTGACTTTCACACCATAAGACAACATACTTCAAACTTTGAATAGTATTTATTTTACCCAACCATAAGAAATACCTCAACTAACCATCACATCACCTAGTCACTCAACCCACTTGCAACCAACCTAAACCAACCATACCCTATCAACACAAGTTTAATTTTACCTCCAACCCTCCTTCCTAGGAGCTCTTGCAACACTATGCACTTATATCTAACAATCCTTTCATGGGTTATGATCAATGGGATCCTATTATAGAACTTTCTCATTTCCCCTCGCAAATCCCCTTATTAGAGCTAATGAGAACTTATCCCTATAATCAAAACTACCTAATGCAATTATTATTTTAAATGAACATCCTTAATCTAGAGAAGTTACTTTATCTAGATCCAAAGATAATATACATCATTAATGTGAAGAGATGTCCTTTCATGTTGATGAAATAGTGGACACCTCACTCTCACTTTAGTTCCCTATCTCTTATATGATTCTTGATGATATATTACTTCATGTGGATGATCTTACTTTATTCATTAGCATCCAAATTGGTGATATCCAAGTTAAACATGCTTTAATTGATGAAGGTTTCAGTACTTGCATTACCTCCCTTGACTTCATTAAGACACTTAGATATTCTGAATACAAACTTAAATCCACATGTAGTATATGTAAATCAAGGCTATAACAAAAGGCAAATGCCTTTTCTAGGTTGTGTTTGGCTTCTCATTACCATTTCTCTTATTACCATCTATGTGAAAATTATGATCTTTAACTTTCTACTTTCTTACAATATCTTACTCGATCAACTTTAGACTCATCATATGAGAGAAATCACCTCATCCACATGCCAATGTTTTAAATTCATCACAATGGTAATATCTAAAAGATTTAAGGGAACACAAATCCTTAGAATTTCAAACAATTCCAAGCATGCAGTGTCTAAAATACCCACCCTTGAACCTTTAACTAGTGTTGTTATGATCCACACTTATAATATTCAAAAATATATTAATGTATCATATCCCTAGGTACATAACAAGTGTCCCATTTTGGGAATCCCAATACTCCAACTATCTAGCTAACACCACTCAAGGTTATAATGGTCATCTTGAACTAATTGGGAATATTCCACCTAACCTCTTAGACTCCAATGATGATGAGCCAAATGAGATAAACCTAAAGATCAAAACCTGTGATCTTTCCCCTAACATCATTGGCCAACTTCTTCCTTCTCTTGAACATCGATCTCATCAGCTACCTTCCAATGACATACTAATTATCTTAACCAAAAATTGACATTCTATTTACCATGATTCCTCAAATGAAAAAATAATTTCTACATGTATCATCAACTTGCATACACCTAACTATGATTATGGTTATGCTTTAGACGACCCATTTTTAGCTAGATTTATCCACATTAGAAACACTAAAGTTATTAGATATTGTTCTTATTTATTTTAGTCTTTTCATTCTTCTTCTAATATTTCTTATTTTATATCACCTAATATTAGTTTTGCCACTACTATTCATAGGGAAGAGATGGAGTTCTCACATGGTACATCTCTAGTTATAAAATATCCTCTCAAGATTATGCTCATGGATCATGCCATGATAGGACCTTATCATTTTGATAGATATCATGACCCTTACAGTCTACTTCCTATAGATATGTTAGCCACTCTGCTTATGCCTGTCGCATAGCCAATTTTACCTACTAATGAGCTTAGCCTAATTTTTGCTTCATCTCCCCCTTCCTTGGTGATGGTCTTCTTCCCTTACCATAGCTTGATACCTTACCTACATAATGGGTAGATCAGCCTTATTATGATATTCACAAAGTTGTTGGTCATTGGACCAAAGTTTGTCACCTATATCAACATCTCTAGGATTCCTCTTTTCCTCCTTCAGCTAGTAGACCCCCATAGTCTACTAATAGATTTATATAATTCTTTCATGGGAAAAATAACCATTATTATACCTACTACTAAAAACTTAGGTAGTAAATTGACACATTGTGACCAATCACTACCCAACCCAAAGACAATAACATACTTATCCCAATCTAATACTAAAGTATATATCTAAATATATAGAAACATATTATCTTTGGCACCAATGTGATACTCATCATACTAATCAATGCTAAGTAATCCAACAACACCTTCACAATTTCCCATAATCAACACCAACACCAATTATTCCTCCTATAGGTCACCCACACAAGAAGGCTCCTCCTTTTCTACCACTTTCACCTCCTTCTAGATCTACATATACTATTCCCATAGATGTATCCATTCTTTGCATTGATTATCCCACATAGGATATACCATGAGCATTAATCTTCTTCTACTAAACCTACCTTTTTAGTTGAGATGATATGGAAGCAAGTCTTTGCACAACTTTTCACAAAGATCGATGAGACTCTGGCTAGCGTTAGAATCCAACTTAATGGAGATGTTTTAGATGTTATGGATAACTTTTGTGGTCAAATATATCAATATTTTTGAACACGACATGGTGTTATTTCAAATTATTTTATTTTATGATTTGGATTGGACTTATGATCCATTTATATATCTTATATCCTTGACTATGAGTCAAACATGCTTTCACTTATTTATTTTACATGGACCATTGTATTATGATTTATGTGTTTTACATGGTTTCATTGTCTTTCACTTTTTCTTATGAATTATTATCATTCTTTTCATGAATTCAAACTTACGCTTATGGTTTCAATTCTTTCATGGATTCTTTTATTTTCTCTATAATGATTGTTTTCTATCTTTTACCCTCAAATAAAGATAATAATTATTATGACTTGGTTATACAACCCTAATTACCTTAGTATTTTATCTCTACCATATGATCAATTAGCAAAAAAGACTTCACATTATAATACTACCATACATTGATATATTTTGACCTCCTTTATTCTCTTATTTCCCTTTCATATACTAAGCATACATATAGTTGAAACTTGAGATTATGTACTGGTTCATAGGTAAGCCTAAGTTGTTTATTCAATCATATCTCTTATTATCTAGCCTTATTTAAACCAAATTCTAAAGCTCATTCTTGTATATCACTTTTATCACTCATGTTGGTTATTTTAAATTTGTATGGAGGTGGAATTACAAAATGCATAAAAAGGTTAAAAGCCAAATCATATAAACAAAAGGTGACGATTCAAAAGGCAACATAGAATTCAAAAGTCTAATCACACCAAAATATGTGATTTACTATCTTTAGCACATCTCTTATTTCTAATCAAAGATCAAACTTCATAGTTGGCCTCATGACAGAGCCGAGGTCAATTGGGGTGTGGTAGGCCAATATATTGGGATGGGAAAACAAAAATAAATAAAAATCTATAGTGTTACCTGCTTTCTCACACAACTACCCAATCTTCATAATAGACCAATGACTCTATAAGAGGTTCCTGAGAAATGGGGAACATGTTATGAGAAGGTAGGTACATTTTTACTTTCCTTATTCATATAAACTTCACAAGTTGATCTTAATATCTCACATATTTACCTATACACTTTTGTGCTTATTGTGAGCATATATCTTTTATATTTTGATGGTCACTAAATTCTTGGTTTCTTTCCTTCTTACCTGCTATGCCTCATGTTTACTAAGGTTTTATTATAAATTTTACTTCCCTTATTCATATAACCTTCATGAGTTGATCTTAATATCTCACATATTTACCTATACAATTTTGTGCTTATTGTGAGCATATATCTTTTATATTTTGATGGCCACTAGATTCTTGGTTTCTTTCCTTCTTACTTGCTATGCCTCATGTTTACTAAGGTTTTATTATAAATTCCTATGTCATGATTTTTACATTCCTTATTTCATTAAAATAATCCTAATATTTCCCCTTAAGTAATATTGTTTTGTTAATTGATCATTCCCCCTAGGATTTTCCTTTGTGAGTTGTAGTGTAAGACCATGGATAGGGCCAGGCTCTCCTAAAAAATTACCACAACAAAACATTTCCTTATTTTTTTCCCTTCTTATTATCATTCACCTCATTGGTGTTCTTATTACCACAACAAAACATTTTAAAAAATTATTCCCGCCTTTATCTTCACCTCATTAGTGTTCTCTTTATGAATTACAATGTAAGACCTTGGATAGGACATGCCCTCCTCATATAATATTCTAATAAAAAGTTCATACTAAAACCAAGTCACAATATAATTACATGCTTCAAATCTGAGATAATTTGTGTTACATTATGATTTACATGTTATTTACATACTTCCCATCTTAAATTAGTATGTTCTATGCTTACTTTATAAACACTTCACTTTTATCTTCATATTTTTTGATTGTATGTATGTTTACAACCATTTTATTAAATTCATCATACTTCCCATCTTGATTTAGTATGATTAATTTTATTTATACTTACATTTTGTTTTTAATTAAATGCTTCCCATCTTGATCTATTATGATTGATTACTTTATTGTTCATTTGTTTTTATAGCTTTCACATTTTTTCCACTTAATTACACATTTTCATACTTCCCAACATGATATAGTATGAATTTTATTTGTTTTAATTTGGTGTAAATATTTTTACATGGTTTGAAAACATTTTTTACCTTTTACTTTACCATTTTGGTTTCTTATATTTATTCATCTTTTGTTTTTACACATTCCCATCGTGTTATATTGTGTATTAAATTTTATGATTATTTATACTTTTCCAAATCATTTTGCTTTACTTTTTAACCATGCATGTGTATCACATAATGTTAGAAAATAAAACATACATCACATATTTCCCATAGAGTATACAAAAAAAGTAAAATACATGTGCTAAAAAGGAAATATATCTATATATCCATCCATAGATAAATACAAATAATAGACCAAAAAATGTTTATATCAATATATATACCATGATTTTTATATAATTCAGGTACAAAATATAATAAATACAACTCTAAGGTTATGATCCATCATATATATCATGTGTCTGAGCCATGTTACCCATAGATGCCTATGACTGATCCATCTAAATGGTACATTGTAAAGAGGTATTTTAGGTTCTCAATCCATCAATCTAACCCTATATATTGGCCACTTGGGCCTGCATGCATCTAAGCACTACAATGGTCACCATATGAACAAATCACTCCTATACCAATACCTACCAGGATTGAGCCTCCCCCTCTCTTACTCTTATAGGTGGCTGTGAACCATCTCCTCATACCTACAACTATCGAGCAACCTCCCCCACCAGTCTAAAATAGATAGCATAAGCTGGGGTAGATGGTACCATAGGGTCTACCAAGGTGGATGAATCATAATGTGACAACATCCCATCCAATATATCATAGTGTGTAACCATAATCATGGATCCACATCTAATTTCTTCAATTATAGTACCTTCAAAATAAAAACCAAATATACATTAGATCCCATGTATATATATCTCAAACCATCTATCTATCATTAAATACATAAATAATAATGCAACTAGTGATATATGTCAAAAAATTAATAAATCAAAAAAATTCTCACTAGTGCTATCATCACCAACCATGGTTTCCCCATCCACTCACATGCCAAACACCTTTTTTGTCAATTGCCTCTACACAAGTACAAAAGTAGGAGTCATCACTCAAGCCCATCACGATCCCCTCCTTAGTGGTCTCTTTATCAATTAACTATGTCCTACAACCATCATAGGATCACCATGTGCAACTTATCATACATGTGTCCTATCTCTTTGATGGTGCCTCCATATTCAATGCACTTGAGTAGTTGCTATCACCCATGTTATGGTTCTACTCTTGTATCCTCACCTATAGCATCCATATCCATTAGATCCTTAACACTAGGACTCACTCCCTCTTACTATTGTCTCTACCCTTTTTATGGTCTCATCTATCAAGGCCTAATCATAAGTATCTTGGTAGGCACCCCTACACCTCCTTTCCCTCTTGACTCTCTAGTATGTTGTGATCAATAAGCAGGAACTACTAAAAGGGCCTTCATATGTAGTAAGCCTAGTTGCATGGGTATACAAGCTACTAGATATGGATCCACCCATGAATTATAGTGGCTTATGATCTAAATGCATGCTAAACCAGTCATACTAGTCACCCAAGATGGTAACAATATCAATGTAAGGCTACCACACTATCTACCCTCGTGTAATAGTCTATAAAGCTAGGACATGAGGCATACCATGCTCTACATTATCCTGCCTTCATCTAACAACCTGAGGTAACCTATCATTAATTACATTGGGTAACCTATATGGATAATACATAGGGAATCTCTCATATATCCATACACTCAATAAAATGATGGGGCCCATTCTATTCTACCCCTAGGTCAGTATCCCATACAGACCGTGTATAAGTTATACCCAAATGATAAAACCAAGATCATACAATGCACCTTGATCTAGGATGGACCGACATAAAGCCACCATGTATAATGGTACATTTCCATATGAATTATGACATAACACATGTTTTGTCACAAGTCCTATTAAGGCCTTATAGATATCTAAAATGGTCAAGATATACACATCAAACAAACTCACATACAAACTAGGATAAATATTCTCTAAACTTGTCACCCAATGGGCTAAGGGATTTCCTTTCATCCTTTATCTCCAATGAATCACATAAAAATAGAGTCCTAATAATGGGTAGTCTAAGCAAGGCATGAATATCCTCTAAGGTGATGCCCACCTCTATCATGTCCCCATCCATCTCCCATTGAAAAGTGCCAGTCACTCACTCCCATGCTCCTAGGAACATGATGACTAGTTCAACACTAAGTGGGATCATCCTCATCTTCATGATGCCTCTAAATCTGAAGGCCACCATCTGATCTCAATCTATGTTTAAAAATTGCTCTAATAAATCTTGTATCTAAGATGCATCTACCATGTGCCAAAATCTCTTTTACCTCTATAAAATATCAAACAATAGAGAATGTATTGGATATCAATGTTAAAATAATAAAATATGTTATTAAACATTCTCAAAATACTAAAAATTAACTACTTCATCATCTTGATTGTCTTCTTTTTACATTTTCCTACATATTCATCCCTTTTAATATTAAATTAGCCCTATCACCTCTTTGCTATACTAACTTAGCCCTCTGATACATAATTTGCCCATTCCTATAGACACAAATGACCTATTTGATATAAATTAGCCCTTATCTTATCATTTATGTATTATATTAGCTCTATACCATGCAGTCAACCTCCTTTATAAAACTGTATCAACAACTTATTTATGTTAGAATTAGCTACATGATCTAATGAATCTAATAGAAAGCATAAATAAGAGGTAAAACAATAATAGTAATAAATAATAACTATATATCCAAGATAATAACAAAAATAAATAACTCAAATATAATGAATTACTCTGATAATTCAATATTAATCTGATATAGAATACACATATAGCCATTGCTTATATAAAGCAAGGTGTGCAAGATAAAGATTAGGGAACTCACACAACACATGTATTTTAATTGATATCTCACTATAAGAATAGTGGAGTGCAACTCCACGCTAACAAGATAGGTGTCTAGATTATGTAAATGATCAACATAAGTTGACTACTAGTTAAGCAATCTTATCATATCTTACCTTGAATAGTGGAGTGGAACTCCACTGTAACAAGATAGGTGTCCAAGCTAACTATTAGCTAAGCAAGCTTATCTTATTTGGTGTAAATTATTAATAAACATAATGAACTAATTACAATAAGTAATTAGTGCACCAATCTAAATAATAAATACAAGTAAATGCAATAAATTAAATAAATGTACCAACACCCCCCATAAGTGCAGCTTAGGTAGGGCTATGCAAATAAGAGTCCCAATAATGTGTAACCATATTAGGTACTCTGTACAAATAGATGAGGAAAGGAGAAAACCTAGAGGAAAAAAGCTCCTCAAAATGAAGGTCTAGGAGACCCCCCTTAAATAACTAATGTCCCCTAAAGAACTAATGTCCCACACCCCCAAAAGAGATTGTAAATGAAGATACTTGCTCTCAGTGAAAAGTTTGGTGAAAATATTTACAATCTACTCCTCCATAGGATAATATTAAAGATCAATGATCTTTGCCTAAATCAGCTCCCTGATAAGGTGCATATGGATCTCTATGTGTTTGGTTCTCTGATGATGAACTAGATTTTTCAAGATCTAGATAGTGCTCTAATTATTATAGTAGATGATTGATGGCTTCTAAAATGGAACACCAAGTTCAGTGAGAATATTTTGAAGCTAAATAAACTTACTAGTGGCATTAATAGTGCCATGATACTCAGCCTCTATAGATGAAAGATAAATAACATTTTGCTTCTTTCTCTACCAATAAATGGGGCCAAATCTAAAGTGAAAGCTGTAACTAGAAGTGGACTTATGATCATCATAATCACCAACTAAATCAAAATCTATGTATCCCACCAAGTCTAAACCTATACTTATTGTATAGTGAATCTTGTATCTGATAGGACCCTAAATGTAGCTCAAAATACACTTTGTAGCTCTCTAATAAAGCTCATGTGGTGTCTGTATAAAGTGTGAAACCATGCCAACTACATATGAAATATTAGGCTGTGTATGAGTTAGATAGATGAGGCTGCCTAGAAGCTAACAATACAATGTGGCATCAACCAAGGGAGTGAAACAATGAAATTCAAGTCTAAATCCATATAAGAAAGGATTTAGTGTAGGCCTACAATCAACCATGTGAAATTGAGCTAACAAGTCCATGGCATACTTAGGCTATGAAAGTGTAATCCCAAAAAAAGACTATGCTAGTTGAATCCTAAGAAAATAGTGTAATAGGCCCATGTCTATCATAGAAAACCTATCATGAAGTGTAGTCTTAACACTACTGATGATGGATGATGTGTTCCCTATAACAATGAGATTGTCAACATAGAGAACTAAGTACAATAGTGAATCCTCCTATCATAGAATGTAGTTTAGATCTGAGTGACATCTCAAAAACCTAACTGAGAGAATAAATGTGTCCATCTTGGAATACCAAGCCCTAGAGGCTTATTTTAGACCATAGAGAGACTTCTCAAGTGGCACACCAATGAATAATCCTAAATGAACCCCTGTGGCTACTCCATATATATCTCCTCATGAAGATCCCTATGAATAAATGTGCTCTTCACATCTATCTGATGTACATCCCAACCATGAGCTACACCAATAGCTAGTATCAAGGTAATAGAATTCATCTTAGTAATAGGTGTAAAGGTTTCTATATAGTTAATGCCTTCCACTTGGGAAAAACCATTGGCCACTAAGCATGCTTTATACTTATCAATATTTCCATTTATTGCAAACTTAGTCCGATATATCCACCTACATCATACTAATTTTCTTCCCTTAGAAAGAGGAACAAGATCCCAAGTGTTATTCCTAATCAATGATTCATACTCTTCTTCTATTATTGAATCCCACTCAACTGTCCCTATGGCTTCCTAAAAGATTATGGATCAAAAGTTGTGGCAATGTACGAATGTGTAAGATCATGTTGTGACCATATTCTCCTTCTATCTAATGGTTCCTTAACAAGAGGGTCTACATCTGCTAAATTTTGTCTAACCCACGAAGGCATCAATGGGCAAGGATCTAGAAGAGGAGGAATTCAACCTACTAAATCCTATTACGGAGGTATTACCTCATCATCCCTATGAGTTGAAGTAGGAGTATCATCATCACTACTAACTAATTCCTCCAAAGAAGAAGAATGAGAAATTCTAGAAGACAAGTCTGAAGGACTTTCTTCAAAGTAAACACTTCTCGCTATAATAAGATCATGTGAATTTGGATCAATGAGCTGATATCCCTTAACACCATCAGGATATCCCACAAATATGTAAGTCTAAATTTGTTTTTCTAAAGCATGGTGCTTGTCTAAAGGTATGTGAGCCCATGCTAGACTATCCAAGACTCTAAAATGATTCACATTTGGCTTCCTATTACACCAAGCTTTAATAGGTGTTATCCCCTTTAAAGCTTTGTGAGGAACTCTAGATTCTATATATATGTAACACAATTAATCGCTTCCACCTAGTACTCAAGTACTAATGATTTTACATGAAGCATATAACTTGCCATCTTTTTTAAGAATCTATTCTTCCTCTTTGCTACACCATTCTACTAAGGTGTGTATGCAACTAAATGATAAAGATCAATTCCTTCAAGAGCAAAAAATTATTCAAACTTGTTATTAACATATTCCCTCCCATTATCTATGCAAAGAATCTTGACATACTTCCCAGATCATTTCTCTGCTAGAGATTTGAACTCTGGAAATCTATCAAATATTTCACTCTTGAGTTTCAAAAAATAAACCCAAGTATATATGGAATAGTCATCAATAAATGTGAGAAAATTACAGGTTTTACTAAAAGACAAAGTAGGTAATGGACCCACTAAATCACTATGAACAAGTTCAAGGAATTTTGTAGCCCTCCAAGCCTTCCATTTATCAAACTTATCCTTTGGATGTTTGCCTAAGGCACAACCATGACATACACCCCCTAAAAAAATGAACTTATGGAAGTCTTGTAACCATCTCCTACTGACTAAGCTATTGTAAATAACGATAGTTTAGATGACCAAACCACTCATGCCATAACTTGCTCACTGAATCAATGTGTAAGAGTAAAGCTATAGAGGAAGACTGAGGCACAAAGTGGGAGAATAAATAAAGTTGAGTATGATTGTTGACTTTTCCCATTGCAACTAAGGCATTATCCTCTAATTTTCTAATTGATACAGAATCAAGTGTGAACTCAACTTTCTTACCAGTATCAAAGTGAGTGATTTGATATATGAAAAGAAGGTTTGTTGATAACTCTAAAACATAGAGGACATCCTCAAATACACCACTATCAACATCAACTATACATTTTCTTATAACATCTACCTTAGAATCATCACCTATGAGAATATGAGGCAAGGAACTTAGTTCTAATTCAGAAATTTTTTCTTGATCAGAACCCATATGGTGCAAATCACTTGAGTCAATTACCCATGACTTGGGAGAATTCGCTAGTGAAACTAGTGCCATAGCTTTCCCTTTCCCTTTATTTGAAGGAGTGGAATAATATTTTTATTGATTAATGTTATTCTTTTTAAGAAGACCCTTAAGTTCATCACTCTTTCTTCTAACAATCTTGTTCACTATGAGATCCTTTTTTGCAATAAGGGCAAGGAGTGCCAGTCTTTTTTTGTGAATCCCATTTCTTATTAGTGGATTTATAATCTTATTGTGATGAAGATTTTTGCCTTTATTCTTATCTTTCTATGACTTATTCTAGTTATTCTACTTATTTTTACTTGAACCTATATTTGATGTTGATGTTGAAACTTGTTTATGTTGAGGTTGACTTGCAATTACAACTTGAGATTTGGATGACTTGATGAGACCCATAGTTATTAAATTTTCTTCTTTAGCCATTAGAATCTCATAGAATACCTCAAAGGTGAGCATTTGATATGATGTGCCCAATGTAGGCCTATAAGTCTGAAATCTAGATACAAATGATGAATATTTATGACTTAATTTGTGTAAGGCACTGAAAATCAATTGAATATCTTTTTTCTCAATTTTACATTCAAAAAGTTGTGCTCTAAGATTTATGACTTTAGTGATGTAGTCTTGTATTATAGCATAATTTTTAGGATCCAAACTAATGAGTTTGTTATCAATTTGGTAACCTTGAATCTCATTTATTTTGCCAAATAATGATACTAATTTATCCTAGGCCTCTTTTAGAGTTGTACATTTGTCAAGATGGAAATTCAAATCTAAAAACATGTAAGACCGAATGCATCCAATTATCTTAGTGGTTTAAAAGGGAAAGTGTTGTAACTCTTTTGCATCAGTAGGTGGAGTAAGAAGAGTTTTTATGTAAGGCATATATCCTAACATCATTAATGCATTCCAAGCATTCTATTTCTCTGTGTTGTAGTTATATGTTGTTAATAGTGGGAACTTAGGATTTCCCATGATGCCTTTGGAAATAAACCATCATAAAGAAAAAATAAAAGTATAGAACACACCACAAAATCCCCCTAAATTAATTATTTTTATTCCACTCAATAATTATTTGTTGTCACTTTATAATTGAATGTAATTACAAGGCTGAATTATAATTTTTCTAGTTTACAAAAAGGTTAATTAGGCCCTCTAGTCTAAAAGTACAAAAAAATACAATTTATTACAAAATTTCTACACCAATGTGTTGGTCTCAAAAAAATATTAACCTTAAAAAAATATGACCTCAATACGAGGTCATCTGTAAAAGTTATGAGCCTCTAAAGTTGTAAAAATTAGGACGGACAAGAGCTGCTATAGAAAAATCTAAATTAAAGAAAAATATGGATAAATTTAGAAAAAAATGAAAGTACAACAGTGAATATCATGAAATTTTAAGCTATTTTAGAAAAAAATTTGCTCAAAAATACCTTTTGATGTTCAAATGGTAGGCTCTTGAAGTTGCCCTTTCAAATCTACTTGATGATCTGTGAGGCCTGCTAATTTTTTTTTAGTCTACACAGTTTGTACGACCATACCTGGGAGCAAAAAAAATTTGCCTTATGGGTGACTATGTCCAAATTGGATAAATTTTATATGGATTTGTAGGTTTTGATGCCTTCTAAATGCAACCATGAGGTCCATTTTGCTCAGAAATGATTCAATTTTTAGGTACCCATCGGATTTGAGTGTGGTGCTTCTGGATCAAAACCTTCCCAAATTTTCCTCTTGTGTCTAATTTAGATAAAATTGTAGATGATTTTAACTATCTTGGGCACTCTAAACTCAATAGTGAGCTCAAAAATTCTCCACAAAGCTCTAATTTATGCCTGTATACAAAATCAAAAAACTGATCCTATATCTAGATATTTTTCTCTTGAATATTTAGCAATCAATAAATTCAATATAGCTTTGATACCATGTTAGAATTAGCTACAGGATCTAATGAATCTAATAGAAAACATAAATAAGAGATAAAATAGTAATAGTAATAAATAATAACTGTATATCTGAGATAATAACACAAATGAATAAATAACTCAAATATGATGAATTAATCTAATAATTCAATATTAATTTGATATAGAATACATAAATGTCCATTGCTTATATAAATCAAGATGTGCAAGACAAAGATTAGGAAACTCACACAACACATGTAGTTCAACTGATATCTGACTACAAGAATAGTGGAGTGTAACTCCACACTAACAAGATATGTGTCCAACTTGTGTAAATGATCAACATAAGTTGACTACTATTTAAGCAATCTTATCCTATCTTACCTTGAATAGTGGAGTGGAAATCCACTGTAATAAGATAGGTGTCAAGTTAACTACTAGCTAAGCAAGCTTATTGTATATGGTGCAAATTATTAATAAACATAGTAATCTAATTATAATAAGTAATTAGTGCACCAATCTAAATAATAAATATAAGTAAATGCAATAAATCAAATAAATGCACCAACAATTTACATACTACATTGGACAAAATGTACTATGCTAGCTATTTCTAAATTTTTAATTGAATCGACTCTCTGCTACACAATCAGCCACCCTCAACAATACTAAATCAACCCAATGCTACACAATCAGTGACCTTGATTTATCTCACCCTTTCCAATTGAGTTGATAGGGATGATTCTATTCTTAGTTTTGTAGTGACTTTTTAACCATTTACCATAAATTCCTTAGGTATTTATTGGTTTGATTCTTTCCTAACCAATATCCCATTCTACGCCTAGTTTATCTAAAAATTTCCTAGGGTCATTTTTGATATCTAAATTTTGCCTTCTATATGTATCTTAATTTCTAATAAAATTACCAAAAAATTGAAATTAATGCATCACTTACTTGAAATTCACTAGCCATGACCATTAGGCATCCTCTATGTCGAAGTTGCTTTTTCCTCACCATAGTCGCTCTCTAGGCTCAACTAGGTCTCTCAAAGTATTTTTTTCTTAGAATAGTAAAAATAACAACCCAATTAATTTTCACCCTATTTATATTTACTATTCAAAATAATTTACCTATTGATTATTTACAACTAGATTCCATTTTTCACCCATAAGTTTGTTTCTACTAATTTTTTTTCAAACCAAATAATGTTATGGAATCCTGACATCATAGAGAATTCTTCCACATATTACATATATTTTTTTTAATTTTTTTGACTTTTTACTTAATTTACAGGTTCACCTAATGTTTCTTACATTAGACACCTTCAAATTTATCTCACTTCATTCCTCTTTTGCAACACTAAGGTAGGTAAAGGCATGTATTTTTCAATTATGTCATTTCATTTATCTTATTCGCTTCTTACTGCAATTTATTTAGCTCAACATTATGTGTTTCTATGTTTTTTTCTCAAAGCACCATCTTGTATTGAAAATGCATAACACATGATGATATTTGAGTGGGGCATATGTATATACATAATATTTTTAAACTTTATAAATTATGGATGTTTTCTCTCTTTTAAGAACCTATTGAGTCTCAATCTATCTAAGTGTATGCCTTAAAATGTGCACTAAGAAAGGGGTGGGAGACCATTGGTGATTTTCAAGATTGTTGTTCCATATAACACCACTTGAAACCAACACAAGCCTCTCTTATACATGTTCCTAAGATTTGACACCTTCATTACACACTCCTTTCACCACATCAAACAACCCCTACCTATCAAAAATATCTTTTTGACATTTACTAAACAAATTCAACTTGGGCTAACCTTGTTCTTAAAATACAAGCTCATTATGGGATTAGATATATGCACTTTAAATATATATATATATATATATATATATATATATATATATCCTAATCTTAGTTTTATAGCCTTACAATGATACATCTTTTTAAAAATAACTTACCAATAGGCAAGGTAGTTACATCGACACTCATGTGTACTCCTAAACATTGTTCTCTCAATTTTAAATACTTTTAACCTAGATTATATGCGCTAGTTTTACATTGTAACATGCTATTAGTTATAGGTGAGTCATCATCAAATCACTCAAATTTAACTCAAACAAAGACAAGGTGTGCATACACACCCATATGCTTATTCCTTTCCTTTAGACTAGTAATTTAATCACTAGATTAAATAGGGTAAATGTAGATGATATTTTATGATTATGTAGCACCTCAATCTTGTACACATGGAAAACTCATATCTTGGCTCTTTCTCTTAGTTATACTCTTACCTTAATTTTACAAGCCTTGTATCTACCCTATCTTATGCCCCTTAGCCTATCTCTTAGTCTAACTAGTCTTATATGAATGACATCGACATTTTATCTTACCCAAAATGCTTAAAATGTACTTATATTACACCTTTGTAAGTTCTAAGCTTGTACCTATTTTAGTACTCTATAGACACTAACATCTGGAATAGATAATAGTGTCATCATTACTGTCCTACCTCGACATAGGTGTCTAGTGCCCTAAAGTCATCCAATTTGCAAATGAAATGTATTATAATGATCAGCCTAAGTGCTCTAATGTGAGTTATTACTCTAAAGGTATTTATATAAATATAATATCAACCCTAATTCATTCTTCACCTATGAATTCCTAACAAAAGACACAACTTCCATATTTATTCCTATTTCCAAACCAATCATAGGGCCTACACATCTATAGGTCTGAAGTACTAAAGGATAAACCTAAGAGATTGATTTTCCAAGTTACAAGCTAGGTCATTGTTGTAATTGATTTACACACATTACATGATTCACACACAAGCCAACATGTAGGGGAGAACTACATTGATATGAGGCCCTCTTCAGAGTATTGACTATGTAAGTAGCTTCCTTTGATAACAGAGTCATTGGAGTCAACTTGAGACTATATTACCACTAACCCATCTTCCCCTAAGGTCACATTGAATATGTAAAGCTAGGGGTTGTCCATTTCACAAGGAGTAACAGTCCATGATCTAGATCTAAATGTACCAAAGTGAATGCAAAACCAAACCCAAAAGCATCTAGGTGGTTACATATTATTTTATCAGATATTTCATACATGACACTATCATCAGACTTGGATATTAGTGTTAACACAATCATCTAGGGCTGACATAACTATCTAGATAGCCAGAGACACTAGATCTAGAATTTGACAACTATTCTAAAACTTTATTCTCACCTGCTTTCATCCTATTTCAGATCTAGAACTGTATTAACATCAAAACAAACTAAGTTCTCTTTGATTTGTCATTATATATCTATTCTAGTTATACTTTCTATATTTAGACTATCTCAACATAATAAATTTAGTATATGCTTATTGTAGACACCCAATTATGGCTATAATCGGCTTTTGATCAGACTTTAGATTGATTCCTAACAAACATTACAAATTAAGCCTAAGAATCACTGAATGTCCTAATTTTGGCTATGCACCATTCATAAATGCTCAGAATCATGTTGAGGCATCCCTATTTAGGATACTAGCCTATATGCAACAATAACCTCTCACAGGTTCATCCCTAATCACCTTACGACATAACAACTGTTAGTTTGGCCTATGGACTCATTAAGTGGGGCACTTGAACAAATCTTAAAAGAGATAAAATGCTAATTAAATTGAATTTAATAATTAATCAAATGACTATTTGAATTATCCATTTGTAATTAATGAATATATAAAAATGAAAATTCCAAAAATTAAAATATCAAGCCTTTTCATTATTGCCTTTACGAGTTATCAATCTCTTTTAAAATATCTCAAAATATCTAATTTGAGAGATATGCCTATTAATTGAAAATCATAATTACATGATAAATTTTAACTCAAATAGAGTTATCCTCAACTCACCTAGGGTTAGTTTGAACCCATTCCATGTTTAAACTCAACCTTAACTCACCTTGGGTGAGAGTTAATTCTCAAGGCTATATATACAAGGCCATGCCTATTGATGTTTAAGCTCTTTTGGTGTAAATTTATTATGCATAAATGTCTTCAGATCCTTGATAGTGTAATTTTATAATGTTAATTGAAAGAGAGATAAGCCTTGAAAGTAAGGTCACTATGCCAAAATTTTAAGCCAATCAGCTAAGCCAAGGTGCCAAGGAAAGGTGAATCCAACAAAGCTATAATGATGGAGATTTATTGATGCAAAAACTAAGAAAGCCACTTCAACAAGCCATTTGGAGCTCTAAGTAAGGTAAAAGAGTGTTTTATTTTATGTTTTAGTTGTGTTTTCATATGCATGTTTGTTACTTATGCTCTCCCTAGTGTCTAAGATAGAGGTGTTAGGATTCTAGTCTATTATTTGATTTGTTTTATTAGACTAACACTATACTAACCTCCCCTCTATGTATTCCTTGTTCACATCATGGCATGCCTAGTGGGATAGACCAAGCATCTCATATGGGTAAGGAGATTGATATGCTAGTTTTAGTTTTTCTAATGGATGCATATAAATATTCAAGTTTCAAGTTTTAGCTTTATTTTTTATCTTTTTTTAAAGCAAGTTATAGGTTATAGGGATCAACACCGATTTTTTAGATTGACGTCGATTATAGGAATTGACCACAATCTCTATGTAAAAAATATAACAAGGTAGGGAACATAGCTAACAATGGTTTTACTTGCTTTTTCTTGCCTTCATTTTGTGTTTGATGATTTGCATGTTGTTTTTATAACCCATTTCTTACAGAATCCATGAGATGTTTGGGTTTTAAGCTCATTTATTAATCATTTTTCTATTAAAATAGATTCTATTTTTACATGTTTTACAATAAACATCAATGATCTACTTAATCAATGTCAATTTTGTTAATCAGCACCAATCTCTATGGATCAATGATGATTGGTCTCTTATACAAGAAATAAGAAACCCGAGAGCTAAACTTAAAATGTTGTTTTCTCACTTAATTTTGAGATTTTAAGTAGGTGAACCCTCTAAAATTTTTTAGGTCCTAAGGTAGAAAGAGCAAAGTTTAAGCATGGTTAAACCTTACACATATTGTATTTGGTGATTAAAATGTACTTAGATGTTTTCATCTCTTAGTTGTTTTTGAAATTTTTGGAAATATCAAAAAACAAATGCTAAGGGACTCAAACTTCATAACATATTTCATTTTGGTTCTATAAAAATGAACTTTCACTTTAGTTAAATACTCATAAGAGTTTCATTTTTATGCTTGTTTGTTGAAAGTTTTTGTTTAGCAAGATGAGTGTCACGTGTATGCTCTCCCCTTGTCCCTCTCAGGGAACTTGGGTGATAAAAAATGCTTACTCTTTATATTTGTAGCTTTGGTTGAAAAACATGGAAGTAAAGTTGATAAGGGCCTCCCCAAAATTTGCATGATTTGGATGACCCCAAAAGACCCTAAAGTCCTTCCACTTGTATTTGTTTCATGCATTTTAGGCTTATGAGGGGGAATTGATTGCCTCCCCATGAGTTCTCTAGGGAAGTGTTGTCCCATAAATTCATCTCTTAGCATTATTTCAACCCCGTTCCATGGTGGGGTATATAAATTGAGGGGGACCACTGAGATACTTATTTTGAGTGGTTAAAACAAGCTCCATTAGTAGTACTCAGCCTCAGAATGTAGGGTAAACTTAGACATCGTGCTACACTAAGCAAATGACAGATGTAGTGGTTGTGAAAAACAAGCTAGTTGATGTGGATCCAAATGACATGATTGTGCCCTAGTGTTTACCACACATATGGGACCATTTATAAATGGATGAAAATTGATCATTTAGACAACCCTACTTATCATAGACATGTTATTAATGTAGGGTGAATAGCCCAAATTTCCATGTGGCCTTACGACTTATTAAGAGAAGAGGGGCCTAAAAGCCCTACTTTTCATGCACTTTTAATTTTTGGATTAACGATTTAAAATTATCTTAAGAGTAAGGATATAGATGAAATTTGATAGTATGATGCAACCTTATCAGTTTTAGGATTTAGGACACTACACTTTGGTGTGTTTGTCATTTTTGTTCTTTTTACTTGCATGGTCTTGAGTCGAAACTATTTATTTATCATACCACATCTAAAATGGATCTTGTTTTCACATCACTCCTCTATTTGAAGAGGCATTATGTCATCTATTTGACATCATACATTTGCCTTAGTTATTTGATCAAACCTTTATGTGTATGTCATTTATTTGAAAAGGGCATTGTTATGTTGCCTAATTCATTTCAAGTCTTGTGCCTCAGTTATTTGAAACAAAACATTTGTCATACCTTTAGAGCATGATAAACATCATTACGCTACTCAAGCTATTTCAGAGACTTGTTGTATTATGTCCAAATTAAAATTTTGAAACCACATTTACCTTTTGGATATATGCCTAGTACCATCATGTCATTCATTCTTGACTAGCTTGTTATTTGTTTTGAGAAGCTTAACCTTTTAAATCAAATTTGAAATTAGCCTTGACAATTTTAGGTCCAAATATTGCTTAATTTAATGCCTATGACTTACATAATTTTGGCCTAGACATTGATATTTTATTTTTGGGTTGTGTAACTTGGGTTAATTCCTTATTCAATTTTAAAACTATTTTTGTGCCTAGATTTGGGGAAGTGTCTATCTTCCATATGCCTAAAGTTCCATGTCTTCTACCAAATGATCAAGTGTGTGTTTTGATCTAAATGCCTAGTTTGTGTTAAAGTGTTTCAAATTTATTAGATTAAATCTCTTACCTTTTAGACCTTGTTTTGTTTAAAGTCTAGCTTTTGTGCCATATTCCCAAAAGACCTAACAATTCCTATTTTTAGCCTAGCTTTTGTGCCTTATTTTTCAAAATACCTAGTAAAATTTGTTTCCTTAGACCTAGATTATACTTGTTTAAAACACTTTTTACCGAAGTTTGGCATTCTAATTTTTATTCATCCACTTGACCTTTTCATGTAAGACATTTGATGTTAGACTAATTTAGACTATGTTTTAGCAATGACCATTTTGGAGATACAACTCCATTCCTTAGACTAATTTAGACCAAGTTTAGACCGTTTGTCTTTTTGGACCTTGTTTTTAAGAGTTTATAAAAGTATAGGCCTATTTTTGCAAAATGTTAGTCATTGATTTGGATATGTCTTCTTATACTCGTAGTAGAGCCATGTGCAATCTAGGTTATGATAACATGGTAACACAAGATGACTTTGTTCAAGACCCCTATGATGATGATGTAGTTTATGAGATATATCCTTATCCTCATTAAACTACTCAAATTGGGGAATAAATCCAAGATAACTTAGCCCATTATTTGGCTAACATGCCTCCATACTCAGACTAGGACCAAGATTAAACCACACATCATCTTACTAGAATAGCATCGATTGTAGAATAAGTGAAATAATAGTTGTATTATGTTACTATGCCATCGACATATAATCATTATTTATTTGATCATCACTTGCTTGAAAATAAGGATGAGATTTTAGTTAGAGATATAGAGGTAGGGGCCAAGTTTTTAATAGACTTCCCCCACAAAAATTTGTCTAGTCTAGCTAGATTGCCTCTCAACATACTTTATAATCAAACTTTTGAACACACCTCTACTAGAAATCCTCAAGTGCTTGTGTTTATGTCGTATCACAAACCTAATATGTTTTTCAAAGGAAAGGGCCTCATGGAGGGCCACTTTATACAAATGCAACAAGCATATCAAACTTATTTGAATCTAGTGCACAACTTTAATAACATGGCCATGTCAAATGCTCCACTCATAGATTTAGCTCCTTCAAAATGAGTATTAATTGAATTTAAAGGCCAAGACAATTTTGATATAGATCCATTTACATACAGTAATTTAGTTGGTGACATGCTCAACATCCCATCTATTGAAGAAGTGACTACGAATTCTACACTGAACAATGTGCCAAACACGGTGGATAACACACAAGTGTCTTCTCATCCAGGCCAAAGTGGTTTAACTACACCAATAAATAGTCTATAACAAGTGCCTTTAGTTAATACCATGAGTGGTTCTTAATATCAGGGGGTAGGAACTCCTACGTCCTAATCATAATAAGCTACCTTTAATCCCCAACCAATTACTTCTTCAAGCACACAACCATAAGGATTAAGTAATAAAGCATAAACTAGTGCCTTGCCTCACCAAATTATGATGAATACTAATCCACCTCAATAGGTGATGACTTATATTCCACAATAATATGCATAGTCTAATCTATCAATGTAACAAAGGCAAAACATTCTACCACCTCAACAAGGGGTAATAAATGTTACACCTCATCAAGTAGTGAAAAGTGTACCTCTACAGTCATAGACCAACACACCTTTATAATCACAAATATTGTCTAATCAACAAGGTATGTCTATTATTAAAAGGTAAATATTGAACATCCTACAAGCATCTACTTCACAACCAGTGTTTGCATAACAAAGAGGTACTACTATCCCATAAGTACTAATTAGGAAATAATTACCTTTTTCTTATAATGTGCCATAGATCTAATGAAAAGGCCTTGGTCTACAATATTTTCCCCTTATTCAACCAAATTTGACTAGTCATCAAAAAGTGCCTACTCAACCTTAACAAGCATAATACTATACCTAGAGCCATATCCTTCCATCACAACTGTAATTCCCTCAAAATTAGGCTTATATACCAAATCCAAATCATAATATTGCACCAAAATTCATGCAAAATAAATAACCACACCCTAATCTACAAGTTTATATTCTTGGTTAGTTCACTAACCAAACCAACATTCCAAAACTAACCATTACTCCATTGTACCCTAGTCAAAGTAATCCACCTTTGACCTCCCAACCAAAACCTTAGCCAAATGTTCCATCTAGTTTTTTGGCATAAGAACTATGATAAATGATGGATGCAATTGCTGCCATTCAAGTTGGGACATAGACCAAGAAGTTCAAATTAGATGATGTGTGTTCATACCCATTTAACATGGAGTATCTATAGATACCATTTCTTGTAGGGTAGGAACCACCAAAATTTGATAAGTACAAGGATAAAAGAGACCCTAAGGCCTATTTGATAGATTTTTTTGTTACTTTCGAATCAATGTCTTACAATGAAATTTATTTTCTCCCTTTATTTCCTCAAAGTCTAGTAGGATAGGATTTGGAGTGGTTTATTAAATTATAAAAGAACTCAATATCTGATTTTGATGACCTCTCAGACAAATTTATGAAACATTTCTCCTATAATCTCAAACATGAGATTTCATTAGTAGATTTGACTCAGGCCAAGCAGAAAGTTGATAAAAGATTTGAAATCTATCTACAAAGATGGAGAGTACTTATTAGTCTCTTCACTCACAACTTACTAGATAAATAATTAGCTATTGTGTTTACCAAAAAATTTACACAGTGAGATATCCTATCATCTAGAGCTACAATGTGCACATACCTTCAAATAGATCATCAAAAAATGTTTTCTAATAAAAAAGGGCCTTATTAATAAAAGGATTATCAGGTTAACCTCATTGAACCAAAATCAGAACCAAAACCAAAGAATAGGCCAAAATCAGATTCAAAACTAAGTCCAATCATAAGTGTTAGCACCAACCCACGGTAGTAACTATGAAAAATCCAAGCAATTAAAATGTAATAATCATGTTTTTGGCAATGGAGTAACTAATTCATGTCATTTCTAAATGGTGCAAACATTGTTTGATCAACCTACATTGCAAAATGTATCTTACTCCTCATAAAAAACTCATTCAATAAGTGTAGCCTTCACAACAACCTAAAACTAATCCATAAATGTAGTAACCACTACCTTTGAAAACCCCTCCTCCAATAACAAATGTTCCTACTCAATGAGTCTTTAGTGACCTTTGAGAGCCTATTAAATCCATGTTTTACAAGCTAGTTACCACTAACATGATTAATTGCCCACTTTTGATGCATTATCCTGAGGGTATTCCTTATCTAGATTAGTATAGGAAATGAGTTCTATGAATACCATCATGTTCATGGACATAATATAAACCATTGTGTTTAGATCAAACACCTCATTGAAAATATGTTGTAAAATAGGGAGATTACATTGGATAATAAAGAATCTACATCTAATCAGAACCTGGGTATCTACTAAAATCCTTTTCTAAAACATAACAATAATAACTAATAATAACAATAATGAAGGCCCAAATAATAATAACAATAGTATCAATAGCCATGATAATAATAATAATATCAACAATAATAATAACATCAACTAAATGAGAGGAACCAAGGCCAAAATGATCCTAATAACCAATAGACCTACCACATATTTGTACATGACCACACCAAAGTTTTATGTCATATTGTGGGAGGTCACATTTCCACCAACACCATTAATCCAAGACTAAGTGTTAACATAACAAGACCATTGCTAAACAATTCCAATCAACCCATCTATGTCAACGATCCTTCCTTTACCTAGGACCACAAATAGGTGTACCAACAAATAAGAATTACTATTTTTGGACCTTATATCAATAACTCATCATTGCCTTGTGAACACAAACAAGTGCATCAATAATCAAGACTTATCCTATTTGGCCCCCTTTCATCATCATTTTCTAGTAACAACTATCCTATATCTAATCCCAATTATGCAATCACAACTCAGTGGTCAAAGATTACCATTCTTAGCCCATAACCACTTACCACCAAACCCATCCAACCCATTATATTGGATAGGAACATGCCATATACCACTATTAAGGAAAAAATATTTGACATTATAGAATAACTTTAGAAGATGCCCACATATATATCCATTTTGGATTTGTTGCATATGTCTACTATCCACAAGAACATCCTAACAGAGTTCCTTGGCCAATCCCATGTTTCAAATGACATAACTCTAGAAAAATTCTAAGCTTTAGTTGGGCATTTATCCCCAAGCCAATAGTTAACCTTTGACCAAAGTGATATGTCATTCCTTGGCCCTCTTCATAACAATCCATTGGACATTGAAGTTGTCATAATGTGGCACAAAGTGAAATATGTCCTCATAGACAATAGATTGGGCCTAAATATTATGCCTCTAAATCTCATCAAACATCTCAAATATAAAATAGATAATTTATAGCCAAAAACAATCACTATCAAGGCCTATGACAATGAGGAATGAGAATCATAAGGCACCATCAGCTTGCTAGTTATCATTGGGCCCTTAACCCATGATACACATTTCCATGTGTTAAACCTCAACCTATCTTACAATTTGCTTTTGGGAAGATTGTGGATACATGAAATCCATGCAATCCCTTCAAAATGATACCAGTGTCTCAAATTATCTCATTTAATAATGGAGGTCACCATTAATGGAGATCTATAGCCCTATGAACATTGCAAACATTTAAGGTTGAGTACAAAAGTTATAACTACTATTTTGGTCTAGATCCAGTTCCCAAAAAGGGAAAAGGCAAATAAATACTTATTGAGTCATTAGAGTCCAATTGTATAGACCCTGATAGCCTTGACTCATCTTCATATATGCCTCCTCCTGAGTTGTCTAATCATTTTACCATCTCAATCAATTAACCAGGAGAGTATTTGACCCATGACACATTCCACATTGCCAAGCTTCCATAGAACCCCAAGTCCTATGGAATAACTAAAGCCAAGCCACCTTGTATGAAATGGAAATGAAAAGGAAAAGGTAAACTTCATAGTCCAAATCTTATCATTTTCACACTGGGCACTAGCCAAAAATAAGACCCACTTACCCATGATGAATCTTAGTTATACAATGACAAATTGGCCAATTACTATGAAAATGCCAATTATGTCATTCCTAATTAGATCATGGAAAACCAAGCCTATGAAAGAGGAGGCATCAACCCAAATCAATAGGGTACTCTTGAGCCAATTTCTATAGCATGGTACAAAGGAACCTATGGTCTTAGATTTAAACTGCATAGGGGTGACCCCATGTATATTATTCATGTTTCAATGCCAATGACTAATGACAATGATATTGATAGTGAAGTAGAGTCCAATCACAAAATTTATGAAGACCTTACCAATACCAATTTGTCTAAAACCCATGCCATTTGTACCCTTACCCCAATTTTTTGATATAATCTACTTCCTTTGTAACATCCTCAGCTTATAACTTGGGACCAACAAGAATCCATAGTGCATATAGATGAGTTTAAGAATGATGAGGCCTTTTTCAAATTTTTAGGCCTAAGTGATAATGTTTCATTGGGAAACCACAAACAAGGGTTATCTTTCAAACTAGATCCTATGGCTTATTTTAGAAAATAGGTGAACACCCTTAGCCATAAACAAATAAATAAAACATTGAGGTCCCAAATTGAAATCCTCTTTGAGGTGATTTTGGATGAGGAAAAGTAAAGAGAAATGTCAGTCTTTTAGTGAAAACCTGTTTCAAGTACCATTAGATAGGGGTGTTCATATCTACTATGACATAGGTCAGGATCTACCAATGATGTACTTGATTTTAGGTCCGAGTTCAGTTCTAAAGAACAACATAATTTTGATTGAATTATTCATGAATTTCTAATAGTGTTTATAACATGGCCATCCCTACCATTACAATATTTTGATTCATATTATTTAGGTGAGCTTGAAGAACTAGTCTAAATAGAGAGGACTTTATAGTTTTAGGCCAATTCAAATCATTTCCAACCATTCTAGAAGATGGTTTGAATTTTCTCATAGAAGACACTACTAAAGTCAATATCATGACTCTAGATGACCTGAAATGGATCAAATTAGGCACATCCCTCACTAAGAAGGAATGTGAAATATTTACAATCCTTTTGAGGGAATTCGTTGATATCTTTTTTTGGGCCTATTTAGACATGCCATGCTTAGACCCCACCTTAGTTTTACACCATCTTCTTATACATCTTGATACTAAACTTGTGAAGTAATTATTGTGTAAGATGCATCCTCGCATTGATGTATTATTAAAGAAAGAGTTGGAAAAACTCTTAGAAATGAGATATATTCGATCGATTGACTAATCAAAGTGGATATTAAATATTATGCCAGTTAGTAAGAAACTAAAAATAATTATAATCTACACTAATTTTAGAGATATAAAAAAGGCATACCCTAAGGATGACTTCCTCTACCAAACATTGACATGATAGTTGACTTCATAGTGAGATACAAAATGCTTTTACTAATGGATGGATTTTTAAGATACAACTAGATCCATATTTTACCAAAAGACCAACATAAGATAACATTCACCACTCCATGGGGAATATTTTGTTATCAAGTTATGCCGTTTGGTCTCAAGAATGTTGGGGACAAATACCAAAGATCCATGAACATCATATTTCATGATATGATACATGATATTGTTGAAGACTATGTCAATGACATTTAGGTAAATCGAAGACCTGTGCTGATCATCTAGCCATACTATGATGTATATTTGAGAGGCTTCATGAATATAAAGTTATACTCAATCCTAAGAAGTGCATTTTTGGTGATATTTTAGGCAAACTGTTAGGCTTTTTCATAGGGGCATTGAAGTTGATCCTACCAAAGTACAAGCTATTACAAAGATACCACCACCTTCTAATTGAAAGTAACTCCATAATTTGCAGGGCAAGATCCAATCTATCAGATGCTTCATTTCTCAGTTGGTCAACAAATGCCATCCATTTACACACTTACTAAATGCTGTCACATTTCATTGGGATGAAGAATTATAGAAAGCTTTCAAACACCTAAAGGAATACCTTGATAATCTGCCTATTTTGTTACCACCAATGTTGGGAAAGCCATTCCTAATATACCTATTATTCATCGATAAATCCCTAGGGGCACTTGTAGCTTAGCATGATGACAATTGAAAATAACATGTTGTGTACTATCTAAGCTATACATTGGTCATGTATGAACATAACTATAAACCTATTGAAAAATATTGTTTAGTTATGTCTTTATAGCACATAAATTATATTACTACATGCTTAATAACAAAACCATGGTTATTTCCAAAGTAAATCCACTCAAGTATATACTATCCAAGATAAATTTACAAGGCCACATGGCCACATAGATCATGCTTTTGAGAAAGTTTAAGGTCAAATACATCAATCAAAAAGCTATCAAGGGACACATACTTATAGATAAGCTTACCAAAGCACCCCTTATATATATCAAACCCTTATCTTTCTTATTACTAGATGAGTCCATCTTGACCATCATTGAAACACCTCATGTAGAGTAACACTAAAAGCTATATTTTGATGGATCATTCACATCACATGAATTAGGGGCATGCCTAATATTTATTACACCATAGGGGGATATTATCCTTAAATCATTTTGCATCAGCTTTCCTTGTAATAACAACATGGCTAAATATAGAACACTCATCTCAGGGCTTCATCAGGTAGTATAATAGAATATTCAACATCTCAAGGTTTATGGCGATTCTTAATTAATCATCAATTAGGTTACATACCACTTTCAGACCAAAGATGATAAGTTGGTGCCATACAAGGCCACGGTGGACAATCTCAAACAATAAATTACCAACATATAGTTTGAACACATACTTAGGGCTAGTAACAAATAACAAATGCCATGGCCACTATTGGTTCTTTGATTGGACACAAAGACAAGGCAAATTAATATCAATTCTTTGTTGAAAATCTTCTAGTGCCTACTCATGAACCCTCAATTGCCATAATGATCTATGATATTATTGGTCCCAGCTCTATATGGTATTCAAACATCTTTACTTACCTACATGACCATATCAGGCCACTAGACCTATCATGCAAATAACAAAAGGCTTTTATCTACCAAGCCTCATGATATACCTTACTTGGACCAACCCTATACCACTACATCTTTGATGGAAATTTGATTCATTGTTTAAATTCACTAGAAGAAACATTAGCATTATGGGAAGTTCATGAAGGAATATGTGGATCCCACACTAATGGGCCTACCTAGCCAAAAATCTGATGCATACTAGTTATTATTGGCCAACTATGGATGCAAATGTAACTATTTATGTCAAATATTGAAATAAATGTCAAAAGAATGCCAATCTAATTCATGCCCTGACCAAAACACTAAAACTAATGCTTATTCCATGGTTGTTTGCTACATGGGGCCTCAATCTCATTGGGAATATTAACCCAACCTCATCTGATGGCCATAAACACATTCTTATCACTATCAAATATTTCACTAAGTAGGTTGAAGCTATACCCCTCACTTATGTGACTAGAAAATAAATTTCCAAATTCATATTCACCCATCTCATTTTCCATTATGGTATCCCACTGACATTATATTTGATAATGGCAGATCATTTAAAAATAAGGATGTCAAAATGCTTTGTACCGAGTATAATATAACCCAACATTTTTATACCATATATTACCCATAAGGTAATGGCCAAGTAGAGGCATCCAATAAAACCATTGTCAACATCCTTAAAAATATTTTCACTGATGTTGGCCATGACTCACACCTCCAAATCTTCCATTCCCTCTGGGCATACTGCACTAATCACCATACCCTAATAAGAGCCATTCCATATTACCTAGTTTATGGCACTAAGGCCATTATTTCCATTGCAATTGAGATACATTCTCTATGTATCTCATTGAAGCATGTCTTAGATGATGAACATTATAGAGTAGCTCTCTTGGAAGAGCTAGAGCTACTTCATGAAAAACACATGGATGCTGTCAATAGCCTTCAAGCATACCAAAATAGACTCCATGGCCACTATAACCAATGGGTCAAACATAAAAATTTCAAGCTTGGGGATCTTGTGCTCAAAGAAAACCAAAAGAACGCCATGGCTAAGAAGAAGAATAAGAAGGACAATTTAAGCCCAATTAAATAGGCCCATATATCATTGTTACAAATAATGGATCTAGAGCATACAAGATAGCTACACCTAATGAAGATGAACTTGATGAGATGATGAACATCATACACCTCAAATGATATTTCACTTGAGAGACTTGAAGTATTGTCTATGAGGCCCATTTCTATTTACCATATTATGATCTTATTTATACTATACCATATACTATTCTACCATACCTTTCCTATCGACCAAACTTATTTTTACCCTCCCTATGCCACCCTTTGACCTTGGTTCCTTTTTATTGGTTCTTATACCACCTTTAGCAAGGGGATTTTGATCATGTTTTAGTAATTAATTTAGTATTCTAGATAGAGGCAATATCTTGGTCTAGTTTGATAGTGGTTTGGTAGTTACATCCTTCATTTATTATTTTGTTTCATTGTGAGTATTCCTGCTTATAAAATCCTTTAGGTAAATCAGTGTCTCACTCTATGCTACTAATTCTAACTACCTTTGGGAAAATTAGTATCCTTAACCTATGTCATTATTTCCTAATTATAAATTCATATGGAAAAATTAGGAAAAACACCTTTATCATGCCTTGAAGTCCTACCTTGCTATTCTTATGCCATATTATGCCATTTACCTAATTCATGAACTTATTGCTACCTAGTCGAATCCACCATTGTATGGTAGAAATACAGTAACTTGAGGTCCTAATGGGACTATGTAGGCAAAATTTAATTTACTTTAAGGTCAGCTTAGTCACCCTTTTGCCATGATCTTACCATTTCATGATCAATTTATGTTTGAATGCTCTCACCATTTTGTGAGTTAGACCATTTAGCATATCGTAATTCTCAAACCAAGTTGAGATACATTGAAAAATCCAAAAAAAATTGTAAACAACTTAAAAAATCCTAAAATTCACCACATCAACCACTTCTTTGCCTTAAGGATTCTGGGACACCTAGTTAATTCACAAAATACCACTTATATTTTTGTTTCCCCATCCTTGTTGGTCCCTAACCCTTACGTTCTCATCATTTTGTGAGAAATAATTTATACACTCTTTCCATTTTGAGACACCATTCCCATATTCCTCTACCCCATCAATCATGTTTTCTTGTTCATCATTTTTCTTTAATCCCATATCTTGAGAGAACTACATTTGGCCTAAAGTTCATGTTAGACCTTATTCCCATGGAACTATGTAGGCAACATACACTTGCTTAGTGCATCTAGATTTATCTAAACTACCCATTCCTTTTCTTCTATTCCCCTATTTTGTTTATTTCAATACCTCCTATAGCTTAGAGACAATGTTTATCATGTTGTCTATGTCATTTTTTCCCTATAGCCTAAGGTTAACCTCATGTCATTTATTTTTCTCTTCTATTTATGCTAACATTATGATTAACCATTGGTTGTGTTTGTTTCATTTTGTTCTCATTATTCTATTTTGTTCTATCTTTCTTTTTCATTTTCTGATATTTTGTTGTGTTTTTGTTTGCTTGTTTACTCTTTTATTTTCTTTCATTATTGTGCCTTGACTTAGTGTCTTTGTGTTCTTTAGGTGATTTATTATGCATTATAATTAAGTCCATCCATATTCAAATGTCAAAATTGTCATCATAGTTTTTATCATTGGTACATTATTTTCAATTATTTATTGGATCACGTGTCAGTCCTTATGTATTATTTGACTAAGTTTTCATGATGTTTTATATCATGATGCCTACCATCACATGATATAACAAAAATTAGCTCAATAAATATTACAAGTAATACAATAATAGTAATTCTCTTTGGTTACCTAAAAAATTCCTAATTTACCTAAATCATTTCCCAAATAGAGTAATTAAATCATGAAATAATTTTCATCCTTACTAGTAAGGACGTGCATCTTCATACCATAAAGTTTCCCAAATTCATCTTACTCCTCTATATCAACTCACTCTTACTCCATGAGTATATATTTTAAATTTAGTCCCCTCATTCCAATTTTCCAAATTACTCCCATAATTATACCAATGATTGTAACTACCTTTGGTTATATCATTGTGTAACATCCCACCCACAAAGTCAATGATTATAACTACCTATGGGAAATAATTGTATTTTGATCTATATGGAGGTTAATGATTATAACCACCTTTGGGAAAATAATTATCATTCTTCCACCCAATAGGGGTATGTTTTCATTGTGCTAATGTTTATAACCATCTATGGACAAATCATTATATCGATCCACCCAACTAGGGCATGTTTTCATTCTGCCAATGATTATAACTACTTGTGGAAAAATCATTGTTTTCATTTCAATGATTATAACTATCTTTTGGAAAATCACTATCTTGTTACCCTTTTTTTTGGCTTGTTAGATCTTTATTTCCTCACTAAGACAACTTATTCAATTATCCATAGATTTTTTATAGTTGATAACTTGATTTGTTTATTACTAGCTAAGTTATAAGTCATATGCTATTATGGGGTAGTTGTATGTTGCTTGGATTTCATGATTTCATTGCTATGAGATTAGCTATAATTTATATTCTTTAAATTGAGATCATGTTAATGTGTTATTTCAACATTATTTTATGATGTACATGCCAAGATTTTATGGACTAACTACCTACTTGTCATGAGTTGGATACAAGAGAGATTCATCCCTTAGAGTATGATAGAGGGAGAGCATGGAGAGCATCATCAAAGAGGGTGATGTAGATATAGATGTTAGAGGATGATAGAGAAATTTATAGAACCCTGAATACACCACATAAGCTAGTACATGTTAAATGCATAGTCTAAATGGTTAGCGTTAGCATATTCTTTATGTTATCTACATTTAGGTAATTACATATGTGTACATGTTAGTCCATATTTATACTTAAGTGATTTAATATTATGTGATTGTGTGTTACTGTACATTTATGACATGTCATCATATTCATGATTATTAAAATTTTACGTGACTAAGTATTTAGACTACCATATGTAGACTAACCTATGAACTAAACCTAGACATTGTTAGGAATGTCTAAATTTTTTAAATAGAAGATCAAATACATTGAAAAAACTAGTGGGCTAATTATTGTTAAATCATTATATAAATAATTATACTTTAAAAGGCTTTGAAAGATAAAATTAATTTATTTAATTAATGTCATATGGGAATTAGAAAAATAAAAATAGGAAATATGATAAATAAAACAAAATAAAAAAAGATAAAACAAAAAGAAATAAAATAATGAAATAAAACAAAAAGAAAATCATGCTTTATAAAAAGAATATTAAAGATCTATAAAAAATGGCTTTAAATATGCAAACCAAAATATGAAAGACTATGTTATCTTAAGAACTTGAGTACAAAGTTATGTATGTTTTAAATATGTCAGGATGAAAATCTATCTAGTTAGGGACAAAAACTATAAAGGGGTATTACATTGCTAAATCCTTAAAGATCATCAATATATATATTTAGTGAACATGAAATTTCTAAATATTGTTGAAATCATAGGGAGTTATTGATTAAGAAATATAAACTAACTTTGATATAGTATTTACATATCATTTGAGTACTCTCATATGATGAAAATTATGGTGTATAAGTACTCATATATAGGAATTATGCCTATAGCTAAATACATGGTTACAATGAGTCATAAGGTGTTCAAGGGACTAAAACTATAACCATACAAAAATAGTCTCCTATAGATATAATTAAGATGTTTAAATGAAGGATTATGGTATAAATTAATTATGAGTTATTTGACTCTTTGAGTATAACATGACTGAACTATTGAGATATATATATATATACAACAATAAAAAATGGTGAGCGGTACATATTGTGAGTAGATATAAAGGTACACATGTTTAGACATAAATAACATATTTTAGTGCATCATAATGTGTACCTATAAGTTATGTTTCTTCTTATTGCTAGTATGTAGTTTAAACATATAATATACCTAGTTGGTATAAACTATACTTGCTTGCCTAATATTTAAGATTATGGACATTTGATTCTTGAAATTATAAGATTGGTTATTCATGATTGAGTGGTGTGATCATGTGCAATGAACTATGATATTCTGTGATGTCATATAGGGTATTTTATTTGAAAACTATAGTCTAAATGTATGTTATATCTGGGTGGTATAAACTATAATTAATATATGTAGATTCATTCATACATTTGATGGACTGAATATAGGTGTGTTGGATATTTATAGGAATAACATGTTTTATGATAGTTAATATAAAGTATTGTATTATGATTTATTAAGAAAAATGGAGTGTGCAACCTTTTATATATATATATATATATTACTTGGTATAATCTGAACTTGTTTGATTATTATTTCTATTATGGGAGAGATATTTTATGAGATTCATGCATACATTTTATAAAATAAATGTATATTTTTTGATTATTCCTATGTTTAACATGTTATGTGATTGTTAGTATGAGGTAGTCTATATGAATCTATTGGTTATACTATGTTAACCTCATCTCTCATTGGTGATACTAAGTATGTAGTGAGATAGATTTCACTAGCTTATTAGCACCACAATGTCAGATAAAGGTAATCTAATCAAGTGGTATGTATGACTTTGAATGATCCATAGATCATTTATTATTTGAAATTTTTTCCCAAAGTAATGTCTAGTGAGACATTGTCATTTCATGAGTATGATTTACATGTTTATGTAATATCTTGAGTAGAATAGGTTTCTATGATACACCACATCTTTAGTTTTAGAAATTATATACCACATGGGTGATAGCTTGTCTCTATGGATTCCATGCCATCACTATCTACTCATATATGAAGGGAGGTCCATTCTTTGATGGGATTAGTGTGGGGGATCGTCGATCCATGGTTGGTGTGAAAAAGTGCTTAGATGATGCTCTCCCTCCCCACAATAGTATGATTTTTGAGATGACACTTGAGATTGCCACATATATTAGAGTCTAGGGAGCTTATGCTCTGAGGAGACATGTATCTTATGTATGTGTATTGTATTGTTTTTATTATTAAAACATTATCATGATGAGTTATAATTACTTAATATTTAAACATGGATAGTAGTGGATATATATTTGTAATTACTTTCTATAATCATATTATGATGTGTTTCTTATGATGATAGTGATTAGTGATGTATGATGTAGTATGATTCATTTAGTTATCATACTTAGGTTATTTTATATGATCACTAACTATATTCTTGTGGTGTAATCTATTTAAAGTATATGTTGATTGAATTAAAAAAAATCACGTATTTGTTGGTAGATCCCAATGGGGATGTTATATGGCTAATGATTATAACCACCTTTAGGCAAATCATTATCTTTTTACCTTGTTATGCCAATGATTATAACCACCTTTAGGACATTGATACTTTTTATCTACCCAAATTGGATAGCTCACTGTGCCACTGATTATAACCACCTTTGGGCAAATAAATCTTTTTCACCCCTTTCCCTTTTGGTCTCATCATTTCCTTCTTTTGAGGGACTGATCATGAACTTTATTTTTTGACCACTCGCTTGAGGGGGCATCCATGTATCATCTAGTGCTATTGAAGTAGAAGGCATATAAGAACTTTTTATTCTCTTAAAAAACATTATTTTGCCTATATCTTTCAATGCCTTCCTAAATATGGGCAAACTATAGACACCCAATTCTAGCCACAATTGGATTTTGATCAGACTTAAGACTGATTCCTTCTAAACATTGAAAACTAAGTATAAAAATTACTAAATGTCCCAATTTTGGCCACACACCCTTCATAGATCCTTATAATTATGTTGAGGTATCTCTATTTGGGATACTAGCTCATATATAACAATAACCTCTCATAGATTCATCCCTAATTACCTTATGACATAATAAATATTAGTTTGGCCTATAGACCCATTAAGTGGAGCACTTGATTGAATCTTAAAAGAGCTAAAATGTTAATCAAATTGAATTAACTAATTAAGTAATATTAAATGCCTAGTTGAATTATCCATTTGTAATTAATGAATATTTAAAATGGAAATTCTAAAAATCAAAATATCAACCTTTTCATTATTGCCTTTATGAGTTGTCAAGTTCTTTCAAATATCCCAAAATATCTAATTTGATAGCCATGTCTATTAATTAAAAATCATAATTACATGACAAATTTTAACTCAAATGGAGTTAGCCTCAACTCACCTAGGGTTACTTTGAATCCATTCCATGTTTAAACTCAACCTTAACTCACCTTGGGTGAGAGTTAATTCTTGAGGATATAAATACAAGGCCATACCTATTGATGATTAAGATCTTTTGGTGTAAAGTTATTATACCTAAATATCTTCAAAGATTTGATAGTGTAGCATTATAATGTTAATTTGAAGAGAGACAAGCCTTACAAGTAAGGTTACCATGCCAAATTATTAAGCCAATCAACTAAGCCAAGGTGCCAAGGAAATGTGAAGCCAAAAAATCTCCATTGATGAAGATTTATTGATGTAAAAACTAAGAAAGCCACTTTAACAAGCCATTTTGAGCTCTAAAGAAGGTAAATGAGTGTTTTATTTTATGTTTTAGTTGTGTTTTCATATTCATGCTTGTTACCTATGCTCTCCCTAGTGTCTAGGCTAGAGGTGTTAGGATTTTAATGTGTTATTTGGTTTGTTTTATTGGACTAACACTATAGTAACCTCCACTCTATGTATTCCTTTTTCACACTTATTTGATTATCACCATTGTGCCTTTTTATTTCTATATTATTTATCCTAACCTTAAAGTGAAATACATACCACCATAATTATTTTTAGGATTAAACACCATCTTTTTTTTTGATATTATATATCATCCATATCCTCAAAATAATTATAAGGGCTTAAAAAACTTTGTATCATTAAATATAAGTAAACATATGAACCTTGTATCTATAGAATTAATAACCTTCACTATAAAACATTTTTCCAATATGATACAATCATCGAGTGTCCTTAATCTTTGTGAGTTAGGCAAGCTCTCAAATATCAATGCATGTACATGTATCCTACATGTTTCAATTGTAAATTAAAGAGTTCCTCCTTGTGTTTTATTTAAAAAATATTATATATGTATTTTACCTTCACCAAATATGTCTCTTTGAAATCTTCTAAGAAGCATGTCAATAGTAATATCGAAAGTGGTGTTAAAGGAAGTGATGTCAACTTGATATTTTTAGAATTTTTTATTCAACTTATTTAACTCAATAAACACATATGTAAGTAAATGGATGAAAAATTGTACTTGAAAAAATCTTGCCAAATCATACATTTTATTCACATTAAAATCTTTACCTTTAAAATTCTTCTCATATACACTTATATGGTGATGGGCATTATGACAGGCATACCATAACATAACAATTATGGAGTTTGAACATGATTTTAATGTGGTAAATATGAATATGGAGCTAAATTATAAGATTTAATTCCCTAATTACTTCCTTCCTACCATAGACTAATAACATGGAACTAGTTGGTATACATATCCCTATTTTCACTTCCAATGCATAAATGGTAAGTAAAATTAGAAAATGTCTCATTGATATTGAAAGCTTGATATCTAAAATTCTATTTTGAAAAAGCTTTGGTCATTGATATCTAAGCATAGTATGAGCTAATTTTATAGGCATGAAAATTACCTATTACATCATAGGGAGGAATTCATTTAAGTTCATTATTAAATATTCTTTTATAGTATTAAAAAAATGTGATTTGTGAAATGTTTTTCATACGATAATCTTAATACCATTTGATAAAGCATATGATTTTTTTAAAAATTGTTTTTAATAGTCTATTTATATTTTTATACCCTCAATGCATTTAGGAAATATTTCAAATAATTACCATCTATCCCATAATTTTATACCCTTAGTGTGTTTTGACATGTTTTTAAATGGTTTATATTTGTGCTCTAATTTTCTACCTATAGTTAGTTTAGTAATAATGGGAAACAATTGGAATGCATCCTCCAATTTTATTATAGTTGGTAGATCCTTTAGATCCATTTTAAACATAAACATTTATTCAATTACATAAAAATTAAAATTACATTAAAATTGTTGCCTTTCAAAATAATAACTATGACTCTGCAACCCAAAAAATAAATTGCTACATTATAAACAATCATTGATGAAAGACTAAAATATCAAGTTAGGAAGAATATGTTATGCCCTTAACTTATAATGCATATAGGGATATGTGTGGCTGACTTGTGGCTTACACACCTTAATATTATCTTGTTGCATTTCTTTATGTTCTTAATATGGTTGGCCTATGGAATAACCATGGATAAGTAGAGTATATATAGGAGGTAGGGATTAGTCATTTATCATCATATTGTGAATTTTGTTCTTATTGCATTATTGTGAAGGTTTACCCCTTAAAGTGACTCAGTCATAATATTCAAGTATGCTTCTCTTTCACTAATTATTTTTATGGATCTAATTATTTTTCTCTTAATTTTATGATATATAATTCTATTATTGTGAAACATATAAGTAATTTACTTATAAGTGGTATCAGAGCTTCGATTTGGGCATGTTTTTATAGTGTTTTTTTTTTTCTAATAATTAGCATCTTGTGTACTAGAAGGCCAAAAAAACATAACTTTTGAACCAAGAGGAATTGAATTATTTGTCACCACTATTTTGTTCATGAGTTTTTTTTACAAAAAAAAAAAAAAAAAAAAAACAAAAAAAAAACATTTTTTTGAGAAAAAAAGTTTGGAAATTTTTTTACATTGTGAAACTTAGGAGTCATTAGATTCATATTCGTGAGATGATCACAATGGTATATTATACTAGTACACTTATTTAGATGCTTGATAGTTTTATTTATTAAAGGAGGTTGAGGAATAAGATTGCCTTGATAATCTTGAAGAGGAGGGGGAGGAACACTTTGGTTATATTTCTCCCAAGCCATTGGTTGTGGTTACATTTGAAGATGAAGAAGGTGATTTTGAATCCTCATCATTTGATTTGTGTTATGAGCTTGGAACAAATTCATTTGATTGAAAGTTTTCAATAGAAGTTGGTGAGTTTGGCTAACATTATTAGAAGAGTTGGTGTTGGTATTAGTGGCTTGGGTACCACTATTGGTGTTATTGAGAGCTTGAGATGAATGATGAGAATGAGAGGCACTAGTGGTAAAGTTTTCTTGTGTAGTAAAAGATGAAATAGTGAATGGAAGAGAGGAAGAAGCACTAGAATCATGAATTCCTTGGGTAGTAAATAATGAACTAGTGGAAGGATTAAGGATAGTGGATCTGAAGAGAGGTCCACTAGATGTAGAATCAACCATGGTAGTTGATATACTAGGCATGGAGGTAGAAGAAATGAAATAAGAAGAAGAAGCATGAGAAGAGGTAATGATCTAAGGGAGAGGTTGTGAATAAAATAAATTAGTACTACTAAATCCATTTGAGAATGTAGAATGTGGTGAATGAGGTTCATTGTCTTGACCACTAATAATGAGATTGTAAATGGTAGATGGATATTTCCTTTTATTTTGGGGAAATTGGTTAATAAAGAAAAGCATTTCAAGAGTATACTCCAACCTAGGTTGGTTTTATAGGAGAAAAGAAGGATTATGTTGTAAAGAAGTATCATGAGGGAACCCATAGTCCATTATGCAAGTTGTAATATGGACATTACTAGCATTTTCAAAATGAACTATACTTTGTCTATGGGAAACCCTATGAGGATTGGTTAATTCCATCATGCCTATTGTTTGAGATTTAGTGTTGTTACCCAATAGGAAATCGATGATGAAAGAGGAAGGAAAGCAAGATGAGAAAATAAAGGATTCAAGAAATGAAAATAATAAAGCTAGGTTAACCTAGTACAAATTAGGGACAATAAAGCTGGGTGGGGTCCACAAAACCAACCCAATTTAGAGAGTAAAAGCTAAAAAAAAGGGAAAAATGCCTAAAAACTATGATATGTTGATTTGGTCAACCTGGTACAGTGTACGAGAGCTACAAAAATTTCTAGGTCGACTAGGTCAACCTAGTGTAATTGATAGAGGCAGAAAGAAGGGTCTAGGATAGTGTAGAGTCGAGCTAGTAAACATAACACAATAGATAGGAAAAGAAAAAAGATTTATAAAAAGATAAAAAATGAAATGAGATATGCCTATAGCTGGTCTAGAAAATTAGATACTGAAATGAAATACATAGTCAATTAAATTGACGCTGGTCAATCTAATTGGTATACATAAATAAATTACAATTTTGAAATAAAAGTATAAAGTAGAGTAGAAATATATAAATATAAAATAACCTTGGTGTTTTGGAGATGAAAATAGAACAAGTAACTAACCTATAACCTTGGAAAGAATTGGCCTAATCTATAGAATTGGGTTAAGCTAGTTGACCAAGTGAGATAGGAACCTACCACAAAAGCTAAAAAAAGTGTGCTAAGTCAACCTAGTCAACCTAGTAGACTGAATTAAATGTATATAAATATGCTAAGTTAGGCTAGTCAACCTCATTGACTAGACTATAAATTTGAAAGTCTAAAATTTGGAACTTACACTATGAATCCTGAACAAGAACCTACTAAAAAGTGGCTAGAAATGTGCTAGGTCAACCCAATTAACCTAGTAGGCTGAACAATTTTTTTACAAAGTCCTAGAAACCTATACTGGGTCAATCTAGTTGATCTAATTACATGTTCCTAAATAAAAAAAAAATAGTTGGGTTGACATAATCGAGCCATCAAGTTAAAACATATGATAGAAAAGATGACAAAATGAATAAAAATAAGTGAAATAAACCCTTATAAGTGTTTGATTCACATCGAGTTCACCAGAATGTTTGCAATCAAAATTACATGATATACATGAATCAATCCTAGATAAAATAAGATAGATCACACTTTACTTCTGATTGGGGCACACACTTATTAAGTAGGAGCATGACCAATATGAGGATCCACGAGACCCGATTAAGGGATCACTTGTATCATCTATCACAAAACATCATGCCAGGTAGGGTTCCAAAGCCTATAGTATAACACAATCACACAATAACCCTAAAAGAGCCCTATGGTTTCTATATTCACTTATGATAATAAACAAAAAATTAAACTAATCTAATAACAAGAAAAGTAAACTAATCTAGTGCTCACTAAAGCTTGTGGCACAAAGTGGGGGTCAGAGCAAAACAAGTAAATAGAAACTAAAACAAACTTGTATAGGATACATATACTCACATCAATGTATATAGAATCCTAATACATGGAAGATAAGAATACATAATACGTTATCTATCTACTCTTACAAAGGATAAATAAAGTTAGGAATACTTACCTTTGAAGACGAACCTGCTGAGTCTCAACCTCTCCCTTGGCCAATGGTGTTTCACAAGAGATTATTATGGATTGTAAGGACAACCAAGATAAATTATCTCTAGGCTACACATCCTACCTAAGCATCCAAAATACTTCTCCACAAGACAAGATCAGAGCTCCAAAGAAAAGTATTGAACCCTAAAGCTTTATTCCTCAAGTAGAATTGTCAATAAGTAGATGTTCATTCACACTTCTTCGCTTAATTAAACTCTCTTATGAAATGGTAAGGAATGATGTTGTATATATAGTATTATCTCACCTTAAATACTCTTAGACATATTAGTTTCACATATTGGTTGGCTAAAATTAAATCACATATTTGTCAGCCATAATACCTTATAGCCTTATTTCTCCATTAGGACTCATGGAGACCTAATTACATTAGGTCTATCTAGTAACATGTATACCATGTTACCTTAGAACAAATTTCACCTCCATAGATGACAAAATATTTTCAAATATAATTCAAATGGAATCTATATAACATATTTTAAGATATAAAAGACATTTTAGATCCAACCACTTCATGAAAACACTCCTTGAAGTTTATTGTCATATTAGGCATGTGAACACTCACTAAATATTTGATCTCTCTCATGTTTGATCACCTTCATATCATAAAATCATGGCATACAAATAATTTTAAAAGTAACTATATGACCCTAAGTTCATCTTCATTCACATAGAATAATATGACTTAATGAGCAATTTATTGACTCCATTCCTTATGCTCAAATACGCCTGTGACTAGCTAACTTGAATGAAAAATTTAAAAAATTATAAGGCTATAAATTCCTTATAAAACATAATGGACATATGCTTGAAGTCTCTATAATCCTCTCTAATCTATTTTGATTCCTTGATCAATCTAATTTTTGAGAGAAACTATAAAACTCTAATAAATAAGACCTTTTTTATATCATCTTCTCTCTCTTCGATAAGACAATACCATAATGAGGTACCTAAGAGATTCCTATACCTATTCAAATAGTTTTTTTGATCAATTTAGTCTATTATAGGATGTTTTGAATCAAATCTTTCTCATTGGGTCTTTATTAGGGTTTGAGGGAGGTTTAATACATTTTGTAGTGTTAATGATTGTTCATATTGAACTACCAAAAAAATTCAAAACTAATGAATATATATTTTATCTATGATCCTTTTCCATCTCCCATGAAAGACTCAAGGTACCATTAAATGGATTTATGTTCCTAAAAATTCTTGAAAGTGCTTCTTAGGTTTGATTACCTCATTTTGTGATCTAGAGAAGGCCTAAATCAATTATTCATGCTCTATTAATTCAAATATTAACCTAAAAATTTGTGAAAAACTATATCTCAACCTTATTAATCTCTTTCCATGATTACATGAGATCACTCACCTTGAAAAATGGTCATGAGACCTTGATAGGGGCAAACAGGGTTTTGGAGTACTTTGGATGTAACCCTTGAATGAAGGTCATGTGTATGTAGGGATGGATTAAAGGACATGTGAAGGTTAGATCATACTCTCAATATGTTAAAAATAATTTTTATAAGATTTATGAAGGTTTCTTACTATTTGGGAATTCAATTTCTGATATCCCATGAATTATGTTCAGGTCAATTATAATTCTATATTTGGTGATGATGTGACCCAAGATATTAACTTATATGATGTCAAATATGATCTTATTTAGGTTTAGTGAGATGCCAAATATTTTTCATCTTTCAAAGATTAAATGTGGTGACCTAAATGACCAGTTCTAGCTTTTGAGAAAACCATGAGATCATCCATGTAAATGATTATACATTTACCTATTAACCCTTAGAATGCATGGTTCATGGATAAATAAAAGGTAGAACCTACATTAATTAAGCCAAATGCATCCTCTAATATGCATAATTACCTCACTTCATGGTGAATGTAGTCTTCATTATGTCTTATGACTCCAATAACACCTAGTTATATCTTAAAAATCTGTCCAAGAAGGATATCATCCCTAAACCACTCACTATCTAAATGACCTCATCCAAGGAAGGCAATGGATAATTTTCTTTCTCTGAAGCTTTATTAAAATTTTAAAAATAAAAATAGAGTCTAATTTCCCATTTTTTTTCTTAAATTGAACTAAATTATCCACCCAAGTATAATGTCTAATAGGTAAAACTTTCTTTACACTCAACAACTTTTCCACTTCCTTCTGAATAAGAGGCTCCATGATAGGATTTACCAGCCTCTATATTTTATTGAATGGTTTGTGGTATAAATTTAGAGATATTATATGGGTGATGAACCTTGGGTTTAAAACCTTCAAGTCTTCATGTGTCTATGTTATCACATCTCTGTATTGGGTGATTAGATTCTTCACCCCTTGCCTTTCTTCAAGATTGCAGTCGAGACCAATGTTAACATAGTGTGGGTCATTTTCATCTCTTAAATTCTCCCTTTTGATTTTATATTTATTTAATTCTAGTTTTTGATATTATTCTTGAGTATCCAAGTCAAACTTCCTTTCTAAGGTAATCATTCCTAGATGGAGGTAGTTTTCTTTCAACTGAATGACTCCTTCTTCCCCTAATTCCTCTTGAAATAGGTAACTAATCTCCTTGTCATCAATTATTTGAGACTCAAATTTCCATGAATTATTCAAGAGTTATATGATCTATTGGTCATCATAAAAGACATGGAAATTTTACACATTGTTAGGAATAGATAGACAAGGTACTAGCTCAATAGATAATCTTTGTACCTTGATTTCTTGTAGTGGTGCCATGTTGGTAGCTGAAGCATCAAGTGAATTCATAGCTTGATTCTATTCTCTAGGAATAATGATATATTGAAGGCCTAAAAGGACTCAATTAAATCCTAAGATCTATGTTTTTACCTATTTAGTTATGATAGCTTACACTGGTATTTTTTCTTGACTAAGGGAACTATATATTCCTCCTAGGACTCAATTAAATCCTAAGATTTATGTGGATCTATGATAGATACTAGTTTTGAATATAGATAGATATTTTTGAGAGCAAAATACAATCCCAAAATTAGTGCCTCTTATTCCACTCTATTATTGGTGCAAGGGAACTATAGTATGTATGCTACCAAGTATTTATTACCTTTTAGATCCATCAATTAATTTCCAACACTTGATCCTTGCTTGGATATTGCACTATCAAAGTGGAGAGTCCAAAACTGGGAAGGTCCTTAGACTTCTAGTTCTTGTACCTCATGCTTAGTAGCAAAGGTATAAATCCCAAGGTTAAGAGATTTATATCTTACTTATTCACTCTTTATATTATATTTAGTAATAGGATGATTCTATTATGCATGGGATATATTGAGAGGGGGGGTGAATTAGTATATCATATATGTTATTAAAATTTTACTTAATCAGACTCTACTTAACCATACATTCAAGATATGCAATAACACTGAAACAATAAGATGCTCCACACAAGAGAGAGAGAGAGATACCAAATTTTTACCTAGAAACCCAATGTGGGAAAAAACATGGAGAACAATATCAATTATATGAATGAGCACCAAATCAAATTACAAAGTTTGTAAGCACCAACTTATAGGAACACCAACCCCTTTTTTGAGTACCAACACAACAACTATTTGTGAGCACCAACCCACAAGATCACCAACCCCTCTTATGTAAAACACAACTATCTTTCAATGTTGATTTTTCAAAACATGATAGAACTCTACAATATCTCTTTATATTCTCTCCTCTTTTATTATATAAAACAATTACAAACCATGCACTCTGTTGCATATCTAAAATGGTTTCCCAAGCTTCCTTTTCTAGCTTTCCAAGTGAACTTTGGCATTCACCATTTGTGACACTTTGATCCACATGGAAAATGGTGCCAAACTTGCATGACCCTTTAAATCCTTTCATTTGAAAAGTCACATGGTGACCCTTCATGAGCAAATGCATCCTTTCCCCTTTTGTCTTTATCTTGGTGACTTTTCAAATTCCTCAAGATGACCCTTCATGAGAAAATATGTCTTTCCTCTTTTGTCTTCACTTGGTGACTCTTTGAATTCCTCAAGATGACCCTTCATGGGAAAATGAATCCTTTCCCTCTTTTTACTTTACCTCATGACTCTTTGACTTCTTCATGGGCCCTCTTTTGACTTTATGTAACCAAAAATATATTTGTTAATATTAAATAAATATCAACACACTTTAGCTAAAATATGAACATTAAAAACACCTTTAGATAATAAATGCTATGGGGCATTTATCACCAATAGTGTTAGACCTTTGACATCAATGACAATATTTCCAGCAATCTCCCCCTTTGTCATTGATGGCAACCTCAAACTAAAACTACCACATCCTAAAACTTGTATTGCACATGCCAACCTACATATACCACCAAATGAAAAAAAATATAGTAACTCTCCATTACTATAACATCCTGTACATGTTCTTGTACCTATTCCCTATACCTATTCCTGTTATTCTCCACCTTTGACATCATTGACAAAGAGTCTATCCTAGAGCTAGCACTTAGCCCCCCTTAACTAATGTTGATCCTCAATGGCAAGAAGTAAAATAAATTACTCCAAAATTCTCTCATAGGTACTCGGATGTGTCCTTTGGTAGTGGCTTTATGAAAATATCTACAATCTATTTTGTAGTATTGATATATTCTAACTTAACCTGCCGATCTGCAACATGCTCTCTTAGGAAGTGATATTTGATAGTAATATGTTTTGTTCTTGAATGCATCATGAGATTTGTAGAAATATTAATAACACTTGTGTTGTCACAAAAAATAGAGATAGGTTTATCATATTTTACCTTGATATCTTCTAAAGTTTGATTTATCCAAAGAACTTGAGTAAAACACAACACTACTATAATATATTCTAATTTAATTATATAAAGTGCTACTAAGTTCTTATTCTTACTTAGCTAAGATACTAAGCTATCACTGAGGTAGAAAGCTCCTCTACTTGTACTCTTTCTATCATATAAAAAACCTACCCAATCTGAATCTATATAAGCAACCAAAGTGAAATCTCTACCTATGGGATACCATAATCCATAATCCAATGGTCCCTTTACATATCTAAATATTATCTTCACCAACTAAACATGACTCTCCTTCAAGGATGCCTAATATCTCACAACCATGCCTACTGCATGCATGATATCTAGCTTCAATGTTGTCAAATATAAAAGACTACTAATCATATATCTATACAAATATTGATTTGTAATAGGTGAATCTTCATACTTACTCACCTTGTTCCCTATACCCATTGGTGTGCCAACTAGTGCACAATCCTCAAAACTAATTTTTTTAACATCTCCTTGGCATATTTACTTTGAGATATGAAAATTTCTTTATTTGACTGAAATATTTTCAAACTTAAGAAAAATGACAATTTTCCAAGCATAGACATCTCAAATTATTTTTACATATTTTCAAAAAATTCTTTTTTCATATTTTTAATATTTCCTTCAAATATTATATCATCAACATATACCATAATAATCAATTGATGCTCACCTTCTATTTTGATGTAGAGATTACTATCAACAAAACCTCTCTTAAAACCTTGATCCTATAAGTACTTATCAAGCCTTGCATACCAAACTCTAGGAGCTTGTTTAAATCCATATAGTGCTTTCTTCAATCTGCATACATAACTACTATCATTTGAGAGAAGAATTCCCTCAGGCTGCTCAATATAGACCTCCTCTTCTAGGTTCTCATTTAGGAAAGTAGACTTGACATCCATCTAAAATATTTTGAAATTATTAAACACTACATATGAAAGAAACATTATAATAGCCTCTAGCCTTACAACTGGGGCAAAGGTTTCTTAAAAAACTATACCCTCAATCTAAGCATATCTTTTACATACTAACCTTGTTTTATTCTTGGTAACTTCACCATCTTCATTCAACTTATTTATATATACCCATTTTTTTCCTATCACATTTTGATCTTTTGTTCAAGGAACTAATTCCTAAGTATTATTATTTTCAATTTGATTTAATTCATCATCCATTGATTTAACCCAATGCTCATCATGTCTAGCTTTTGAAAAAGTTCTAGTCTAAATTTTGGATAACAAAGAAAAATTAACTTACTCAGATTCACTTACCATCATCCTTCTAGTGTGAAATCCTTCATTTATGTTCCTAATTATGTCACTCTCATTATTATTTCTCTAGACATATATGGATGGGGTCTTGGTGTCCTTTTGCTCATTCTTCTCATCTTTATCTGATTCTTCAAAATCTTCTTCTTTAATGATTTTAGGAGTGTCTATTAGATCACTGGCTCCTTGTGCTACATATTCATCTATATTAACACTTACACTTTCAATTATATTTTTTATTCCTTTGTTATAACATTTCTAAGCTTTACTTTTGCAAGAATATCCAAAAAATATACCTTCATCTATTCTAAATTCAAACTTACCTAGTTTTTCATCAGTTTTTTTATTAAGCATCTACTATCAAAAACTCTAAAATAATCAACTGTAGCTAGTTTATCTTTTCATAGCTCATGAGGAGTCTTGTCACTATTGACTCTTAACCACACTCTATTCTAGATATGCACTATTTTACCTACTACCTCTCTCCAATATTTATCTAGGATCTTAGATTCATTTAGCATTGTCCTAAGCATCTCCTAAACTATTCTATTTTTCCACTCAACTACTCCATTTTGTTATGGAGTTTTGGCTGTTGAATAATGTTTCTTTATCCCATGGTCTTTAAAATAATCAATAAACTAATCTGACATGAATTTTCCTCCTCAATCTTATCTCAGACACTTACTCTTTAAACCAGTTTCAATCTCAACTAAAGTCTTGAATGCTTTGAAGTGGCTGAAAGCTTCTGATTTTTTGTTCAAAAACATCACCCAAGTCATACATGTAAAATCATAAATAATCAACATGAATTATTTCTCACCTTGAGTACTTTGAGTTTTGGTAGGTCCACATAGATCAGTGTAAACAAGCTCTAACATATGAGTGGTCAAGTATTCTTTTTTCTTGAACCATCTTCTGACCTGCTTCCCATGCTGGCATGGTTCACAAAGCATGTTGGATGGCTTTGTAATATTTGGAAGATCTCTAACTTCTTACTTCTTACTAATGTTGATAATATTGTCTAAATTTGTGTCCCATTCTCCTATGCCATAGCCAACTTTCCTCAACATGACTCAAACAACATTTTTGACCTTTGATAGCTGATAACATATATAAATTGTTGCCTATCTTCTGAACATCTATAATCAACATATTTGAATCTTTTCTCATAATTTCAAAACCTTCTACATAAAACTTTAATGTGTGTTCTTGATCTTACATTTGAATTACACTCAATAGATTATGCCTAAGACCTTCTACACATAGAACAATTTTAGTCTTAGTTTCAACATTATCCAAACTTAATGTACCTTTTCTAGCTATTTTGGTAGTGGTATTATTTATGAAATTATCTATGCCACCATTGATCTTATTTAGAGTTATGAACTTACTTTTGTCTCCCATCATGTGCCTCAAATATCTGCTATTAATGAACCATGGTTTTTCTTCATTTCTTGCATGCAAAGCTATTTGGACTAACATAGACTTTTTAGGTTGTTTCTTCTACCATGAACTTGTCTAAAATTTCTTCTTGGTGAATGGAGCCTTAAAAATTTGGTCCTTTTTAACTGACTTGAACACACTTCTACAATGTTAGGCTATGTGTTCAAAATTATTACACTTGTAACATACTATGGCCTCTTCATCAAATCTTGATAGAGGATCAAAAGAGTTGTCGCTTCTGGTTGACTTTGCATTAGTTTCCTTCCCCTTCTAGATTCACCTTAGCTTCATCTTGTTCTTCTTCTTGATCATCTATACTTTTTATTATGGAGGCATCTTCATGTATGGTCATGAATAAAATCTCTTTTTCATCTGAGTCACTGACTCTAGTATCTTTGGCTGAGATAGGATCTTTAGAATATAGACTCTTCTTCTTGAATCTCTTCTTATATTTGCCTTTAAAATTTTTCTTGTATGTAGGCTTTCCTTCTTCATTATCACCATTATTCTTATTTGGGTACTTAGATACAAAATGTCTAATCTTACCACATTCAAAGCATTTAAATTTAAATTTTCTTTGATATTTACATGTGCCCTATTTAGGCTTGTGGATGAATAAGGCTCCATTGTCATCTTCTTCATCACTAGAGCTGTCACTTGATTATTGAATCTTAGCCTTGTCTTTCTTTGATGTCTTGAAAGTAGCTTCCCTTTTTGAAGGTTTCTCTTGTTCAATCCATATCTCATATGCCATAAGAATACCATGTAGTTCATCCATCTTTAGTTTGGCTAGATCCTTCATCTCCTCAATTAATGATACCTTTGAATCATATCTCAATGGTAGAGATATCAAAACCTTTTATACCACCATTGACTCTTCTCACTTTTCTCCAAGACCTTGAATTTTATTAACTATTTGATCAACCCATAAAAGATAACTTTCTATATTTTATTCCTCTTCCATCTTCAAACTCTCAAACTATCTTTTTAATGTCTAAAGATTAGCTTGGTAAACCTTTCCATCACCTTTGTCAATATTCTCAAGTTTTACCTAAGTTTCATAAGTAGATTTTCATTACATAACTTTAATAAATTCTAATTCACATAAAACATATAAAATAACATTTAAAGCTTTAAAATTATTTTCACTTGCCTTATTTTCTATAAGAGTAGTTACAAGTGTCTGTGGCTCTTTGTATTCCTTCATCACTACTTGCCAAATGTCAAATCCAAGGTCCATTAAATAAGTCCTCATCTTTATGCTCTAAAAGGCATAATTTGTCCCATCAAACAAAGGTGCCTTATTTGTAAAAAAAAACCTTCATGTGTTCTAGCTATCATGCTTTCCTTGATCTACCTTCGAGCTATTAAACTCTTTCCAAAAGAACCTATTTTGATACCAATTATTAAGCATGGGATATACTGAGAGGGGGGGTGAATTAGTATATCATATATCTTATAAAAAATTTTCTTAATCAAACTGCACTTAACCATACATTCATGATATGAAATAGAACTAAAATAATAACATGCACCACATGAGAGAGAGAGAGAGAGAGAGAGAGAGAGAGAGAGAGAGAGAGAGAGAGAGAGAGAGAGAGAGAGAGAGAGAGAGAGAGAGAGAGAGAGAGAGAGAGAGAGAGAGAGAGAGAGAGAGAGAGAGAGAGAGATAGATTTTTACATGGAAACTCAATGTGGGAAAAACCATGAAGAACAATCTCAAGTATATGAATGAGAACCATCTCAAATTACAAAGTTTTCAAGCACTAACTTGCAGGAGCACCAACTCCTTTGCCAAACACCAACATAATAAATATTTATGAGCACTAACCCACAAGATCACCAACCCCTCTTATGTAAAACACAACTATCTCTCAATGTTGCTTTCTCAAGAAATGATTTAACTCTACAATATCTCTTTCTATGCTCTCCTTTTTTCTTATATAAAAAAATTACAAACCATGCACTCTCATGTATATCTAAAATGGCTTTTTAAGCCTCTTTTTATTTCTTTCCAATGACCTTTGGCATTCATCCTTTGTGACCCTTAAATCCACATGGAAAATGACACAAAACTTGAATGACTATTTGAATCCTTTTATTTGAAAAGTCACATGGTGACCCTTCCTGATAAAATGCATCCTTTCCCCTTTTGTCTTTATCTTGGTGACTTTTTGAATTCCTCAAGATGACCCTTCATGAGAAAATGTGCTCTTCCTCTTTTGTCTTCACTTGGTGACTATTTGAATTCCTCAAGATTACCCTTAATGGGAAAATGCATCCTCTCCCTCTTTTATCTTTACCTCATGACTCTTTGACTTCTTCATGGGCCCTCTTTTGAATTTATGCAACCAAAAATAAATTCATTAATATTAAATAAATATCAACACACTTTAGCCAAAATATGAACATTAAAAAAACTTTTAGACAATAAATGCTATGGGGCCTTTGTCACCGATAATGTTAGACCTTTGACATCAATGATAATATTTCCAATAGCTTCATTCTTGGATCTTGATCACTTTAAATATAGTTTTATACACCTATCCATGGTAACAAAATATGAGAGAAGTTCAATGCTACATACCCATTCAACATCTTGGACTAGTCTCTATTGAGGATGAGTCTGTGTCCTTCTAGGATATCCACTAAAAGTATGCCAATTATCATTTTTAATCATGTATCATATCCTATTTGGATTATTGCATCACTTATTTCTCCTATTACATACACCACTTTCTTATCTAGCTATGAAACCATCCTCTTTGATGGGCTTAGTGTCAAACCAAGCTTTTTGAAAATGGAAGTTGGAATCATCATGGATGGATCTATAAAATTATCTAAACAATTATCTATGTTCTTTCCAAATGATCTTATTTTTAATAAAAAAGAGGAGCTTCTGGTTTATTCTTGTATATGACATTGGTATGAGTAGCCTTTGTCATTTCTATAGTTGATTTTCTTGTAATGGACCTTGACATGAGCTCCTTTTGTTCAATGATCTAATCCAATTCATGAAGAATGATGTTGAATTTAATCTTATACATTTTTTCAACAATGTTATACCCTCCTTTGATTTTCTCCTCTTTATTTGGGGTTGTTTATTCCATTTAGGGGGAGGAGGATTGTTGTCACCCCTTGGATTTGGTGGAATAATGCTATTATTTAGAGGAATAGACATTGTGAAGGGATAATTATTCCTTAGGTTATAATTTCCATTTTGATATTACTAGAAGGAATGTATTTCATCATATTTATCCTCCGTTAATTCTTATCTTCTCCTAGGAAAGAGTACTTGTGCATTTTAAATAACATTGTGGTGTATGAGGAACTAGATTCTAGGTGGAATTCTGGTGGTTTTTTCATCAAGTATTTCCTTAACATCTCCCTTCAGAAGATCTCAAAAACTAAATATAATTCCACACATTCAAGTTCACCATGTTGTGATGTATTATTGACTCTACACCAATTGGGTAGAGACATTTCTACTATGTTGATTTTTGGTAACTTATTGGGCTATTATTGTTCTACATTATTCGTAGACCTATTTAAAGGTATGTTATTTCTTTGAAACCTAAAATTTTGGTTATTATTATATCTATTAGTGTTACCCATCTTCTTCTACATGTTTAGGAAGTCAATGCTCAATTTATGGACCATTCTTTGGATAAAATCTCATTTTGCTTTGGTAAAATCAACTCCTTATGTAACTACAGTATTAGAGGGCATTGAATGTTGGTTTTATTGATGACTATTCATCTATGCCTAACTATTCATATAATCATAGTTCTGATTGGGAATTTGTTGCATTAGAGGAGGGAGTACATATAATTTATTTTGGCTGAAAGTAGGAACATTTTAATTAACACAAGGGACTAGATTTAGGGTAGCAAAAACAACATTAATATTAGGGGTGCATGGCATATGAGGATTTAACTACCTATCAATATTTATAGTCTCTTCATATGCTAAAGCTAAAGTGTTGGAAGAAGTATCTCTTTGTAATAACATTGTAGTGATTGGGTTTAGGGAATTTTTTTACATCTCCAATTTCAATGCTTCATCTTCTCTATACTATAGTCTAAGCTAAGTGTACACCTTATAAAACCTTGTGTTAAAATCCTAAATTGGCTCATTATACTCTATCTTCATACTAGGGAAATGTTGATACACTAAGATAGGGATGGTAACTTGTCCAAATTGGGAAATAAAAGTGCTCTAACATGCATTCCATGAAGTAATTAAGTTATCTTGATTTTTTAGGTACCAATCATAAGCAACATTCTACGAGGTAAATGGGAAAATCTTGCATGCAACATTTTCAATAGTAACATTAATTAACCTCAAAGTAGCCCTAAAATACTTGATGTGTTCCTCTACATTTTTTTCTACTGAAGGGGATAAATGGGGTAGATACTTCTCTAGGTTCTTAGGCAAATTATGCACATCCCTTTGGATGGAAATGGTACATACAACTAAATAAGGTTATTGGGCCATAAGATGATTGATGGGATGGATATTTATTATTGGAGATAGTGTGCTATCCCAAGGTCTATTTGTAATAACCAGTAAAAATATAGGCATTCAATGTGCTAATAAAGGGGAAACCAATAGATTAGATTGGGCCCTAGACCTGGTAACTCTCTTGGGTGTCTCCAATACAACTTAGATGTAGGGGATGACCTCTCACTAGAGAAGCACATAAGTTATCCTCCTAGTGACAAATTTTTCCTTTTGATGTGGGTCTTGTGTGCATCTCTAAATTTAATGAGGTAGCCTCTAATGTTTTAAGATATCAATGGAGATGAAATCCACTCTAAGGCACAAGTTACAGGTAGGGTTTAAAAAACCTTATTTTGGAATAACTGGTTGAGCATGCAGGCTATTAACTAGGTCTGTTTGTGGCAAAATGAATCCTATTGAGGAAATCAAAATTTAAGTGAGTTGCATGGATGGATGGAATTTATTCTAGACTAGGCAAGTCTAAATAAAAAAATCCAAAAGGAGGGAATAATATTAGGAAATAAGGCTCTATGGTATCAAGGGGTCACTTTTTAGGTTGGTTCCTTTATGGATAAGTGTTTCTAGAACTAATGCTTGTTATTTTTAGTTGTTTCACACTCATTGGAAAACACAGTTAGGTAGTCTAGGGGAAATAGTATAGGAAAGTTAATGGTCTCAATTGAAGGTTAACCCTTTTAGAGTTTCTATTGCACACCCTTAGTTAGGATATTATAACTCAAAATAGAAAGGTGTATAGGGAAAGTACATTACACACCTAGAAGACTATACCAAAGGGAAAACACTCCCACATATTTTAGAATATTAACATAGTTAACCAATTGCTTAAAATCAATGATATATTATAACTTTTCAATAAAATTTTTGCACATCTAGAATTAACATACATCAATGATAACAATAATAATTATCCATACCATTTTCACACTTCAAGTTACCAAATTAATACAACCAAGTGTTAAGCATGGGATATACTGAGGGGGGGTGAATTAGTATATCATATATCTTATAAATCTTTCCCTTAACCAAAATCCACTTAATCAAACATTCAAGATATGCAATAAAACTCAAACAATAAACATCACACAAGATAGAGAGAGACACCATATATAACGTGGAAACCCAATGTGGGAAAAACCACAGAGAACAATCTCAATTATATTCATGAGAACAAACCCACAGGAGCACCATACCCCTTTGCCAAGTACCAGCCTCAGCTACAATTCGTGAGCACCAACCCACAGGAGCTTTAAACCCCTTTATCGAGCACCAACCCAGCTACTATTCATGAGCAACAACCCATAGGAGCACCAACCCCTTTGTTGAGCACCAACCCATCAATAATTTGTGAGCACCAACCCACAGGAGCACCCACCCCTTTGTGTATACCACACACCTATCTCTCAATGTTGCTATCTCAACAAATGATAGATCAATACATCTCTTTCCTCTCTCTCACTTTTGCTCTTCTAAGCTAGATATAACAAATACAAATCATATTCATCTCTCACAGTTGCTCTTCTAAGATAGATATTACAATATCAAATAAACCTCTCACTTTCATATTCCAAATGGCTTCTCAAGCCTTTATTTATAACTTTCCAAATGACCTTTGGCCTTCCCCCTTTGTGACCCTTTAATCCTCATGGAAAATGGCACCAATCTTGGATGACCCTTCATATTCAAGCCTTTGAAAAGTCATGTGGTGACCCTTCATGACCAAAAACGTCCTCCCCACTTTTGTCCTTATCTTTGGTGACTTTTCATATTCCTCAAAGTGTCCGTTCATGAGAAATTGTGCCCTACTCTTTTGTCTTCACTTGGTGACTCTTGGTATTCACCAAGATGACTCTTCATGGGAAAGTGTGTCCCATCCTTCTCTTGTCTTTACCCCATGGCTCTTCGACTTCTCCATGGGCCCTTCTTTTGTCTCATATAAAACCAAAAATATATTCATTAATATTAAATAAATATTAACTCATATTAGCCAAGATAAACAACATTAAATGCAATGGGGCCTTTATCACCAATAATGTTAAACCTTTGACATCAATGACAATATTTCCAACATCAAGAAAATAAAACCTCAATTACATAGATATGTAAGGAAAGTAATATTGACATAGTTGCATGATAATCAAACTAATTTATTCCTATATTGATGAAAACATTATGACCTTTTGGAATACAAGATTACATGAATATATAGGCTTTGGGATGGGTCAACCCATCCTCCAAGTCCATGTAGGCTCTTAGTTACATTATGCAATTATAAATTCAATTATATTTTTAGTATCAAAATTGCATGTGTACATGCTCACATTTAACTACAATTATGTCAAAATAAGTTAGCATGTATAATGAAATACAATTTGTGCATGATTAAAAATAATATGGGAAAGTTTTACATTTATGTAATAAGTATAAGTAAAATATAAGTAAAAGAATTAGTCCTATCTATATGAATACATATAAAATTAGCCTTCAATTAAGGCTTGCTAGGTGATTGTATGGCACTAATTATTTTTGGAGGCATTAAAGCGGTATCGTGGGTTAAACTAAAAGTTGAAGAGTCAGATTTCTTCTTTGATTCCAACACTTAAAATTACTTATCACTAATATCATGTTGGTACCTCATAATATCCATGTTCATCAATGGATGTATAAACACCATGTTTAATCATTCCATATTCCATGCATATTTAGTTTTAGTATTTATAAAGTTAATCGTGGATATTTTTACCTCACTAACTATTTTCCTTGGAAAATTGAACTTGGATTCTATTTATTCCAATGTCAATCCTTGTAAGTTTTTCTTAAAGTTGGATGATGCCTGTTAAAGAATCTAGTCAAAATTGGCTTTGCTTATAATCCTAACAGTGGATTCCCTTACCTGCAAGAACTTTAATTCCTCTAGAATATATAAAATGAGGCTCTCATGCTTTGCATATTTGGGCATTATTGCCTCAGCTGCTACAACCCACTCTCTAGCTTCTTCTGTCCAAATGACTACCAAGTTGAGGGTATTTTAGCCTCTAATGGTGCCATCAAATTAAGGTGGACATATGCCTTATTAGTTGTATAAAGAATAAAGAGATTCAATTTAATCTCATCTTGTTTCAAAGAATTAAATAATTTGTCTATTTTAACTATTTGAGGTGTTAATTTAGCCTTCATTACAACAATAACCTCCTAGATATTATACAATCTTAATGCTACATTTTGTACATCTATTTATATTTGTATGGGAACATTTATTATTTTTTATTCTCTTATTTGTTCTAATTATTGTTCAAGTTATTTTCTAGTCATTTTGGTTCCCTCATGAATCTCAACCAAGGCATCCTTATGGGTTGTAAAATAGGATTTGAAATCCTCAATGTAGGGGGACTGCCCTAATTTTTTTCTTTCTATTATACAAGATGAATACCTCTTATATTTATTCAAAAATGACCCTGCTTCTAGTCTTATCTTCCAATTTTATTTTCTTTACCCTATGTACCCTCCCCATAGATTTGTCAAATATAGAGCTCACTATGGGTAATTCTATAATTATAAGATTTTGCCCTTAAGAAGCCTTTGATTGCATGTCATTTTCTCAATATGGGAGGACCAATTAGGTTATGTCAGTGGGATGATTGTCTTAAACTATAGTCTCAGCCAATAACTCTCTTGAGGATTGTTTCAAGGATTCTTCAAGTAATGGATTAGGAAGGGAAGGCCAGGTTATTTTAGATCAGTCCAATCCACCATATTGAGGTAGTGGGTGGATGGTATACACTAGTTTATTCTTTCCAACCTTTTTCATTATTACCTTAGTAGTTTCTTGAGAAAAATGGGGGGAAACACTAGTAAACCCAACTAAGTAGATGAAACATGAAGTTGAGGGATTTTAACTATTCCCTTAGATTTCTTGGTTGCCTTCCTTTTAGTCTTTAAGGGTCATGGGATAGTGATGGAAGAAACCATAGGATAAATAGGAGGAATAGACATAAAAGATATAATTTGAAGAGATAGAATAGTTGGGGGAGTATAAACAATAGGGGTAGAGGAAGTATCCTCCACCTTTGGAATAATAAAAGATGGTTGGACACTAGGTTGAGAGGAAATAACCTTTACCTTCGGCACTAAACAGGGAAGGGATTAATAGTAATAAGTAACATGGAATAAAAGGAACTAATATTCAAAAGGGAAACACAAGACACAATGGGAGTAGTATAAATTGAAAGGGTTGCTTCCTTAGTTATTCTCCATGTAATGATGTTTTTCCTTTGGTGTTATGAAGGGTCAAAACCTTAGCTATTTGAATATTATCCTTACAATATATGGATTCACCTCCACCTATCTCTCCTAATGTTCCTTCTATTGATGAGGATTCAATATCTATAATTTTTGGAGGAAGATAAGTCCTTGGCTTCCTCTTGTAGTAGATAGTGACTTTTTCAGTAGTGAAAGATACCTCATGTGTAGGTGTGGTTGAGGTAACCACATCAACATCATCTTAGATTGATGTATAAATTTGAAGGGTAGGTCCTTATAATTCTTAAAAATCAAGACATCGGATAATCATGTTCTCCCCCAAGTGAAGTATCAAGCACTCAAGGCTCTTTTTTTACAACTTTTAATGTTATAAGAGGTGCTTATGAATGTTTCCTTTTGACATCATGGATTTGCACTTGGGGCAGGAGGCCGAGCTCTTACTTTCCACACATCAAAATGGAAACTCCCCTCTCACCTATGGGACTAGCCAAGCTGGAAGGGAGAGTTTCTAGGTAAGGGCTAGCTCCCTTTGATGCATCTGAGTTGTTTCAATAAGTGCTAATACAGGTATATAGGTATATAATGGGGGGGTGAAAAGGGAGAAGGATTATAGGAAAAAAAATCTACTCTAAAGAGAGGTGATGCACCAAAATGATTCGACCTTCTCACACTCACACTTGAAGTCAGAAAAACACATATGTACACTTTAGATTGGCAGAAGGACTAGGTTACAGGAACTTAATAGGGAGACCTTAATGAAACACACAAAAAATAGAGACTCACCAAAGGTGATATAGAAAGGCACACTGTATAGTAGCTTCTTCTATCTCTACACTTCTAAGTACAGCTCTCCTTGTCACCTACAAAATGACACCTTATAAACACCAGGTGTGTTGGTGTTGAACCTATGGAAGCATTAAGAAGCAATGACTAAACATAGATTGACACTCAAACACATGCAGAGATATCTAACCAGCATAGAGGTAAAATTGTGTTTATTGATTTTAGGTGAAAAATTTGCCAGGGCTTCGCCTTACAAATGTGAAAGATCCTTTTCCAAATGACAAGTCTCCAATATATAAAGGAAGAAAAAGAGGCTTTTTGGCACCCTTTTTACAAATGACCCATGTGCACTTTAGGCATTGGGAAGAGGTAAGCTGCTCAAAGGTAATGCTGTGTTGACCCCTTTCTTCAAGGTGAAATTATGGGCCACACTATTTTTCTGCAAAAGACTACTCCTTTAAGGCATTTTGTGGCTTACCTGCTCATAAATGTAGAATGGGGAAGATGAGTTGTGCCGTCCATCACCTATTCATGCCTCTTGGTAATCAATTGGTAGACACTTTTTCAATTATAGATATAACTCACCTCCATTTTGCCATCTGGGCTACCTCCTTACTCTCTGCCCCATTCATCCTTTAGGTTTCCTCTGTCAGCTCTTTGGCTTTCTGGACTTAGTCTTTGAATTCCTTTGGTTCATGCCATTTATTTGAAAACCAACAGTTATTCATTTCTAAAAATTTTGACATCCACACGTCCATCACTTTGAAACTCATAAGGCACTTTGAACCATAGATGCTGACACGTGGTAGCTTCTATCAAGATGATAATGGGATACATGGCAACATCCACTCACCTTTGAGGGTTCCTTGAGAGTCAGGCATAAATTAACACGTGGCTGCTTCTACTTACTTTGAGAGAAACCTACCATTGAAGCTTAAGAGAGACCTGAGGATTCAGATGCAGACACTTATCGCACTCTATTGAGATAGGCAAGGACACATGGTGGCATTTTCTCACCTTATAGGGTCCCTTGAGGGTTACGCAGAGCATTTTGAGATTTTTGTAGAAGGTGACACATGGCCACTTCTGTAGAGCCTTTAGCTACCTGAGAAAACTTTCAAGACTCCTTTGGTTCTTCATAAACACTGACACTTGGCATGCTCTACATAGCTCTTAGTAACCCATTTGGTCCCACTAGTCTTCTCTTTGAATAATGAAGCACAAGGAGAAACCCATGGATGTTGACACTTGTTGGCTTCCATTGAGCCCTATAAGAGCCATGTAACACATTTTGCTACTCCTAAAAAAGCATGTTGAAGTCTTTCATAGTTGCCACTTGGTGTCTTCCATGCTTTAGCTTTCTTGGTGTAAAATTTGACATTTTCATGCCTGTCATCGCTTGAAAACCCAATGACTAGTTCATGTGCTTAATTTTGATGGTTTTCAGGACATCACTATCCTTGGCACAGTTTGTCAGGCCTTTTCTGTGGGTTTTTTGCTTCAGGCCTTTTTTTGTAGACAAAAAGTCTACAAGAATTGCCACTTTGAATTTCCACTATTCCTTTAGGTTCTTTGGTTTTAGCCTTCCCTAAATTCCTTCAGATAAAAAGTCCAAAGGAATTCAAAACCTTAGTTCTTTTGTGTCCTTAGAAATCCTTCGGTGAAGCCTCTGAAAATACTCCCTACCCTCCACAAGGGCTATTGAACTTGGAAGTGCCCTTCGCAAGGGCACCTGCCTTTCATCTTTGGGATGCCCCCTTGAACCAACCCATTGAACCATTTGCTTGAACCACTCATTGAAATAGTTCAACAGTTCAACGCTGTGCGCTGAGCCCTTTATTGAACCAACCCATTAAACCACTCGTGCTTGAACCAAATGATTGAACCAGTCCATTAAACTAGTTTAATAGTTCAACACTACTCACTGAGCCAAGTGGTTGAACTAAATTTTGAACCTAAAGCTGGTTGAACTTGCTGATGAACTAAGCACTGAACTAGCCGATTGAACCAAAGCCGAAGTGTTGAACCAACTGAGTTAAACCAAGTGATGAACCATGGCATTGAACTTGAGGGATGAAATGAAGCTCAATGAACTCATGTAACCTGAAGTTGACTAACTTTGAATAGCAAGGGAAGGAGACCAATTTTGGCTTGTTGGGTAAAAATGGTCAAAAATTGGTGACTCTTAGGGGAAGCATGCCTGTTATGCTTAGAAACTAGTTGCCTCAAAATCCATTAAGCACGAGGTCAGATTGTAACTTAAAGATCAATAATAGCTCTGATAAAACTAGAACTAATCACAAAGATTTACCTCAAAAGGAAAAGAAAACACACACGGAGCTAAGAAAACTACTAACATGTGCAGAAAACACTTAGGGAAAATAGGAAAAAAATAAGGGAAATATATACATGATGGAGAAGGGGCTCAGTGGTAATGCTTAAGATGTATCCTATTAATTGGTATATATAATTATTCACCATCCAACTTGGAGAGTTGGAATGCATTATGCTGCGTACACTGAGTGATCATGTACGAGCCACTCCATAGGGCATCGAATTTTGCATGCTTTCCAGGTTTAGCTTGGTCTTCATCCCATTTCAAGATAATGTCTCCTTTAGAGAAACATTTTGATGAAGATTTCTTTTTGAAGTGTCTCTTTACTTGCTATTGGCAACTGGTCATAGAAGCCATAGCCCGGTCCCTTGTCTCTTGGAGTTCCATCAACTCGTATAGCCTAACTTCCATACTATTTCCTTCTTTTAATTACAGCTAGCGAGTAAGATCTAAGGCTGGCAACTTGAGTGAAATGGGGAACCTAGCTTTCCTTCCATAGATGAGTGTGTATGGTGAGTTACTAATTGCCATCTTTGAGGTGACCCTATCTGCCCACAGGGCTATTTTCAACTTGGCATGCCAAGTCCTTTGATTTTCCTCCATGGTCCACTTGATGATCTTGATCAGGTTCTTATTTGTAGATTCAACCAATCCATTCCCTTGTAGGTAGTAATTAGATGAAGTACTGAGATATATACCATGTCTTAGTGCCCATTCACTTGTTTCGGTCCCCAGAAAAGCTAATGCATTATCTTAGATTATGGTTGCTGGAACCCTGAACCTCGCCAATCATAAAAATCCAAGACCACAGTTTTGTTTGCCTCCTTCAGAGCAACAGCCTCTACCCACCTTGTGAAATAATTTGTGGCAGTCAGGACCCACTTGTGTCTAGAAGGAGGGTTAATCATCCCTATGAAGTCTAAACCCCACTGCATGAATGGCTACTCAACTTGAATAGGTTGTAAAGGCATGGTAGCTAACCATTGCTTTCCATCAAAAAGTGCACACTTTTGGCACTTTCTTACACAGGCATGGGTGTCCCTGAAAAGAGTAGGCCAAAAATAGCCAACTCTCATTATTCTTATTGCAGTAGCCTTAGGAGCAAAATGACCGCTGGCTGGTCCATCATGGAACTCAAATAGCACCCTATCAACCTGAATTGAGTCCAAGCATCTTAAAAAGACTCTTGAGATATCCTTCTTAAACATCACTCCATCAATCAGGGCGTAAGGGAGACACTGGAGTCTGAAATACCTTCTCTTGGTCCTGTCAAGTGATTGCAATCACTCACCAATGAGAAGGAAATGCCTCACATCTGATGTCCACTCCTTCATGATAGCTAGTTCTTCTGCTGTAACTACATCAAGGATTAGCAAATTGTCCTCCTTTTACTGCTTAAAGTCTGCAGTGAGGTGTTCACATAGGCCTCTCCCTCTTACTAGTTGGGTGATATTGATATCTACATCATATTCCATCACCTTAGTGATCCACCCTACTCTCTTCTCATTTAAATCTTGGTTGATCAAGAAATCCTTGATGCTAGGATGTGGAACCATGAGGTGGATTCTGTTATTGGACAGCATGTGTCTAAATTTCTTTAGACTCCGTATGACTGCCAAGACTTGCTTTTCCACATATGTGTATTTGACTTCAAAACCTTCTAAGCCTTGGCTAAAAAATGCAATTGGCTACTTATGGTTATCATCACTTACTTGGGTAAGCATGGCAGAGATTACCTCTTCATTGCCGAAGGTATAGAGGTTGAAGTCTTTGGTGAAGTTAGGGTTGATCAAAGTAGGAGCCCAAGCAATGGCCTACTTGATTTCTTCAAAACTATATTTTCTCTATACTATCCATGAGAACTCCTCACCCTTCTTTAGCATAGAGGTCAATGGCTTGACCATCTCTGCAAAATTTGGGATAAATCTCCATATGAAATTTATCTTATCGAAGAAGCTTTGTAGGCCTTTCTTGTGCTTGGGTAAGGACAGCTCCAAGATGGAGCAAATTCTTTTTGGATCAATAGCCAGACCTTTCGAAGAAATAATGTGACCAAGGAGCTTTCCCTCATGGATAGTGAACACTCATTTCTTAGGATTGAGAGAGATACCAAACTCTCTACACCTCTCAAATATTTTCCTAAGGTGTTTCATGTGCTGGCTCACTTCCTTGGAGAAAACTGTCACATCATCAAGATATACCAGCACAGTCTTGTTTATCATTCCTTAAAATGCCATGTCCATAGCTCATTGGAAAGTGGCACTAGCATTAGATAGTCTGAAAGGCATTTTCTTGTAAGCAAATGTTCCCCACTTGGTTGTGAAGGCTATTTTGTGCTGGTCATAGTCTTGCACCAAAATCTAGTTGTATCCTAAATATCCATCCAAGAGGGAGAAATGCTCGCTACCTGTCACCATCTTAAGGATCTACTCCATGCTTGGGAGAGGATAATGGTCTTTTAAAGAGACTCTATTGAGATATCTAAAATTGATGCACAGTTTGATCTCTCCATTCTTTTTCCAAATAGGAATAAGATTTGTCAGCCAAGAAGAGTGTTTGATTGGAAATATTATTTTAGACTCAAGCAATTTGGTGAGCTCCTTACGCATGAGAGGATCTATCATTGGGTTGACAGGCCTCTACTTCTACTTGATTGGCTTGGCACCTTCTTCTAGCTCAATGGTATGCTGGGCCAAGCTTGGGTCAAAACCCTTCAAATCATTATACTCCCAAGCAAAGATATCGGCAAACTCTTGGCACAACAAGGTGAAGGCCTGCCTTTCCTAGTCTGTGCACACTTTTCCAAGTGCAAACAGCTTGTCTTTGAATATTTCCACCTACTCATGGTGCTCCTCCTTTGTTTTAATGCACACCTTATCACTTCTCAATTGGTCATCTCCATTGAAGATACTCTCTAGAGTGACCAAAACTTTGGGAAACTTATTGTTCTTCAACTGAACAATTTGGTTGCCATATTGCTGCTGTAGCTTTGCTTGGTTTTTTGTAGTGAATTCCACTTCTTCTTGTAGGAAAAGTGCTATTTTTTGATCACTTTGGAAAACCTACCAATTGGTGATGTTATCAGGTATGGAGGGCCAGATCACTACTTTCAAATGATGTGAGCTATGGTCTCAGCCTATTTCCTAAGCAATATCAAATTGGGCACCAATTGCTGCCAGCCTGTCTACTTGCTTGTTCTGTTCTCTAAGGATGGAAGTAATATTGAAAGCACACAAATTTTCCACTAAGTCCCATACCTTATGTTTGTAGGACTTCACTAGAGAGTTCTTCATCAAATTCTAATCTTACTTGGTTGACAATCAACTCACTGTCACCAAACACTTGCAACTCTTTGATTCCTCTTTTCCTCACCCACTCCAAGCTGTGGATGAGGGATTCATATTATACAACATTGCATGTGTAGGAAAATTGGAATTGGAAGGCTAAAAAATGCCTCTCTTTTAAAGGGGAGACCAACACTGCTCCACCACTAGCTCCCAACTTATTCCTTGAACCATCAAAGAATAGCTACCATAGACCTAAGTTCTCTTGGCTGGTTTTCATCAAATTTAGTACAAAAGTACCCTCTTCATGCATATAGTAAATTCCAAGGCCTGCCTCCTCTATGAATTTATAAGGATCATGCTCAAAATTGTCACTTCCCCATTCATCTAAGAGTAGGTCTGCAACTCCTTCAAGGGTAGAGGATGGAGATTGGTCTATTTGGAATTCTTCTTGGTCAATGATGGTGTAGCTAACATTTGCTACCTTCAATGAGTAAGGTTATAGATGATCTCTATGGAGTGGCTCAAATTTAATCTTGACTTTAGTCTCATACTTGGTTTTAAAAACTAGATAAGACCAATTCACTGCCAAGTAGGTGCCTATCTTAGATGTAAAATCCCTCGATAAGTAGATGGCAAAGTAGGGAGGGACATCTGCCACTACCACATCATGAGGAACCAAGAAAGTTAGGCAAGCATGGAGCATCAAGCTCAAACCTCTTACCACCCCAATTGTCTTTGATGGGGTTCCATCCAGCTATAGAACTCCCTTGGTCATCTCTTCGTATTTCAAGCCCAGCTTGTCGGCTATGCATTTGGGCATTATTGAGGTGCTTGCTTCGTTATCAATGATGCAATTATGCACCAAGAAATCTCTTATGACTAGGGACACATAAAAAGGAGGAACCTTCTCTTCCTTTTGGGTCTGACCTAAGGTGGAAGGCTATCCGTTCATCATCAAAATGTTATTAGCTTTTGCTGGGATAGCTCATTCATCTAGTTCATGTAATTCCTTTTCCAGCATGTCTTTCTACCCTAGTATTGATAACAAATCCCACAAGGAGATGTTCATGTGCATCTTCTTCATCTAATCAACCACATTGACTCAAGGGTTGCCTTCCTTCAAAACCTCTTTGGAATTATGTCCAACTTGAGGGGCAAGCTGAAGAACTAGAAGAACAATCGACAGCCTGGAACTTGGGACCTTTTGATTTATGTGTGATGAAGAAGGTGTTACTGATGCTTGGACAACAGCCTGAGTTTCTTCCATTGCCCTTCTTTTGAATCTTGTGTTGGCTAAAACATAGTTAGTGTGATTGTTTGCAGCACCCACATAATTTACTAAATAGAATTCTCCTTCTAGATGATTCATGGGGGTAGAATCAGGCTGAACCTGACTGTTACCCATGCTGGGTTGCATTGGAGCCTCAAAGACTTGGGAATGGGTGGCTGCCTAATTTTTTTGCACATTTGGGCAATAAACCATCATCTCATTTATATAAACAACTTGTTCCTAACCATATCCCATGGTTGAACAACTTGGCTATTCTTGCACCAGATTGTTTTGAACGAGCACCATGACCTTAAATGATGAAGGGGTACCTGGGTTGTAGCCTTGAAAGGGTCTGGTCTAAGTAAGTTGACCCTATCCTTGATTGTAATTTTGGAAAGGGGGTCTAGGAGCTTGGCCATACTGTTGGTACCCTTAGTTTGGTCTGTTGCTTTGAGCTTGCTAATTTTTAAGAGCCAAAGTTCATTTGACATACTTTGCAATAGACTCTTAACTTCATGAAGCTCATTGGATGGAGCAGTAATTGGTTTCTCTATGCTAGGTAGAGGAGCTAATATGGGAGCAACGGTCTGAATTAAAGGTAGTATTTTAGGGAAAAGTGGCATATGGGGCCTAAGAGCTATTTTCCCAACCTGCACTAAGCAATTTTTAGCTACTATAGCTATATCATAGGTAGTAGGCAGCACATGTCCCCCCATGGATTGTATCATAATAGTGATATCACTGTTCAATGCTCTTAAATAATACAAGAAAGCATATCTAGCTGTCGGCCTTACCAAAATGGGGATTCTATCCCATGTCTTCTGGAACTGAGTGTTGAAATCTTGCATGTATTCATGTGCGGCTCTTTTCATGCTAGTCAGTTGCTCAGCAAGTGAAAGGTGTTTGCTCTTTTCCCCAAAATGGTCTGTCAAGTGAGTACCCAATTCATTCTAGGAATAGATTGAATTTATAGCCAAAGTCTTGTACTAGTCAAGAGCTTTGCCTTTGAGAGACAATGCCAACAATCTAATTGTGATATTTTCCTCAGTGATATTGTGAATATTTTAGAGGTTAGCAATATTTTTGATGTGCTCGATGACTATAATGGGCCCCTCTCCATCAAAAGAAGGCACATTTTTGAGGGCTGCTCTTGGGATTAGGTCATAATGTGGGAGATTCAAGGGACTCTAACCACAAAAAGTGACAAAGGGTAATGCCATAGCTGGAATGGGATGTAACAGGGGCCCTGCTACATATGCATTCCTTACAATAGGTCTGGGAAGGTGGTTTGTTGAATAAGGATGGGTCCTTTTGAACCTCAATCATTTTGCTGAGTTTAAAAGCAATTCAATAAATTTGAAAGGGACACCCTTAGAAGCAGATCATGTGGTGACTTTAGGCATAAGGAGTTAGACTGGTCTTTGATTAGGAAATGAAGTTCTTACCAATGGAGTTGCTAGATGCTGTAAATAGTTGATTTGTTGTAACAAGACCAACATCAATCCTAAAACTTTACTGTGTAAAATTGTGTCCCACCAGGCGTGCCAAAACTATTGACATTGTGGATTTACACCTGGGGCAAGAGGCCGAGCTCTTGCTTTCCACACATCAAAATGGAAACTCCCCTCTCACCTATGGGATTGGGGAAGCTAGAGGGGAGAGTCTCTAGGTAAGGGATAGCTCCCTTTGATTCATCTGAGTTGTTTCAATAAGTGCTAATACAGGTATATAGTTATATAATGGGGAGGGTGAAAAGAAAGAAGGAATATAGGAAAATAAATCTACTCTAAAGAGAGGTGATGCACCAAAATGATTCAACCTTCTCACACTCACACTTTAAGTCAAACACATACGTATACTTTAGATTGGTAGAAGGACGAAGTTATAGGAACTTAACAGGGAGACCTTAATGGAACACAAAAAAAATAGAGACTCACCAAAGGTGCTATAGAGAGGCACATTATATAGTAGCTTCTTCTATGTCTGCACTTCTAAGTATAGCTCTCCTTGTTACCTACCAAATGACACCTTATAGACATCAGGTGTGTTGGTGTTGAACCTATGGAAGCATTAAGAAGCAATGACTAAACATAGACTGACACTCAGACACACACAAAGATATCTAACCAACATAGAGGTAAAATTGCGTTTATTGATTTTAGGTGAAAAATTTGCCAAGGTTTTGCCTTACAAATGTGGAAGATACGTTTCCAAATGACAAGTCTCCAATATATAGAGGAAGAAAAAGAGGCCTTTTAGTGCCCTTTTTACAAATGACCCATGTGTGCTCTAGGCATTGGGAAGAGGGAACCTGCTTAAAGGTAATGCTATGTCAGCCCCTTTCTTCAAGGTGAAATTATGGGCTATACTATTTGTCTACAAAAGACTACTCCTTTAAGGCATTTTGCTACTTGCTTGCTCATAAATGTAGAATGGGGAAGACAAGTTGTGCCATCCATCACCTGTTCGTGCCTCTTGGTAATGAATTAGCAGACACTATTTCAATTGTAGATATAACTCACCTCCCTTTTGCCATCTGGGCTGCCTCCTCAGTCTCTACCCCTTTCATCCTTTAGGTTTCCTCTGTTAGCTCTTTGGCTTTTTGGACTTAGTCTTTGAATTCCTTTGGTTTATGTCATTTGTTTGAAAACTAACAGTTATTCATTTTTGCAAAGTTTGACGTTCACATGCCCATTGCTTTGAAACTTATAATGCACTTTGAACTACAGATGCTAACAAGTGGTAGCTTCCATCGAGTTGATAATGGGATATGTGGCAGCATCAGCTCACCTTTGAGGGTTATTTGAGAGTAAGGTGTAAATTGACACGTGACCACTTCCACTTACTTTGAGAAAAACCTACTTTTAAAGCTTAAGAGAGACCTGAGGCTTTGGATGCAGACACTTGTCACACTCCATTGAGATGGGCAAGGACACATGGTGGCATTTGCTCACCTTTTTAGGTCCCTTGAGGGTTACACGGAGCATTTTGAGATTTCTATAGAAGGTGACACATGGCCACTTCCATAGAGCCTTTAGCTGCTTGAGAAAACTTTTAGGATTCCTTTGGTTCTTCATGAATGCTAAAACTTGGCATGCTCCACATAGCTCTTAGCAACCCATTCAGGCCCACCAGTCTTCTCTTTGAATAATGAAGCATAAGGAGAAACCTATGGATGTTGACACTTGTCAGCTTCCACTGAGCCCTATAAGAGACACGTGGCACATTTTGCTACTCCTAAAAAAGCATGTTGAAGTCTTCCATAGTTGCCACTTGGTGCCTTTTATGCTCTAGGTTTCCTAGTGTAAAATTTGATGTTTGCACACTTGTCATCACTTGAAAACCCAATGGCTAGTTCGCCTGCTTAATTTTGATAGTTTTTGGGATGTCACCGTCCTTGGCAAAGTTCATCGGGCCTTTTCTATGGGTTTTTTGCTTCAGGACTTTTCCCATGGACAAAAAGTCTACAAGAATTGCCACTTTGACTTTCCACTATTCCTTCAGGTTCTTTGGTTTTAGCCTTCCCTGAATTCCTTCAGACTTTTTGTCTGAAGGAATTCCTTTAGACAAAAAGTTTGAAGGAATTCAAAACCTTATTTCTTTTGCGTCCTTGGAAATCCTTTAGCAAAGCCTCTGAAACTACTCCCTACCCTCTGCAAGGGCTATTGAACTTGGAAGTTCCCTCCATAAGGGCACGTGCCCTTCATCTTTGGGATGCCCCCTTGAACCAACCCATTAAACCATTCGCTTAAACCACTCATTAAACCGATTCAACAGTTTAATGCTGCACACTAAGCCCTTCATTGAACCAATGCATTGAACCACTCACGCTTGAACTAAATGATTGAACCAGTCCATTGAAGTAGTTCAATAGTTTAACACTGTGCATCGAGCCAAGTGGTTGAACTAAATGTTGAACCCGAAGCCACTTAAACTTGTTGTTGAACTAAGTGCTGAACTAGTCGATTGAACCAAAGCCAAAGTGTTAAACCAACTGAGTTGAACCAAGTGATGAACCATGGCATTGAACTTGAGTGATGAACTAAAGCTCGATGAACTCGTGTAGCCTGAAGTTGACTGGTTTTGAATAGCAAGGGAAGAAGGAGACCGATTTTGGCCTGTTGGGCAAAAATGGTCAACATTTCCCTTGATCTTATAATGGTTAAGGGAGATGTTGACCCAAAAATCTAAGGTATTCATTCCATCCATCAGTGAGTGTGATTCTAGTGTGTATATTTGTAATTGAGATAGATGGCTACCTTAAATGATTTTTATGAGGTCCTCAACCAACTTAACTATCTGTGCTCATTTTTTAACTTGGGAATCATCCTTAGAATTGAGAAACAAGAATTTATGATCACATGGATCATGTTGGTAAGGAAAACCAAGGCATTTTATGTGATTTTATACTTGGTCATGAGGATCTTAGTCCCTTTGTGGTAGTGTGGCCAATGAGTATTACTCTCTATACCTGTCAACCTTGTAGAAGTGTTTATGATTTATATAACACATTTTACCAATCATGAGGTGAGAACCATGAAATGATATATTCTTATTATTGTGCATATCTTCATCTATACCCCATGATATATGGTAGGTGATTTCTTGTTCTACCAGTTTGTTGGGTACATCTTTGGGAAGATGTCAGGGTGCTACCTTATGGCCTATGACCATAATCATAGTTTAGTCTAGGTACAACCAATAATCTCCCCTAATTATAAATGTATCTACAATTATTTTGTATATCTTTGGTAATGGGGAATCTTGAATGGTCAAACATATCTTAGGGTATACATCCTCCATAATGCATGTGATGTTTTAGGTGTATGCATATATGTGCATGAAAGAATACAAATCCCATATATGATTTTTGATAAAGTATAGAGTTGGGATCTAGAGTTACCTATTATGTACATAAACTATGCCCAAGATAGTGTTAAGGAGATAAGACATCATATATAAATGGTCCCCCTAGGGACTCTTATCATTGTGCAATACCTATTCCTGCATCCTTGCACTAATTACCTCATTTAGAGTCAATGTCAACTCTAAGGTCATGAATAAGTCTAACAATATAACCCACTCAAGATGGAGTAATTCTATGTTGGGAAAGGTATATAACCTATTCAAAAGTGCCATCCTAATATATATTCCCATCCTAAACTTAGTCACAAGCACCAACTACTTCTCCTTTAGATTGATGGTTTCCCTAGGAACCATCCAACTACTTAGTTTTTTCTAAATTGACTTCTCCTTATTCCATAAGACTACTTTGTACAAATCATATGCAACATGTATGATGGGGAGAGATAAATACATTTGGAATGCATAACCTGAGATTCATAATACGATGGTCTTGTGATCTAAATAGTGTAATAATGTACCTATAATCACCTTCCCAACAAACAAGTCCCATAAGATGCCTATACAAAACATGAACTCCATCTTTACTACTATGAAGTGTAGTCCTATCCATTTGTAGGGTAGGAGGTATGTAACCAATTATCATTAGGCTATGGTCAAATTATCCTCATGAGTGTGCATGTTAACCTGATGAATCACCCCCCACAATACTAAATTATTGTTGTAATCAATATTGAATACTACAAGGTCGATGATGGTGTCTTTTTACTCTATCTAATCCTTGATAGAAAATCTTAACCAAGGTAAGATTCCTTAGAATGTCTTAGATGGGGGATGCCATTACTAATTGACTATGTTTTTTATGTTCTAAATTTCAATTTAGCAGCTCAGCTCTGTTGTATGCCATATACAATCAAAGTGCCAATAGCT